>CM063737.1:10294543-10836876 GCA_032441825.1 Chaetogeoica ovagalla
CCAGAAGCCCATTTTAAACGTTGTTCAACACTAGATATTAATGAACTTCTATGGTCCATGTGTTCACTGATTTGAGATTGTATAACAGCCAGAGGTGATAATATATTATTTAATTCTATTAAAATTGTAGTCCGATCTATAAAACATAAAAAAAAAAAAATGAAATGGGAACAAAATATTTAATAATCATATTTATATATCTACCGGGAATAAGCAAATTGTCTAAATGACCAGCAGCTGGGATTGCATGAAGCCAACAATGAGCAGCATATTGTATAGCCAATCGTTGTGTCCTAATGTCCGATTGATGAGCTCTCACTGTTAGATGTTTGTGTAGTTCATTTTTTTTCCAAACTTCTTCTATTTTAGACAAGGAAGATGTTAAATCTATTGATTGTCCACGACTGAATTTTCCAACTTTGATCCCTTCTTCCATACACTTTTTACAAAGTTCTTCTAATGGGACTTTACTATCCGCTCCGATGTCACGTTTTTCTAACTCAGCTATAAATATAATAAAATATTATAATTATACATATACAAACAAAATGAAAATGATGTTACCATTGATATTGAATCCAGTATGTTGCAATAAAAAGCAAACATTAACAGCTAATGTATGTGAAAACAATCCTAATAATCGTTTGGTTAAATAATCAGCCACAAAACATCTCATTGGCTTCGATATTAAATCTTCGTTATAATGGGAACTACTAAGGACTTGTGTATTTCTTCCTCCAAAATTTATTGCTATTTCAGCACATATGTTAAAAACTTCTTTCATGGTAAGCAGCGATTTCAAAAACATTATGTCATCTAATATACTGCAAGGACATTCGTCCATTACAGCTCCCTATTTTAATAAATAATAAAATATAAGTATTTGATTGAAAATATCTACTGGTAAAACTTACAAGTAAAGATTTCGCTTCCCTAATTTGATCAACAGTTTTCCATGCTGTTGAAATTTTTAACTTGGATGTCATTTTAATAACATTTTCATTAGCCAAAGATACATCTTCAAAAAGTCCATAGAAACCGATTAAAAGCATCTCTCCTTGAGATAAAATCGCATTTTCTGATTTTTTAATTAATTCAGAAAATTTGTTTCGTACTTCTTGCACAATCGTTTGACAACCTTCAATTGGAGACTGAAAAATAATAAATGTGCAAAGTATTATACCATATACATAATATCACATATTTCACAATATTTTAAATCAATTTTAAAAATTAATACTAAATTAAAAACCATACATTTATAATTGACATCAAGTTATATAATGCATATATATATATATATCTGTGTAATTATTTAAAGCTTTACATTCACAAAAAAAAAAAAAAAATTCCTATAATTGAAAAACAAAAAAATCAATTACCTTCATTCCCATAATGACATGTCTAAGATGAATATTGAGTTGTTCAATTAGATCATTGAAATTTGATGAACAATCATTTATTATATTATTTAGTTCTGTAATAATAGCTATTGTACTTGGCTCTTCCACACATAATTTCTTAATGGTTTCTGGCATAATGATGTCTTTAAAATTGTAGTTCATTTTCTATAAATAATAACATGCAAATTATAATAATAAACACTATAAAAGTAAATTACTGATAAATCAAAAAGAAATATATATATATTAAAAATATAATATGTAATGGAAAGTACAATTGTTGTATGTGTACCTAATATTATGGGGGGGATAAGGATACTAGACACATTATATTTTACATATTTATACAAATATAATTATACCTGTAAACTACCATAAAGATTATTTATTGAACGCAAGCAATTAAAAGCAAACGCCAAATCAGTATCAGATTCAACATTATCGTTATCAGTTAAAACTGATGTCAACATTCTAACAGCAATAGAGGTAGTCATATACATATCAATCAAAATCCATTCTCCATCCTTTGACGTCATATCTAATAATCGTGTACCTGCATCTAAATTTGTATTTAAATATTAATACATTTTGTTAATAGGTTTAAAAAAATTTATTTATATTAGCTTACTTGATGTAGAAGTCTCCATCATTAGAAATTTTTTATTTATCAAACACAGACCAGTGGCAATAACAAATTCCAAGCCTTCATTTGAGTTGTCATTTAGTTTAATCATAGAATTCTTATCATTTAACAATGAACATGTCACTTCACTTTCTGTATCAATTAATCTAATTCGTTCTACAATTTCAGCAGTTTGACGATTAGCTTCTAAAGCTGCTTTCTGTAACTGAATATTATATGCTACTGTTTGAGGTGTAGGGGGCTCAGCATTAGGAACACCCAAATATAACATTTTATGTTCCTCTTTAATTTGTTCACACATTGACGTAGTTGGACAATCAATTAACAATTGTAACCATTGTGTGTAGTATGTTAGCCGATGATTGCGTATATGTGATCTTGGAAACAGATTCAACAAACACTGTGTATCATATAGCAACCTCAAACATAAAATGAGCAATTTGCTTCTTTGATGACATAAAAGAGTTAAATCATTGTTTGACTGAGTACACTGTACAAGAAAAAAAAATTTATATAACAAATAATAAATTAAATATTATTCATATACTAAATATGTTTACTTACTTGTTCAATTAAAGAAGGTTGTCCAGCATTTTGTAAAAATTCCTTTACATCATCTATTAAAATATTGTTAAACACTTGAACTGATCTTGATTCTTCTTTTTCAATTAATATACGAATTTGACTATTTCTAAGGAAATGTACAGCCATCTTGTACTGTGACAACCTTGAGTCACAGTCTTCAACTTTTTGTCTCAGTGACATTGTCGCTCCGATCATCATATTCTGTGCTTGTTGTAATGCAAAGTATCGTTCTGGCAATTTAAACAGTGGATGTTGATTGGCTGGTGATGCTTCAGCTTCTTTAAGCAATGCCATTAGTTGATGACTTTCTGCTAAACCTTCCTCCATCTTTTGCAATTTTTCTTTCTCCAATAAAAATTTATTTAAAGTCTCTATAATATTCTTCAACGATTCTAGCATATTATCTCTAAAAAAAATTTTTTTTTAATAAAATTTCTAAAATGTATAATAATATATATTTATATAATTATTATTACTTATTATTTAACCAATCATATTTAGCTTCTGTAATGCGCACATTAAGCATAGCTAATGTAATTTCTTTTTCTAATTGTCGTCTGTTTAATCGGTTTTCCAATACAAGGGACCGGCCTCCACCATAAACAGCACCCGTGTATCCAGTTTCATTACCTGGAGTCCAGTCGATAAGAGGATCATATACAAAAGCTTCCAATAATGTCAATAATGTTTCTTTATTTTTTCTCAATACTTTCATCACTTGTTCACACGTTAAACGGAATTTACCCTAATATATAAATTATTAATTATGAAAAAAAAAATAAATAAATAGTTGTTTCATAATATTTCATATTTATATATTAGTATTATACGCTCAATACTCAAATATAATAAATTACCTCAATTCCAGTAACTCCAAGAGCTTCTTTCAAGTTGGGAGTTAATCTAAAAGGAACTTTTTCTGGTACACGTAATGTTTTACCTTTCTCAAAACAGACATTGTAATCAATGTGTACAACCTGAAATGTATATATTTCAATTAAAAAGTTTATTATTTTACTATAAATAATAATGGTAATGAGTGAATTAATACCATTAATAATTTTTTTAAGAAGAAATTATTAAAAGTTTTTTCTAAAAATAGATTGAAACTTAAATTAAGAATTACATTGAAAATAAAGACATGTACTAACTTCTCCACTTTGTAAATTAACTAGTACATTATCTAAATGTCTGTCACCCAGTCCTATAATGTACCCAATAACAGACATGACAGCTAATGACGTCGCATACAATGACGTGGATTGCCACCATGAACCAGAATCAACACTTTGCGTCCATAACTCACTGAAAACAAAAATTATAATTTGTAGTTGATAATATTTAATAATAGTTTTACGTACTTTGAAAGCAAATTTTTGGGGGTTTCATTCATCAAAGCCATTAATACGTCTTTCAGGATACTCAATGGCCATTCCTTTCTGTTTTCTAAATTGACGATTCCTTTTTCTTTCAATAGTGGTGTTAATTTTGAATTAAATAATTCTGAAGGACGCATAATCACACCTACCAGCATAAACACAGAAATTAAAATTATTAAATTGATTAAAATAACTATTAAATATTACCATCATTGTTAGAAGCTTGTCTTTGTTGCCACCTTTTGTACAACATAAATATAGGTACAACACCATCTACCCAAGATATTAAACCAGATCTTGGTCCCAGCGGTATTACCGGATAATGGTGAGCTCTATAATGATCTGAAGATCCACTAAGCAATGTATTAGTAATGCACAAAAGTTGCATAATTCGTTCGTCTAAGTGAAGATCTTCTAAGCCTTTAAATAAATATGTGTAAACTTTTCCGTCAGAGCCATAGAATATTAACTTTTTCGGTTTAGTAAATGTAGGTAAAATGGCAACATTGTTATGTATGGAAGCAACTGTTACAACTCGTTCAACACCTGGCATAGCGATTTTAGTGTCTTTAAGATTAGCAAGCACTGGACTAATTGTTTCCATTTTTAAAGAATATGATCCTCTTTTGCTTATACGAGATTGAAGATTACTTTGTAGATTCTTAATAGATTTCCATATTTCTTGTACATTTATACCAACTGAATCAGCAGGTCTTCGTAACTTATCTAACATATGAGTAATGTATGCTCCTAAAAATATTTATACATCCAGATAAATAACAATTATCAATATATATTAAACTGTAATAAATTACCAAATTTCTCTTGAAACCATTCTTCATGAGGTGTTTCAGCATTAACAGATGTAATTGCATGAAGTTGTTCAAATATAAAAAGAATCTGAAAATATTTTAAAAGATTATTTACAAAAATAGTGAAAATATTAAAAATAAAATATATTTACTGGTTTAAGTAACATAGTGTATTTTTCAATAGCAATGTGTTCTTTTTCAATATCTGTAAGATATGGATGATTTTCAGTTTTGCTCAACTCGGCTTCTAACTGATTAATACGTCTGCTTATATCTGTTTGGCGTTGCACTAATGTTCCCAACCATAATTCATCCCACAACAATGTAATTCTTCTCAATTCTGACACTAAAACTCGTACTTCAGAAATCATTTCACCAGCCTAAACAGAAAATATAATCTCAATTTTACACAGCTATACCGTTTATGATTAATCATATATAAATTTAATTTCGTTCAAGATTATTAAAAATACTCATTAAATGATAAATAAATAAATAAATATATATATATATATATATATATATATATATATTAAATTCAATTTATAATACCTGTTTTGATAAAATATTGACCATTGAATGGAAACAGTCTTCCAAAACCATAGCCTGTTCATCTTGACCAATTTTTAAGTCATCGTCATCTTCTTCAATACATTCAAATTCCTCATGTGCTAAATTTGTTTCATCGCCTATCTCTTTACTAGATTTTAATAAACTTGAAGAAGGCATTTCATTTATAGTCCTAAGACCAGTATCAGATCCCACAACTGCAGGGAATGTAATCAAATGAGGTACATCAATTGCTAATCGACAAAGTAGTTCAGACACAGTACGTCTAACATAAGGCTCAGGGTGAGAAAGTCTAGAAAATAGCTGCGGTATAATAGATCGCCAAGGCTGTGTTGGAGTATTGCTTAATCCTTCTTCCAATGAACCCTGTAGTTCAAGAGCATGTTTAACAGTAAGACGTAATAACCTAAGTGTTGCTGCAATTGACTCTTCCTATAAATAATAGTAACATTAAAAACATTTTATAGTAATTAAATTTAACAATGCAAAATTAACATTAGGTATAAATTGCTAGACAACTTTAGGTAAATTTAGATGAACTCAAGTCATTTAAGAAAGTGTTGTAAATTACTTAAGCTAATAGTTGTATATAAAGTGTATATTTATTTACCTGATGATTATCACACAATTGCAAAAATTTAAAATAAGCTTGAGCGGATAACTGGTAATAGCCGTAAATTCTTGAATGCGATCTTCTCCACCAATCAATCAAGCCAGATAATTCATTATCTTCAAAGTGTAGAACATTTTGTAATTGGTATTCTAATGTTTCAGTAGTGTAAATGTGTTCACTCTAAAAAAAAAGTGAATAATTACTAAATGAATAAATAACTAAAACTAGAAATGTAAATGCAATAAAAAAAAATGGTTTTAAGTTGTTAAAAAAACTAAATGAAACCTGATAATCTTAATAAATTAAATTATAAATATCATACTCCAATATCGTCGTCATCATGTGGTGAAGATGTAACTACATTAAGAATAGCATAAATTTTGTCTCTGTCTTCTTGAGTAGCACTTATAGGAATATAAGCATCTACTGTAGCCATTTCTGACTTATTCAATAGGTATGTATTTCGTTTATATGCTTCATCTACTACTTTGCGGCCCAACTTATAACACCAGCCTGCTAATTCATTCCATGCTTTTGCCATTGATGGACAATATGAAACTGAAATCCTTAAAAGTTGACCAATCATCAACGTTTGTTCATCCAAGTCATTAACTGTTGTATAATCGGATTCTGTAAAATTAATGTATATACAAATTAAACATTAATAACAGAACATGTATTTATAAAACATACTTATAACTTCTTGAATTAATTGACCAGTTGTCGATAAATTTTCATTTGAAAAATTTAATAAAACATTAGATTTTTCAATAGACAATTTAATTTGGGTTTTATCAGGAATATCACATCCATAGTTTAACCACTTCCCCAATGTAATTAACATTCTAGAACTTTCTTCTTTAAGATTATCATCATTGTTTAATTGCCCTTGTTCCAATAATTTAAATACAGATTTCATACACATATTTATTCCCAAATCTTGTGATACACAACTAAAAAACCAATAAAAACAATGAAATAAATTTCAAATTTTTTTTAATCATCAAATTAAGTATTTACCGATAGACAAGTTTAGAAAATTGTCGCACTACCAAGGCATGATTTTTTGGCCATAATGTTGCATTAGTGTTGTCTACAAGGAGTTCTCCAATTTTTTGTAACATACATGATATTGATTCAGATTTGTTGCTCATAGAAGGTAAATTAATAAAATCATATGCTCTGTTTGATCGTAAATATTGAAGCATTCCACGTGTAGCTAGATTCACATTACCTTCCTTATGCGCAACTTGAGCCAACTACAAATTAATTAAATAATTAAAAAAAAATATTTATTTGAAATTTTTATTCAAATATTTACCTTTAAATATAACACTGATATATCTGGTTTTGGTTTAGAAATTTTTTGAATACCGTGTTCATAATCAGATGATTGATGCTCAAATAATTTAGTCCATAACAACACATTGCACAGTAAATCAGATCGTACTAATTTATTTTTTATGTCATTTACCTAAAGAAAATAATAGAATCATAATTATTTGTAAGTAGCAAAGTAAAATACACTCAATTATAAAAATACCAAATCAAATTGTATAGGACAGTTTTCTAAAAGCGAGTTAATTGCATACGACAATACAGACACTTCCTGTGTGTATTCTAAAAGACTATCTGTCAAACTTTCTTGAAGAAGATTCCGCACTACTTCTTGACAATCTTCAACAATTGGTTTGTATTCACTATAATAAAATATCCAATTTTTTACAATACGAACTATGATAAAAAAATTAATACAAAAAATTATTTATAATAATCATGCCACATACTCATTTAATTTTCCTTTGGTAATATTTGTTTTTAGTGCAACATACATCAGTCTACTTTTAATTTGGTTTATAAGATCATAACAATTCCAGTTTGTTTTTATTATTTTTTCATTTTCATTAATAGACCAATTAACTAAATTATTAATACAACTGTAATTTCCTTCTTCAACATCATTGACAATTTGTAAATCATTAGCAGAAACATATCTCTAAATAATGTATAATAAACATTTATTTAGTAATCATTGATTAATAATCAATATAGTAATTTTTTTAATATGGATTTAAGTATTACGTTTTGCCAAAAATATTTGTCTTTCGTATTAGATGGGACAAAGTTCTCTTCATTTTGTGACCAATCTATTAATGGTTTCCAATCACAAATAGACATATAACATTCTTTTAACTAAAAAATAAATATAAATGTTTAAAATCAATATGATATAAAAATTGTATACTGTAACAATAAAATTGAACATTTTTCTATATAAAATTTGTGATTAAAGCATTACAATATCAATGACTAACATATGTGTACAACAAAATTCTACTTAAAAAAATTGCTTTTGTAGAAAATCTGAAAACTCATTAAAAAGTTATTGAAATTTAAAATAACGTAAAAATGGTTTCTTTTTTTGCACTCCTGAAAACTTTGAATTAAATTACGTCGCTTATTAGTTATTAGGAAGTTGGTAAAAGCAATTTTCCATTAAGCCATCAATATTATAGGTTCTACTTGACTTCTTTAAATTTAATTTTAAATAAAACATATTTAATTACTTGTTCAACTGTAAACTTTTGTAAAACTTCTAGAGGACCTTCAATGTTATTAATTAAACCACCTTTAAGACTTATTATCATTTCGTCTGTATTTGTAGTAAGCATATTTACATATGATTCAGCAGCTTCTTCAAATCTATATAAAAATAAATAAGAAAGCCAATCTATAAATATAAATATTAATTTAAAACTTACTTTCCACTGGCTTGATCTGCAAGTATATTCAAAAATGGAAGTTTTAAATGAACAGTTTCTTTAGCCCATACATAAAGTCCACGAATACAATCCGATTCTTTTAATTTACAATAAGCCCACGCTAATTGAATAATAGCTAAAATAAATTCTTTAAGGGGAAGTTCGTTTAGTTTTGATAAATTCTGAATTAAATATTGACCATGCCGAATAGCTGAAGAGCTTAGGCCAGAATTTAAAGACACTGCAATCATTGCACTGCGTATTGTTGAATTCCATTCATAACAAGTATTACGATTTGTATGAAAAAAGTGTCTGACAGGCTGCAAAATATAGGAATATTAAATAATTACTACCTGGTTTAATATAAATAAATAATATTTTTAAATTTGAAATATAAAAATATTCAATTTTATTTACTTTCTGTGCTGCTGGTAATGCTGTGGCAGTACCATCAATTGCATTACAAACAAATTTTTCTAAACATTCTATGAAAGCAACTAGATTTCTTGTATATCTCAAGTTATTCAATTCTCCTTCTGTTTGTTTAATTTTTATGTCATCATTTAATGTTAAGATTGAATCCCGAGCCCAAGATTTAATTCCACCTGAATATTTTTACAATACATTTTTTATTATTAGTTTTATAAAAACAATAAACACAAATATATATAAAAATTTATATATTACCTTCAATCGCTCGAAAAGTCGAATTTGGTTTTCCAAATGGAGTACGAAGACGATTTGAAACACAGAAATTTGCTGCCTCCCAATTAATCCAAAAATATAATAAAATACGACAGTGTTGAGCTTGAGATAAAAGTTCAGTCTCACCACTCTCATTATCAAAAGAACAACTGTTTACTACATCCAATAACCAGGGGCTGATTGAAACACTAAAAAAGCCAATCAAATTAGCTTCAATTAAAAATAAACCTAATAAAATTAATACTTACTTTATATTGCTATTAGTTTCAATCAATTCAAACATATAATTTTTGAAATATTCAGTTCGTAATGTAACAACAGTTTTTCGTCTCATATGAGAACTCATTATATGTTTAATTTTTTTATTGAACTTGCTCTTGTTTTTCTAATAAAAAAAATCAATTATACTCTAAATTACAAGAAAATATTCATCTCCTCTATGTATTACAGATGTTATGCTACAAGTTTATATAGTGTCATAAATGATACCTAAGTTATAGAATAGCATTTCTGTAATTTATTTAAGAAACTATAGGCATTTTTTTAAATGAAGCTATTAATATTTTCTTCAAACACTTACCAATGAAAAAATTGATAAATTTTGTAAAACCGTTAACAAGGAAATTTTATGAATTAAAGCATAAAATTGTTTGCTGATTTCTTTTTCAGTTAAATTAATGCATGAAAGACACAAGTCTAAAATGTCATTAATTAAAAGAGGCTGAAATCAAATGAATGTAACATAATTATAAGCACATCATAATATTTTAATTGTATTAACAATATACCTTTGCTTGACAAAATGCAGAGTTTCCAAGAAAAACATTTAATATTTTTATAATGCCTTCAAATAATACAATTTCACTGCGTTTTAATGCCACATATATTAAAGAACGCACAATATTTATCATTTCTTGGGAAAGTAATATTATATTTAAGTAACTAGCACTATCAGTGTGCACAAGTAATTCGTGTATCCATTTCAAAATTAAAAGCTTACAATCCATATTCACATTCTGAAAATTATAACATAATTGTATAACTTAATAATTAAATGTTTTTTCATTTTATTATTTGTATACAATATGTAAATAATTACCATTTTTAAAAATTTTTCAAAAATATTTAACATTTTGACAAAATTTCTGCTTTTGTGAGAATTAATTTCCAAATTTTGCTGTGATTTTTCACTCGTTCGTACAGCCGTCACTAAACTACTATTTGCAATAAAATTATTATGTCTGAAAATTAATAAAATTACAAAACTTTTTAACCTTTTTTAACATTAATTAAACTTTGTCAATAAAGTTTAATAATAAATTTCAAAATACATTAAATTATTTAATTTGTCTTACTTTTTACAGTGCGAATACAACAAAAACATTAATGAAAAACGCAGAGGATCATTCATTTTAATAATAGTTGGATCTAATTTTGTTGACAGTAATTCAAATATACTTGGTTGTAATGCCCACATACCAATTATAGAATTGTTATCATTAGCTGTTTTAAAAATTAGTTTATTAAAATAGAAACATGACAATAGTTTTTAATTGAATATTTAAATTTACTTTACCTATAACTGTTAAGGATTTTAAAATTATATGAACAACAACAGATGCTTCTTCAAACGTATATTCAATATCTTTAAATGGATTATCGGTACAAAATGATGGTAAATTAGGATCTAATATTTGACACGCTTTTTCTAAATCTCCTGTTATGTATCTAAAAATATAATACAAATTATAACATTTAAATTATTTAAAAATAAATGTATAATAAAACAAATTACTTGTAAACAATGAGCACCAGAGAAACATTTTTCATACTCAACAAACTTTGATAGAGGGCTATATGTGAATCGTGTAATTTAACAGATGGCAAAAACCTTAGATTACGTAAATGTGAATTACTACATAAGAGTAAATCAACAAATTCTTTAGACAAATTTGTACTTCCTTCTCGTATAACCTAAAATACAAATTAATTATGAAATTAAATTATACATACTATAATTATAAAGTATTCTGTAAAAAAGATAGAAATTCATTTAACAAATGAAAATTTTCTATTCTATGATAAAGCAGTTAAAATTAATCAATGAATTGATTGTAATTTATAAAACAAACCTTTGAAATCATTCTAAACATTGAAACCATAACAGTTAACTTAAACTCTTCAATATGTGTCATTTCTTTTTCAATGACCTTAATCATTAAACCATTAATTGGTTGCATTTGTGTTTGGAGAATATCCAAAATTAACCATATACAGTTATTGGCTACAAAATAATTTGGAATTATTAACAAATTCACGTAAATAACTAAATAAAATATTTTACCTGCTTCAATAATATTTTCATCAATAATTACATCAATGCATTTAAGCAGTGTTTTTATTAGTGTTATTAGTGCATTATTCATGAAAGGCCAGGAAACTACTGATGAACTTTTAGGACTTAAATGTTGTCCAACACTCTCAGCTACAGTACTAAATACTCTAAATGTAATAAAATTAAAACAAGTATATAAATACAAAAATATGTACAATTTTGTAATTATTAAAAAAATTAAAATATTATTTTCTACCTGATAAAAGCTAGAATTTTATTTAAATCTTCACTTAATTCAACAGATTTATCATTCTGTTTGAATTCATCAGATATTGAAGACATGTCATCTAGTAATTGCTCAAGTAATCCTAGAGTGAAACTCATATCTGCAGTCCAATAAGTTGATAAACGAAAAATACATTGTGATATACGTTTATTTGTTTCAATAGATTGCGAAGTATCAATGTGCCAACCAACTAGTATATCTACTGTGTCCTGTAAAAAAAAAAATTAATAATAATGAATGTAATTGAATAAATTATAATATATATATTTGTTACTTAAATGTATTAATATATACACAAATACTAACCTTAAAATAAGGTTCGAAAGCTCGGCAGTACACACGGGAAAAGTTTATAGCAACATCAGCAGTGACTGTAATTAATTCGGGTGAATCAATTGATTCTAAAGTCATGTGCATGTTCTCCAGAATAAGCTCAAAAACGAAAAACGTATGCACGTTAGTTAAGAAGCATAATATTTAGATAAGGTAAGTTTAAACATAAAATCATTAAAATCAAATATTTTAAGAAAAATTAATAAACTATTAATAAAAATGACCAAAAACCACAGCAATTATTTACAAGAAATAATAAATTCAAAAATATATTTTCAAAAAATGTATGTTTCTGGTGTATCAATATTTAAAAACTTCATTTAAAAAAAAAATATTCAAATATAGGTATAATAATCCAATTTGTTGATAAATAATTGCAATGTCAATCCCTAAGAAATGTCTTCAAATTTACAATTTACTATTGACAGCTTTTAAAATTAATATAAATTTCATCAAGCAAAACCTAATAAAATATTTTTAACTGAAGGGATAATTACATTAAAAATAATCGCAGAAAAATTAATATTTAACATTGTTTATTATATTGAAACTACCATAGTTTAAAACTTGAAAATAAATTTTTAATCTACTTAAGATCATACATTTCTTATGAGAAATATAAAATATATGTACACAAAAAAAAAAAAATGCAATTATATCTTATATAATAATAAAATGTATAGTAATAATGCATAAAATAATGTTAAATTATGTTACTAAAAAATAAAATATTTTAATATATTAATAGGTAATATCACCAATAAGTGAGTGCCTAACTCGGATCGTGTTATCTAAATACTAGTAATTAAAATTTAATACATAAATAAAATACTTACTGGTGCTAAACTTTCCAAATAAGACTTCTTCTGATCCATCACTGATAACTAAAGAAACATATTAAAATATAATTATTCAATTATAACTGAAAACCGCTTATGATTGAACTAAATTAATGAAATGATGTTTTCAACTTACCTCATAAAAAGCAAGCATTATCAGAGTTTTAACTTCTTTACTACGTTCTGAATTATATTTTGAAAACATCAAGTCGATAAATCTAACATGTCAAATGATTTTAAGTCATTAAATCAAGTAATTAGTGTCCATTAGAATTACTTGGTATTTTAAAAATAAATATTAATAATAATGTTTTTATTAATACCTTTTACAATCATATTGTAAAGCATGTCCATATTTTCCTAAGCATTTTGCAATAACAAATTTGCCACTATATGAAATAGATGAATAAAAACATTCATAAAGATATTCAACTATGATATCAGTAGCACGTCTAATGTATTTCTTATTCTCGGGTAAAAAAAATGCTTCCTTTAAAAATAAATAAAGAATTATATATTATTTACAAAATTTAATTTAACTTAATTAATAGTAAATAATACCTGAAGTTGGTTGCATAGTGTTATTAGCGATCTAGTATCTTCTTCATTTACAATTTTTCTAAGAATCTTTGAAATTTTGGAGTCCTCAGATTGTCCATTGTTGCCAAAAGGATCTGAAAACATGAAAATAACAAAATTTTTAAAGTACTTGTAACAAATACTTTACGTGAAATATTAAAATTTGTATAATTAATTTAGAGAATACTATGTTACTATATCCTACTATTCTAATCATAATATCCTAGGGAAATATTTTGTTAAATTCTTAAGACAGAATAGTATTTGACAAATGGATGAAAAAAACAAAATAAAATTGGACTTTGAATATTATTGCTAATAAGTAAAATAAAAAGTTATTCTTGAATTATTTAAATAATAAAACCTTTATTTATAAAATATTAAAATACGATAAAATAAAATGTACACAATAATTTGATATATTTTATGGTTTTTTTTTTAATAAATGTGTAGATGCGCTTATTTTTAATAAGCATATATTGTACATTCGTCATTCAAATGCCACTGTTCGCTTTTAACTAAGTAATAAAGTATTTTTAAAATATTAATATTTTTTGTAATTTCTTAAAAACAGAATTTAAAAAAAAAAAAAAACAACAATAAAAAGCAATTGATAATAATTGCTAATTTAAATTTATTATCCAACAACCAAGCTATTATACAGGTAATACTAATAGCGTTATAATAAATAATTAAATAAAACTAGATATTAGGCATATAGTACTAGGTCCAACACTATTAAAAAGAAAAATCATTATCATTCATTTCAAGCAGAGTTATACATAAATGTGAAAAATGACAAAACCATTTATAAAATAATGTCAATAGCTAGGTAGATAATCTAGCTACTGACTGAAATGTTATTATGCAGTTAATATTATAATGGTATACGGCAAACAAAAAAATATAACTCAATGTAAATGTTATTAATAAACGAGTGAACCACTAACCATTACGATAATTGTAATAATACATCGATCTGGAATCAAAAGATTCATCTCGTTTCTTAGGGACGTCGTCACTGTATTTACGCGAGTTAAACCCGTATTCACCGCTATACGATCGGTTTTTCAACAACACCCTATTGCTCCGGTAATACGATCCTGTAGTCTTGTTGTTACGATAATCGTCTTTGTTGAAGCTACCGTTCCTAGTCGAATGATCAACAGCGGCGGCCGGATCTTTTTGCAATTTTATCGTACCGGATTCGAAACGTTTTTCACCGATGGTCCCGTTGATGCACAACACTTTGTCCGCGTCTGGCTTAGATCCCTTAGATTTTATGGTGATCATAATTAGCAGATTTTATGTCGTTCTTCTAAATGCGTACGCTCGGAATGAATAACAAAAACAACAACAACAACGAAACTGTTTACCAAAACGACGGCGGTATAATATATTTTGTTGACGACTACATTGCGCCAATCACGTATCCCGTTCATGAAAAAAAACGTCGTACTTACATTGAGCAATTTCATTCATTATCGTTGAACCTGCGCACATGTATATCGCGAATTGAATGAACAAGGGATGACAACGAGCGCGGGACGACGGGGTGAAGGAGTAAAGTTCGAGGTTCCAGCTCGGTTATCCCTCGCGAAAAGCGGACGTACGGTGAGTAGGAGTTTTGAACGCATGCGCTATCATGTTTGGATGATACACAGTAACCGCAGATAATACCGCGGTCGAGGCCTTATCTATAATAAAACCCTTATAAACGAACCCCGCCACAAAACCGTCTTCGCCGGGGACCAATGGTTAACTGCGTTAAAGTTATCAATACACTTTGTTTGGCTTATCAGCACACTGAATATTGATAATCCATTGTTGAGCGACATTGTGTTAAGCGAGAAAATGTTTGGAAACGATCGAAATTAAATTTGTGTATAGTGTGAAAAAATTATTTTTATATTCTTTCGTCTCGATTTTCGAATTTTACGAACAGTTATTAAATTCGTATGGTTTTGAATTTTTTTTATTTTTCGATTATTCCGTATTCGTAATACTAATAAGGACAATGTAATTATTAACGTGTAAAAATGATTATATTTTTATTTTTGTTTTATGTTTGTAGCGTTTCTTGTTTAGTTGTTAATGTGAAAAATCAGGTAATTCCCAACGAAAATCGTATTGTCGGAAAAAATAAATGAATAAATGCCGATACAAGAAAAATTACATTTATATACTTGCACAATCGCATACAAATATTAATAAAATAATATTTCATTAATATTTAGTATTATTTATAAAAATCGAAATATATTTTTTGCGATAAAAACCCAATGTTATTTCATTTGATTAGATATTTCATAAAAAAATATAAAAGGTGTGTATATGACAAGTTGATTGAATTAAAAATATTGATTAGTATAAACGATAGAGAAAAAAATTATGACATATACCTCAATCTAATGACGATATCGAGGATAATGAATTCAATATTGTACTCGGAGTCTCAATAATATCGAGATTCCTTTTATACTAATTAAAATAACGTTTTATATTGCAACAAGATTTTTAACGATAAATCAAACTTTAAATTGTGTTAGATTTTAAAATTCTATACCCACATAAAATAATAGGTTATTATTTTACTATACGATAATAGTATTTATGTTTAATATACACGTTTCAGAATGGAGGTATTATAAAAGAAACAATCAGTTCCAATATAACGGATGACACCATTACATTAGAATTACAATTGCTTGACTCTACGTTAATCACACAACATATTGATTTCACCAAGGTATTTATTTATAGTTTGTATTCAATTATTGACAATATTTGTCATTTTCATAAATGTATAACGTTAAATAGGAAGTTCAAATTGTGCAAGTGCTGCTACTCGGTGAAGAAGAACGTGGGCAAAAGCCATATCAAATCTTATGTTTTGTTAATCATATACATGCAAATGAATTTATTTCACCAGATGCGATGGAAAAACTCAGACAAGTAATTGAATCGTGTATTTATTTTAATTTGTGCTTTATACGAACGATACAAATTTCACGCATTACATTTGATAATATGTTGCCGATATTGAAATTATTTCAGAAAAATCCGAGTACAATTCGAGTTGCTGAAGATAATAAAGGTGTATTTAATATTACAATAGATATGAAAATAAAATTAAAAGACAGTATTTATATTTCACGACATATCGGCTCGTTATGTTCTGAAGCACCAGACACGACTTTCACAAGTAAAGTTGATATTGATAAATGGGCTGCAGTACCCGGTAATTATTATACGCAATTTAATAATTACTAATTTTGTTCTCGGTGTATAAAATCTATTATTGTGAAATTTAAATTAATATACCTATTAAAAACTAATTTAACCGGAAACACTCTTGATTAATAAAAAAACAAAACCTTTACTGTAAACATTTACAAATTGAAATTTTTCCAAATAAATCATAACGGCTCACTTATTATTATTTATTTTATTTCAGGTATGTACTTGGGAAATTTACTGCAAACCGTTGAATATATCAGTTATAAAACGCAAAAGTTCAATTTGAAACTGTGTCGGGATACAGGAAAAGTGTGGTCGCATTGTTTGTGTACAATGGAAGTTAACATTCCGTGGTATCCTTGTGCTTTGAAATTTTGTAAAGATCATATCGTAAAAAAATCAACAGCTATTGAAAGTTACCGCTGTGGCATAGAGACTTGTGCTAAAACCATGAACTTTATGTACGGTGTTAAACACAAGCAACATTGTTTGTCAATTGAATAATCCACACAGACCCGAGAATAAAATTTACATAAAAACTATGATTCATTGAATTGAAACATTAGAACGATTTTCAAGGTTGAGTACACATGCTATTTAACCTATATTCTTGTTAGGCAACTGGTTTATGATAGTATTATTAATACTTTGCAAACATAAAAGCTAGAGAAGCAATTTTGTTTTTAAAAACTATGTTAATAATTTGTAATATAATAATTATTTTGTACTATATTAAATCACCATTAAGTTTGTTTATAATATAATAATTATTATATGTACTAGTAACAATATGATTTTTGCTTTTGATTTATTGAATACCTTATAACTAAATCTTAAATCACCATTTTTTTGTTATACACATTTTAAAGGACGACGCTGAGTTGTTAGTGGTATGTTTAATATTTGGTATTGAAAGGGGGGGACCCGTAGATTAGTTTGTCCCTGGGGCCTTTGATTTTTCTTTACGGCCGCCCAGCGAATAATAGTAATTTTAATAGAATTGATATACTGGCGAAAAACCTTTTTGAATAATTTTCTTAGATCGTCGTCACGCCAGTTGGCACAACGTTAACCTCTCCTCATGCGTATGTGTAATATATTTTTATACATTATATTTTATCGCGTACGCATACCGTGTGTATGATGTACACGTGCAGATGCGATTAAATCGTTTCTTTCGTTAATAATAATTGGCGTTATTAAATATTATATTAATTATTGATCGACGGCGTCAATAGACGTATTTCACTTGATATAAATACTGCGTGACGCGACCGCGTATCGGATTCATATTCATGTGCCGCGTCGCGTATACTTACTGTGCTATACGTTGTGATCCGTCGATTGACAGTTGAAAAAAAAGAAGCGAAAAATGCGAGCGTTTCTATTGCTGTTCAGTATTTTCTCGGTCGTCATTGCGGGCGTGATAGACAGTGCTGATGACGAGACGATGGCCGTGAACGGACACCACAGGACGATGAAGGATCATGTCAGTTGGAAATTGAATCTGCCGACACCGTGCATGGTGGAATCGTATTTTAAAGGTCCGTTCCATTCCATGATAGGTTGCCAAAGAACTTGCTCGGTAGTCTGCAGATGTTACATGGACGAATACTTCGGGCTTTACAGATGTAAATAAAAATAACGAATAATCGCCAATTTTTATTTATTTAAAATGAGCTTTATTTTAATGTCTACACGACAATAATATTATTGTTGTGTAGACATTAAAAAATATATATATTTTATTCCATTACCAGCTATTCATAATATCATATATCGCTTATTATTATTTGTTTTAAATGTTTCATCTTCTGTCTTTATACACTATTACTATATAATATCCGTTAATTATTTTACATATTTATTAATCGGTTATACGCATTTCTTTAAGTGTTAATTGTTTTTTTTTTTTTTTCTTACACATTTTTACATCATTTCACAGCACTTATACTTGTATAATATAATCGTAATTAAATTGTATCTCTATATTCTCTAATTTGTTTCCCTCAATAGTGTATTCTATAATAATTTCCTTACATATTCATAAATCTGTACGATTTGTTTTCCCGGTAATATATATGAAATAATAAAGTGATTTCGTTTAATTCGTGTCCCGTTTTCTCTTTTTCTTTGCCTCCTCTTTTTTTTTTTTTTTTTACTCTTGATTCTATTTGTTCTACCACAATATATATTTTGTATATTGTCATAACACATATCTATATTACATAATTACTGTACAATTATTATTATATTATTTTATCAGTCTCGTTTAATATATCTGATGTAACAAACTGCAAAATGAAAAAAAAAATTCCTATTTAATGCAATTAAAAATAAAACTGATGGAAAAATTTAATTTTATTATTATTATTATTATATTATACGCTATGTTACCCTAACTTATATATATTATTAATTCGAATACATTTTAAAAAAAGTTTTTTTTTGTTTTACTTCTCATTACAATATTGTATATAATATTATATAAGGTACTGAGCACCAAAATTTGTAAAAAAAAAAAAAAAAAAAAAAAAAACACTTTTCGCGTATAATGAGCTGTGTCCATTCGTATCTTTAATATTACATACACGTATTATGTGTCAAACATATAATTATATATATATATATTGAGAAACAATTAAACAATCATATGTTGTCACGTTTAATATAATATTATTACATTATACTACGATATAATATAATTGCGTTTAATTGTTCTTATTCGTTAAATGATTGAAAGAAATTATAAACGTCTATAATGTATTAAAACGCAGTATTATACTCGACAATGTAATTGAAAATTATTATTTATTATTGCACGCGATTCAATCGCGTAAAATTGTTCGACATTTTAGCCGGATCATAAATGAGCATATTATAATAATTATATGTGTATAGCATTCGTAATAACAATTTCGATTACTATATTATATAGTTATAGTGGAGTATATGAAGAGGAATTCAGCTGACCCGCATAGTTGTTATTATTTATGTGTTTATTATAATGAAATTCCGTTTGTTTTCAAGCCTCAAATGTGTTATATATTTTTCGCTTTGAAAAATTGATGAAGAAAAAAACCGCGAGCGGTGTGTAATATATACTGAGTACCCATAAGCGGATATTTGATCACATCCGGGGGAGGGGTTAACATTTTTGTTTTATCCATTAGCGTAAACAGACATTATTAGACGCTTCAACCTACTAACTAGTGGCTCTACTCCTATTTTACCCCATACACGCACACTCCACACACCTCATGGCGTATAGCCACGTCGTCGGGCAACTACCACTTAAGCAGGGGCGTATTTACTTCATCCCTTAGGGGATAGAAAAAAGGGCCCGTCGAATCTGTTGCCAACTTAGAATTATCGAAAAATTATATAAAAATAATAAGTTTTAATTAAAAAAATGTTTTATGACATTTTAGTTTTAGTTCGATTAATTTTAGTTGTCAGTAGATATGGGTACATACACAAGTATCTAGGGGGGGCGATCGCCCCATCGCCCCTCCCCCCTTGTATACGCCCCTGCACTTAAGTATAGGGTACGGCTATTGCAGTGTACTTATTAGGGTACACTGGGCGCCCGCCACTTTCCATACGCCGAAAATTTAATTGCATATTATATTTAATTTCGGATGAACGGAAAAAAAATGTACGAACGATTGAAAAAAGAAATATTCTTGAATTAAATTGCCATAATTTGAACGATAAAAACGTCGATACAACGTCTTCGTATATATATATATATAATTACGAAACAAAACTGTGCAATACGTATTAGACTACAATTATTATTAGTCGATGAACTAATCGAGTTGTTTCGGAATGGAACTTGAACGGAAATATGAAAGCGCAGAGTAGGTTTATTATATTACCTACTTTTAGAAAAACGAAAAGATATATATATATATTTGTTTATTAATACGAAATTGATTTAGTTTTTGAAATATTTAAAAAGTTTTTTTTTTTGCGTCTTAAAATTAATATTATATTATGATATAATAACGATTGTACGACGAGTAAAACCGAAATTTAATTCAATCGCAAGACAAATCGCATAAGATGGTAAACAAACGATAACTTTTAACGGCCTGCTGAAAATAATATTCGAAACGTCGTCGTCGAAGTATAACTGTAGATTTTAAAAACGTTGTTTATAGATATTTAAGAATAGATATTTCTTTACAGTTCTCCAACAATTCACTGATTTAAAACAAAATGGGTATTCAATTTTTTTTTTCTAATTTTTAGAAGTAAAAATAATATGTAGATCGCATTATATTTTGGAGTTTATGTAATATAATATAGTAGACGGTATAATATAATATCTATTTTTTACAAATATAAATTATAAAAACGCATAATATATTAAAATTAGTATTTGTACAATGTACATTTTTAAAGGAATGAAAAGAATTTAAGTCATACGCCTTTATATAATTTTATAATTTATACACCAATAAATAAATAAGTATAAAATTTAACCACCATATTATTTATTAACTATACAAACTATATAATATAGTTCATTGTATTTATATAAATATATATATAAATATTTTTTTTTTATTCGCCGTTCTAATTTACCACGATCAATATTGTATAATACGTAAAACTTAAAAAAATAACTTGAAATAGTTTAAATGTTATATAAATTGTATATATATATATATATATATATATGTCATAGTTAATATGTGTCATTGAATTAATCGGATCGTCTATTTAGTTTTAGGTCATTTGGCATACTTACAGATTCACTATATATATTTATAGATTTTATAATATAATACCTACTTATTAACTATTGGTCGTTTGTAATGTATGCGTATAATTACAGAGGTACTTGTGTGTATTAATATATTAAAATTCATATAAGCCACGCGGTTATAAGTACGAGCGTCAACGCTCCCCAATTTTTAAATCGTACAAAAATAATATTATACCGACTATATAATATGTTCAAAATGTATAATTCCGGGCATTATTTTGTAATAAAATACCCTGCTGGCATTATGTACAGTGCTAAAATTGTTTACGATTTGATCTTACACTTATTTGTGTGTTTTATTTCTTTCATTTCTGTGTTCACGTATCTACACATCTATATAAGATATTATATGATTACCTATAGCGTAAAATTATAATGATTTATATTTATACGATTGATCGGTTAGAAAATGATCAAATCTTGGCGGTCGTGGAAAGTATGATAGAAGCAATTGTTGCAATAAGCAACAACAAAGAAAAACGAGTAAATCAGAGGTTCCCAAACTTTTTTGCCCCGTAGAGACCACTTGCCAACTTTTTCCATTTTCGTAGACCCCTAAAATTAAATTTATACAAATTTATCTAGGTGTTTTTCATAGCTTACAGTGCTTACACGGAACTGCTCATCTGAATAGGCTTTAATATGGAGTGCATTTTTTTGAAATAAAAAACGTGTTGTTTTTAATAATAATAATAATAATAATAATACCTTTATTTCTTTAATAATGACAATATTCAAATATTTTTTTTAGTAATTAAAACGATAATAAATGCCAATAAAAATTTAATAACATAGAAAAAAAATCAAGGTTAGTTTTGAAATATATATTTAATGGGAAGGATGAGCCTGATGCTTTGATAGTAAATTTTCAATATTGGGCTTCAAATTAGTAAGGTTTAACCTCAAATCTCCTCTATCAGTGATTTTCAATCTATTTCTTTTTTTTTTTTTTGTAAGAAGATTGACAACTGTGCTGAAACCCCTTTCCACGCAGTATGATGACGGAAAAGCTATCAAAACCTTTCTTGCGATACTCCATAAAGCAGGATAAGTAACAGGTATGTCTCTCTGAAACCAGAATTGCTGATACCCATTTCTAATTTACTAAACGCACAGTAATATATTACATATATCCGAACCATAGGTTAGGTTGAGACCTAAAAATGAACGTAATCAACTGTAATGTGTAATATTTTGATTTTATCTTAACATTCCGATATTCACCTTCGACCCCGTTAGTCGTCATCGACAATGTTCGTTATATTAATCGCTATCGTTCGCATCGTCACACACATATTATTAAATATGTATATATATATATATATTAATTTTTTCGTAAAAATTACGACACGCATTTTCGACTTATAACTTTCGTGGACCCTTATTTACACATGAAGCACCCCCATTTTAATTTTCATTGACATAGACCCCTTACAGACCAGAATCGACCCTAGGGGGTCGATATAGACCACTTTGGGATCCTGTGGAGTAAATGAATAGATGTAATAGACTGCGGGAAAACTATGGTACTTCTAATAATAATAGCTTAAAGTTGTAAAAAATAAAATAAATAACTACAAATTAATAATAAAAAAACGTTTGATTACTACGTTTCATTTTGCGTTTTAAAATTTTCTGCGTTGACCATTTGAAATTAGACGTTGCTCGAGCGTTGTAGTACAGTGCTCGATTATACACTTTGTCCGTAACATATTATATGTATATATATTTATAAACTATACTGCGACAAAATCACCGATATCTATAAATTTAGTAATTGTAATCTCAAACAAAAATTCTACAAAAAAAAATAAATATGTGCTCGTTTTTATAGAGCGTATAACCGATATGCGAATTGTATATTATATTGCAGTAATTGGATGGGGGGGGGGAAGCCGTTCGTAATAGTTTAATCGGTTATAATGATTATATAACTCTAAATTATTATGTTAAATTAAAAAAAAAAGTAATGCGTATTATTATTTCACGAAACAATAATAACATCGATGTAACGAAAATAAATGGTAATATTTTGATGGATAGGTGTACCTACCTATACATGCACACACGTATTAATGACGTGCCAATTTTACACGGGACGTTGTTGTTCGTTCTCGTCATGATCTATCTATCCAGTTAGATATGCACTCGGCAATCAGAATGTCAGGTATTGTGATGGCTAAAAGCCAGAAGATATTCTGAGATTACAGAGCGTATACCACCAAGTGCTCGTCGATGTACGTGCTAGAATACAAATCGATCGCGTGGATGAAAGATTTTTTTTGTTATTGTTTTTTTTTTTTTTTTTTATTTTATACGATGAACTTGAAGCTGTGCAAATCGCTTTATAGAATTTATTTTAACGTGATTTAACTGAACGATTTTAAAACACGTTTTTTGTTCGCGTCGTTTGTTCAATAAGCGACCATGTGCGAAGAAATCGAACTCCATCGATACGAAGATACGCCCTGGGGGTTTCGATTGACAGGAGGTCATGATTTCGGAATTCCTCTTACGGTCGTCCGAGTGAGTTTTTTGTTTTAAATCGGTAAGCGTATTTTGACGGGAAACTATGTACGAAATCTCCGAAGCGGTCAATGCTACATACCATCGTTTATACGGTACCAATGTAACAATGGCTATATCAATAATATAGGTAACTGGAGGCAGTTTAGCCGAGGAAGCCGGCATGTGCGTCGGAGATATGATTATCGAAATAAATGGCGACAACACAGCACAAATAACGCACAGCGAAGCCCAGCAATGTATTTTAGAAGCCGGCAATCGTATTACTCTGTCCGTATTGCGGTAAATAAAAATCCGATTTTAAGAATATATATTACACACACAAAATGTATGAAAACCTATATCTGAACAATTTATATTTTGCGATTTCCTTTTTTATTTATATACAGTGGAAGTCCTGTACCAGCAGTTACGCCGACCAGGGGATTTCAGCCAACACCTTCAGTGATCGATCGAGCAACGTCGTCTGTTGGAAGTTTAACCGAGTACGAGTCGATACACAACAGTGATGCGTACAGAAACAGCGCGGTATCAGGTGTGTCAAAAATTCACGAGTCCAATCAATAATTTGTAAAAACGATTATAATAATATTATGTCACATATATATCTGAATACATAGCTGTATCTTGTGAGAGTGGACATGAGATGACTGAGGAAGAAATAGCTGAAAAATTATTAGAAAGCGCCGAAGTGATAGAAAACAACGGGAAAAATGTCATAGGGTAAAAGGAATTATATAATTATACGTGTAACAATATTAGTTATATACAGAGATATTTCAAATAATAACGTTTTCAATTTGTACGCAGTGTCAATTTTAAACGATTCGTACCTAAATGTGATTTTATCAAGAATTCGCTGGTCTTTCAAACTTTACAAGACGAACAAATTTTCGACCAAAAATCAGAGCAAGATCAATTAAAAAAGTGTCCAACGAAAAGATTTTCTACGTTTTTGACGCCTCCAAATAGACCTAGAATCAAACCTCCGGAAAAGAAAAAACCCGAAGAACCAAAACAAATACAAGTGCGAGACGTATTTTAATACCTAATACAAGTTGGCTGATATTTTAAAAACACGCGTATCATATAAATTTATATACGATTAAATTAACTCTATTTTTTTTACGCATATCTGTTAAGGTGAAAGAACCGGAGAATCAGCAATTAGAGGAGGAATGTGTCAAACAAGACATATGTGAACAAGTATGTACCAATTTCAAGTGTAAATTAAGAGATATAGAAGATTGCGTTGCATCTACGGACACAGCAACAGTGACAGAGGAAGATGCTGTAAACGATGTACATAAAGAGAATTCAGAGAAACCAGGTGAAATTGAAAACGAAGAAGTGGAAGTGTTAATGGAAATCGATGAAAACGAAATTAGTAATACGATAAATGAAGTACGTATCTATTACTAAATTTTAACAATGATTATGTATCGGTCGTGTATATAGTTGTATTATTTACAGTTTGCCTCTAACTTTACAATAATTTAGTTGAAAAACTTTCTTTTGAAAATATATTATGTATTCAGCTATAGGCGGTACTTTATAAATAGATAATTTATTAATAGCAAATTTTTACTTACGTCAGATATAATTTAAACGAATTGACGATATAGCGCTATTAACATCAAATTTTCGATTGTAAATTCATAATATATGTTACAGGAATCAATTGAAAACACCGAAGAAGAAGCACCGCATGTATCAGAAACTGGTTTGGATGTGAAAGAAGAACCCGAAGACGAGTTTGAAAAGAGTATACTAAACATTCAAAATCAATTGACCGCTATTCGAGAACTGCCACTACAGATACAAAATCATATTTCGTTGCTGGAAAAACAACTGTCAGACTTGATTTCGCACAAAATTAAATCAACCGAAACGTGTAAAATTGGCGAAGAAGACGAACAACAACACGGAAATGAGGTCGAACGGGGGATTACCGAAGACGAGCCACAAGAAACGCGTTACGACGATGACGTATTTGAGACGATTGTCGATGAAATCGAGAGCTCAGAAGAAACTGAAGAGTCTAACGACGAAAAACCAGAAGACATCTGCGACGAAAAAGTTGAAGACAAAGAATCGGCCGGTGGTAGGCCGATGTATCCTCTTACGCCGTTGCCAAGACCTATCGTCTTACCCGGCGGTCGCAAATGGAGAGGTCCCAAAGACGCTTACAATGAAAAATTTATCGCCGAAACGTTGATATCGCAAGCTGAAGTCTTGGTCGGTTCCACGCTAGGGTAAAAGAATTGAACGCATTTTATTAATAATTTTATAGGAAATACTTAATTTTCGAATAAAAATCGCGACAATAGAATAGATAGGTACTACTAATATGATCGGTATTTGTTGATTCGCAGAGTGAATTTCAGAAAATACGAACCGCCAAAATTTGACATGTCCAATTCGGCGGTGTACAAATTAGTGCATAACATAGAGGCGAAAAACACAGGGGGCATTGAAAATAGGCCAGAAATAGTAGCGGCCGAAGAAGATTTTTACTACCACAAGCCGGTAAAATAAATAATAATCAATTACAATTATGTACATTTTCCACCTTTGTAATGATATACTAATTATAATAATGATTTGTGAACGTTATTTGTATTTATCAGATAGACGCGCGACAGTTCTACTTAGCTACGCTTCCACAACCAACAATAGTGAGTGATTGACGTTTAAAAAAAAAAACCATCTAAACTGTTAACTATTGCGTTAATTAAAATACGTATTAATTTTTACTAAATTTTTTGTCAATGTAGTAATCGTTGTTTTTATGTAATTATTTTTGCCTATAAAATAATAGGAAATGAATTAAAATATAATCCAATATTTATAATATATTTCGTTAACTGTAATTTGTATATGAGTATATTCATCATTTAGAATTTTCGAAAACCTCATTGTATAGAACAATTTGTTTTAGAAATAAAAAATGCGCCAATCTAAAATATCTGGTTTAAATATTCCAGTAGTTATATATGATATTTATTAGGTCGACACGTTTTATTGGATTAGAAGTATTTTTTAGATACTAAGTAGAATTTATTATTATTTTAAAATTTGTTGAAACTGTATACTTTCATTTTTTAGGTTCCGGATTTTGAGAACAACAATCAATATGAGCATTAGAACATGTGTGTAAATGCAAACAGTTTTATTTTTCAAAAACCCAAAGTAGCATTCTGATCTACAAAATACCATTCACAAGTTAATTTGTTAATTTTTGGCATATCTAATATGCCATACCCATTACCGATAGTTTAATTATTCGAAATTTTAGAAAATCCAATAATGTACATCCCAATAATTCTTATTAAGTAAATGTTATTTTTTAACGTGTTAATCTAATGTATTTTATTTGAATTACACTTTAAACATAATTTATAAATATACGTTGTTGTAAAATCATCGATAGTTAGCAATATTTATTCGGAGTAGCATTTCTATAAAAATTAATTTTAATCTCAAAATTATATTTTACAAATAAAAAAATGAACAAGAATAATGTACATTATAATACAATTAACTTTCTAAGTTGTATTACATAATATTGCCAAAGTAGAACGTAATTCAAATACAATTTTATCAAACGGAATTTTTTTTAATAAAACATTATAGTAAAATACGAATTTTTTTTAGTTTTGTCACATTATGATAGTATAGTGTTTTGTTCTAAAAAATTTACGTTTTCATGATTGACAATAAATACTGATGAATTAAAGTATTAAACTGGAAATTATAAATATAATGTAGGAAGTATGTAATCTAATTATTCATTATAAGTCTACATCCTATATGTAAAAATCCTATTTCCATTAAAACAAATAATTTAGTTCAGAAATACATGTCAATGTAAATAACCTAATTTCAGTTTTAATAAAACAAAACTAATATTTAAGAATAATTAATTATATATAATTCTACGGAGAATTACTTGATTGATTATGCATAAAATACAATTTAATAATTATGTTAAAAAAAAGAATTTAGCCAAATAAAAAATAATATGAATATATTTATGATTAAAAGATTTATCTGGATAAAATTTCATCCAAATTTACAATACACAGAAATCATATATTTATTATTTCATTATATATATATATATTATACAATTCATCAAAGACGAATTCAATTTTCTTCAAAATAAGAATTATTGTCGTTTTTCCAAACTTTTGTATTTCGTTTCCAATCTTTTGGCGTATGCGTCCAATTTAAATGCTGCTTGTTCCAGCTTAGAAACACTATCTTCAATCTGGTCAATTTGAAAAAGGTACGGTTCCAACGATTTATCTAAATAATAACATAATAATGACATGTAAATAAAATGCAGACTACTTATCATCGATAGTTAAAAATTAGAAAAAAAACATATACATTTTTCGTTTAGTTCCGTTAATTGTTTTTCCACTTCTGAAGCCGTTTGCCTATAAGATGCATACTTTTGCATTGTAACTTTATTCATAGTTTCTAATAGCTTATAATCCTCCTATATAAAATATAAAATTTAATTAAATTTTAACATTGGTATTATCACCGATTATATACAGACCTCGGTTATACTTAGTTCTCCCATTAAATATTCAGATGTTTTCTCAAACATTTTATTGGATAATAAGCTCAAATTGGGATCATGAGGATCGTTACGTTCAAAACTACTAGTGCTCGTCGAAAGAGTTGGTCCTGAAAAGTAAAAATATAGAAAATATATTATTTAAATATTGTTTTTACAATATATATATATATATATATATATATATATATATATATATATATATATATACATAAATAAATTCTTGGACCCAACGAATTCTCGTTAAAAACCCATAATATTTATTTGGTCAACACGAAACGATATGTGAACAGACCATTTTTACAAAAGGTCCAATGAATTTTTTTTTTATAACAAAATTGGTACCATAAGTTCTATACAATTTGTCGGATAAACTGTTGTTGGATATTGAAACAGTGAAATTTTAGAAAACATCTACAAGAATTAAGACATTCGATTTGTCAAGGACCCAAGGACCTAAGCAATTGAAATGTGTAAAATAATAATAATAATAATAATAAAAAAAAAGAACCGACTCTACAATCGCAAAAACGATAACGGCTAAAAACGTTAGCGCTCAAACCTTCCATTACCTCTCTTGGGGGATTCTTCTACGCCCACGAAATCATCGTTTTTATCTTCTTCGGACATAATAGATTTAATTTGTTCCTACGCGGTGAACTCTGTATTTTTTTGAAAACGTTTTCTATTACATCAACACAGCGATTAACAGGGAGTATAAAACCATCGGCGACTTGGCTCGAAATAATGAAAAACAAAAAAAAAAACGAATAGATATTCGGTTTTTAATAATAAAATCGACAGATTTAAAAAAGTATAATACACTTTTGTACAATGATAACAGCGCGTTGTTAATGATAGCTGATAATGAAAAATTTCGGCGAACAGCCCGCGGGCAAAACGGATCTCAGCTGATCGATGGAATATTATTGTGGTGTACGTTATTTTGTCTGCGTGGATTTTTGAAGGCACTCCAAAAATTCTTATGAAGAATATACTTATGGAAAAAATAAAATTTGTAAACATTTATGTACGAGTAATTCCGAAGAGCTAAGAGCAGGCGCGGGGAACTAGAGCGTGGCAAGGGGAGCACGTGTCCCCACCCCCCAGGTGGCAGATTTCAGAGGGCGGCAAAATTTGAAAAGTTTATTAAAAAATAATTATATTTTATTTAAATGTTTTCGAAATTTAATTTAAAACTGATCTTTGCCCACCGACAAATCATCTAGTTCCGGCCCACGCTAAAAGTGTTGTATTTATGTATATACACACGATACACCTAATCAAAACGATTGATCGTAGAAAAAAAAAGAATTCTTATTTCGAAAATTCTGGTATTTATTTCTAATAATTTATAACCCACTGTAGTGAACAATAACACAATAACGTGTTATTAAAGTCCATTAAATTAACCACCGTGTCCAATGGTCTTGTAATCTGTGCGTCCGCGCACTATACACGAACGTACTTTACTTATTCGTGTCTGGCACACACCGGCGTAGTACAATACGTGTCAATTAAGAAGACGGAGTACGTTTTTCTTTTTAAAAAAGAAAAAAGAATTACCTATTCCAACGTCCTTCGTCTAATTTCTTCTAACTCTCTGAACGATAATTTTTCTTTTATTACTATTTTTTTTTTACGTTTAAAATTTTATAACAAAAAAAAGAGTAAAAGAGATTTCAGCGAAATTGTTGTTTATGGGAGTGAATACGACATTGATTTTACGTTTTATAATACTTGGGTTTATTATTGCCTGTGAACGAATAAAATCACGAAAAGACTCATTCTGAACACTTATCAATCGTGTTGGAATCTTACGCTCAAATATTTATGTTCACTACTTATTGGAGTTATTGAATATTTGGGAACAAATAAGAAAATTCTTTTCAAAAAAGAATTGAAAATAAAACCGTTTAAAACAAAATTAGAACAAGACTGCGATCGTTCGTATAATAATAAATGATACGCGTAATTGAATTTATTATTTTTTTTATTTACAATTATTTACGGTTATATTATGAAATTTCACGCTTTTATTACAAGCCATTTTAGTGAATCGGTAAACGGCAATTTTCAATACAATTTTACTATACGTCTCTCTACTAATTTTTTCCCAATTAAGGCAAGATTCCGATTTCATTTTGTATAAGCAGAGAGATCAGAAAACAACTTGCAGATCGTCGTGGAACATACGACTGAGTTTGGGTTGGAATTTCACTTAGCCTAATTTTCGCTCAATGGATATCATATTGTGTTTCGTAAAATTTTAAATATCTAAAAAAATATCAGTCCTTTTCGAATGTTTGTAAAAAAAAAAAAACCACAGTGAATTTAGCTCTAATGAAACGCACTACGATTTTGATTCATTCGTTGATTTTTAATAAAATAATGTCTGTACTGTGATAACAATACGAACCGAGCAAGTTCGACCGATTCCGACTGCTGGGCATAATATAAAATCATTGATTTTTTTTTCTTTTTCTGACCTTATAGATTCCGACGACGAGGAAGTTTGAAACGCTCTTTTATGACTTGGAACTATCATACACTGTAATATATTATATCTGTTGAAATTGTAATCCGGTATATCTCCGAATGTCGGCGAAATCGCTGTAAGTAGTCGGAGGAAATCGCGGGGAATTCACCACCGCGAGCGGTTTATTGAAACTCTCGAAAAAAAAAGATTTAACTTATCTAAAAAAATGATTAGAGGTCACCACTTCTTTATTGTCTCGGGTTCTCTATACCTCTAAATCCGGACCTGCTTTTTTTTTTTATATTAAAATCGACGGAAGATGGAGAAAAAGAAGAAGAAAAAGGAACGTTTTAAAATACACACGAACGTGAAAATGAATGAGAAAATTAAACGTTCAAGTTATTATCGGCCATTTTATATATACTCACCGCCGAATATGTTTTACAGTGTCGAAAAAAATTAAAAAAAAAAAAAATTGTCGACCCGATTCATCAAACAGTGGGACTTCATTGGCACGCGCTTCGTCACAGCGTTGCGGCCGTATATACAGCGCGCTGCAGTGACGCGACAATTTATAATTTATTACGGAAATGATAGGCCGCCTATACGAACGGTCAGAAATTTCACTCAGACTCCTGTTCCATACTTTTTGGAAACGGAGACGCATAGAAAAATAATGTAAAAACCGCGCAAAAAAAAAAAAAAAACAGAAGTATTTACAACGGATTTGCTGCAAAAGCGGGTTTTAAATCTTCTAAAATTGTTGCTATTGACGTATTATAAACGTATTAATTAATTACAATTTTTCCTTCTCTCTTCGTCTTCAGAACCCTTCGCCTAACCGCTAATGTTGTTCACTTCGCTTTTTGAGATTCTGAACAGAGCGACGTATGCATTGGTTTGACAATGTGTTTTTTTTTATTGTCTGTACACCAAAAATTCTACCAGAAGGAGTGCTCCGATTTTTACAGTCACGCTCGGTTTCCAGTAGCAGATTGTATCTAATCGGTAATTTAAAGAGATTTTTTTCAATTATCTCAAAAGTGCCTGAAAAAAAAGACTCAAAAATTACCAAAAAATTACATAAAAACGCGATGTCGTTTAACTAATTAGTTTCAATAAACGCATTAGCGAAACTTGATCTATATTCACTAAAAATGGTGACTTTATATCGTTTGGGTAAAAGAAATTCAGCAAAAAAAAAAAAAAAAAATCTTTCATTTTTATATTATTATAGGTAATTTTCGGTTTTAACGCTTAAAGATATACTCAAAAAAAAAAAATCTTGAAAATCGTTTGTGACGATTTTAAATCCTCCGACCAAATGTATTTTTTTTTTTAGAAAATTACGACGTTTGTTCAAAACTATTGACATTTTTACCGAATATGTATTAACTATTTGTACTATATTATATTAACGAAAACAATTTTAAACATATTTTTTAGTTACCCATATATAGGTTTGTTATTATGTATCAAAACGCGATGTAATGCAATAATAGAGGGCTTAATGGTATATACTATATCATTATATTACACCGCTCAGAACCGTTTCGCCGAATTGCTTTCGAATTCATACAATAAAATATTGTACGGTAATAAAAAAATAATTCTAAAACAGCCTTTATCCAAGCTCCTCTGATGTTCACTCGAGCGACATCCACAAAACTCGTAGGCAAAGTTACTTTTTTCTTATGGATCGTTCTCAAAAATCATTCTGAAAAGCACTCGAAGCACGCGGTATACACAACACACCTGCGCCGCCGCGGCAAAGTCGGCCGGCCTGCGCCTGCTCCCGCCGTCCTTGCACAACCGCGCGCCGCCGCCCGCGCCGTCGCGTTCGTTCATTCGCGCGCGCGGTCGTGAAAGAGGATATGCGCGCGACGGTCTGGTTCTCGACACCGTCGGCGCATTCGATTCGTCAGGGGAAGTTTCAAAAATAAAACGTCGAGTTTTTAAACGCACGCGCGCTCACGACTCGCGTCTGTTCTAAAAATGCATTCGTCTTGGCTCGCGTCGGCCGACCACGGGAACCGTTGTTGTTGTTGAAATCATTGACGGAAACGTAAACGAGAAGACTAATATATATATATATAAAAATTTTAAATACGTTGTGTAACGACGGCGGAAAATTCGGTACGATAAACCGTATCACCGGATCTGTCACGACAAATTTTATTTATTTATTATTATTATAATTATTATTCGATTTACCCGTTCGGTGCCGCGCGAATTTTACCGTTTGAACCTAAAACATGGCGCAACTGATCACACTGAAACTGTCCAGGAACGATTCATCGTCTCCGTGGGGATTTAGATTGCAAGGAGGCAAAGATTTCGGAACGCCGTTGCTCATACAGAAGGTGAGAAAACGAATTTTTTTTTTTTTTTTCAATTATCAAATCGTTTTGTGCCAATCGGCTGGAACTTATATATATATATATATATATTGTAATATATAGAAATCAAACGACGCGTCATCTTAATATATATATATAACCGAATGAAATACAATAACACTGTAACAGATACGCGCGCAGTCAGTATAAAAAAAAAAAACAAAAAATTAAAATTGTCAATAATTAATTATAGTTTTTTTCCTCCGTTTTGTCGTTATATCAAGTTGCAAAAAACAAAAATTATATACATATATAGAAAATTTCTAAACGTTTTTCTAATTCAAACGAGCGTATACCCAAAATTCGAATAATTTTTTTTTTTTTTTGCGTATCGATTTCTATTAAAAGAATATCTCTGGAAAACGCGATTAGTTTTCACTATTATGTAAAAAAAAAAAAAAAAAAGTACTACAAAAATATGAGGTTACGATATGTTTTTTTTTTTTTTTTTTAGAATATGAGCGTTTTAGAACGGAAAATCGAAATATTTCAAATTGTGTGTTGGTTATAATATTCCGGATATTTTTGTAAACACCGGGGAGGGGGGGGGTACCGTTAACGAATATGTTGTTTCGTTCATTTGACGCGCAAATTCCATTGAAGAAACTCCCGAATCGCGTATATTAAAACAATAATAATAATAATAATAATAATAATAATACTCCATTAGTCGCGCCGGATTCGTACACCAGATGAGTATTTATTTTTTTCTTTCTATTTGCGTACCCGTCGTGTATGTATTGGCCTTCTCTCTGTACCGCGCCGATTTGGGCAAAGTTCCCACTGTCACACACGCGCAATATTATAATAATAATACAATCGACCGTTTTGTTAGCGCGCGCGCGCGTGCGAGATCACTTGCATCCTGTACCAGAAGACAGACTCCGCGCGTGATTAATCCCAATCGGTCATTTCGTATAGTTAGAGTAGTAGTACGATTACGTGCAATCTCCGTACAGGGCCTTAGGTGTTTCGTCGCCAGGGACGGCTACTAGGGTAGGTCAACTGGGACATTTGTCCTGGGGCTCCGCTTCTCACATCGTAAAAAGGTGTACAGTTAAATTAAAAACAAGAAGCCCCGCGAAAACGAGGGCCGGCTCTGTTTCGCCGCCCAAGGCGAATCCCTATTTTACGCTGTCCCTCGATGGCGTATTTTAGTGAGCGGAGGGTGACAGCGGCATTCGCCTCTCCTAATAAATACACACTAAAAATACAGTTTAGAGTGTGTGGGAGAAATTTCATTTTCAAAATCACGTAAAAAATGTGTATAAATTTCGTGTCCGTTCATAAATCGGGTCTATATGCGCGCCCCTCATTTTAATAGTTATATTGGCATGAGTTTGCGCAGACCTTGCTGAACGGGTGTAATCATTCATAACACATATATAAATATATTTTCTATACATATAATCGCTTAAGTTATAACAATTAATTCAGAAGAGGTAGTATCTTATTTAAGAGCGTTTAATGGAAAAACAGTATTATTTTAATTTGCACGAACTCGGTTTATTTTATAAATTATATATGAATATCGAATAAAACGATCACTTCAGAATTCGGCTGATTATAAAATTGTCGCGTCTAAACTAGGCGGTTGACTGATTTCGCCATGGCGTTGGGCCCCGGCCCTGTCTCTATATATATTGCAATTCATTCGAATCATATGTGTATAGAGAATTTTCCGGTGTAAAAACTTTATTGGTCCGCAGCGAGAAATCATCGGGCGGATAACCGCTCGGATTCGGGGTATATATATATAATATATATATACTATAGTATTGGTTTCGCAGTCAAGCAGAAACAAAAAATAAAAAACATCCGAAAACTCTATTACATTATGTCCGTGATGACAATTTGCGGCTCCAGTACGCGGTCACGATTTTCCCACGATTTCAATGACCCCCGTGGCGTAAGATTTTTTTTGTTTTAATACCGTATCGTCTATAATATAAGATCTAACAGAGTAACGATTTTCTACAAAATATATATATATATATATATATGAATTCGGGTCTTTGGCATTACACGGCAGAACGCCAGTGATATTGTCAGTCATTACGTAAAGATAATTGAAAACGAATAGATATTACATTTCTTTACGGGATGTTGCGAAAAATACTATACAAAAACTGTATTTATTTAATTATACAGGGAGTTTTAAAACGGTCCTGGAGTGGAGTTGATTCTGTTCGAATCGTTAAATATTTTCGAATAGAAAATTAAAAAGCCGCGGCGGGCGAGGTGTCGTTAAAATGTCGCTTAAATGAGAATTATTATTATACTTGGATAGAGCTTTTAGAGTATATTAAATGTATATCGCTATGAATTTGAAAGCAACGCGGGATAAATCATTACATTCGATTAAACGGTCCTGAGCGGAGTTTCGGTGTAATGTATTGGATATATAATATAACAAAAACTTTTTTTTATCATTTAAATACCCAAAAACCTGTAATTGCTACTAATAATAATAGTCCAAAATTATGAGAAAGTTTTTGAACACATTTTCCCCTCAATTATATGATATAAACTTACGGTATATGATGAATATTTGAAATTTCTATATATCCATTAGTTTCGAAATTACGGAAAAATAATCGATTTCGACGAAATCGCGTTGTTACGTAAATTTTCGATAGTTTTTTAAACATACTTTCAGATGCTTTTGAGAAAATTAAAAAATAACCACTCTAAAGTATCAACTAAAGATGGAAACAAACTACGATCATAAAATATCGGAACATTCGTTCTAGTAGAATTTTTGGGTACAGACGTATATAAACACATCGTTGTAAAACCAATACATTCCTCGCTCCGCTCAGAATTTCAAATTCAATATTAATAATGTGTTATACGCGGTTAATTTAAATACATACATTTTGTCTAAAAATAATATTCGAATACACAAAAAAATATACCGGTAGAACCGTTGGTATTCAATTAGGAGTATTAGTGTACATATTTATAGTGGACTTAGACGATTTTTCCCCAATAATATTCGCGTGTAAAGAGGCGACGAAATAAAAATATTTTAAACTGCCGGATAATGGTATTCGTGTTTTTAGTACGGATTTTGAATGCGCGTATTATAACGAAAACGTTTTCGACTCGTGCAGTTCGTTCGTTCGCAAATGGTTTACGGAACACTTGTTCAAACAACACTATTGTCTACATACATAATAATATACGCATTTATATTCTACATTGACACACCACATTTTATAATATTCACTTGTTGTAATATAAATACAAATTTACTGATACGTTTTATTTCTTCTTTACGTGTGCACCAACGTGTTAGAAAATGATATTACTCAACTCTATCGGATATACACTCGCTGGTATCGTGTTAATTTTCTACAAATATTAAAGTACCATATACGATTTATAATGATTATAAATTACTTTTCAAAGAAAAATATATCACATGTAATCTATCACACGTATTGTAAACGATCTATTATATAACAATCAAGTGTTATTTACATTTTATATTTTTGTCTTTGAGAATGTAAAAAAAAAAAAAAAATCACAAAACGAAAATGCTCTTCTTCCTGCGAAATCTGTATACGTTTTAAATAAACTACCAGCCATTGCCGCCGTTCCGTTGTAGGATGTATACCGAAAAACAGGTATTACGAGTGGCAATAAATATTGTACCAATAAAAGTATACGACAACGATTTCCCTCGAATAAATCACGTGTTATTTATTAGAATTTTTTTTTTTTTTAAATATGAAAATAATTTCTAAAATTTTAACGCAAAAAATGTTTTTCTGGTGTTTTAAAAATATTATAAAGTGTATATAGTAACATTTATTTTGTTCGCAAGACATACGAACATTATAGAAACGCACTGCAAATATTAATAATAATAATAATACGACGACGAAAATATATTAACACTGATGAATATGTGTGCAGAGTGCGGTATGTTGTTGTAATAAATATGCATAAAACAACGGTGATTTAGAACATTAACATTAAAAATTGTTGGTAGGTTCACTTTTAAGTTTTTTTTCCTTATACAACTATGATCAGCAGTTTAAAAATGATAAAAAAACAAAACAAACAAACGTTTACATTTTACTATTATAGATATAATATTTAAATTTATTATTGATGTAATACTTTATAATATTCGACAGAACAATATATAACATAAGCGTGGCAAAAATAAATATTTTATTATTTTTATTTTTTATCATTACATAATGTGATATTTGCAGTTCGTGATGTCCACGATTGACCATTGTATATAAATAATAGTGTTGAATGTGTTGTAAAACGTAATTCTCGATAAGCCACTTTTACTAATAAATAAAAACAACTCGTTGTTATTATTTATTACGATTTTTTTTCATCTATATTTTGCCTGATACTGTTTAATATTTATTTAAATTTTCGTCGATTCGCATTGAGTTATCGATTTGAAAATCCTTCAGTATCCACGTGTATGTATTTGTATACGTCGTATGAGAATTATTGATTTTATGTATTAATAACGAATAAAATATTTTCAACGAAAAAAAAAGTTACAAGTGTTACTTGTGATCATAAATACGTATGAAGTATATTTTTAATATTCAAAATTAACCGTGTAAACACGTGTTCACAATAAATATTTTACTGGAATTCAATATTGTCGAGTAAAATGTATCTTCATTAAAGCATTAAATATATATGTAATTTATATTATAAACGTTTGTAATATACGAGTATAGTCGTTATTTTACTAACTATTGAATATTCGTTAATTGTACAATATTGTTTAACAAAATTCGAAACGAAATTATTGAGTATAAATATTTAAAAACAAAATTGTAGCGTTATTACTTATTAGAGAGATAAACTATATACTATATACGCGTGTACAGTGTATAGTGGTGACGTTATTCAGTCGAATGTCGTAACATCCGCAAAGGTTTTTATACACATATTACACGTTTTATATTATTCTGTTTCAATTTCTGTTGTTCATTTAACAAATTAATTAGAAAATTTTGTTGGCTAACAGTACTAAGTATAAGTGTTTCACGGTCGTTTATAGTAAAATATAAGGGAAATAATAATAATAATAATAATAAAACAGTGGTTGGTTTTCGTACAACGATTTAACATTAAGTTAAATAATTAAACAATATTTACGATTTTATTCATTATTAAATAATTATTTAATCAATTAAAAATATACGTGTACATTTAGGTGTTTTAATATTGACTTTAGATAAACATCATTGATTCAAAGTTTATTTTTCAAAACGAGTAATTAATTTGACCACTTCTAATTTATTTGCCATTTATTCCGATGAATCATACGAATGACATGATACGCGTATTAATTAGCATATTTATTTATACGAATCACGGATGAACAATAAATTAAACGTTGTCAAATGTATTAATAATGTACGATAATACATATTAATATATTATAAAGATAATTTTTAAATTATATGGAACAATTTTTTTTTGTTTTTGGGTTAAAGATATCAAGAAAAACAATTCAGAGGCGGTTAGCGTGTTAAGGGAGCTATGCCAGAAAGTGAAGTGTGCACAAAACTTTATTTTGGCAAAATATTGGCCAGCGGTTATGGGAATTAGGTTTATTACACTAGTTCATATCATATTATATATATATATAATTGAATTTGGCAATTTTCAAAGTCCCGAAACGTACAAACGCATTCGATAACGTGTTTAACACTACGATAATATTATAACGTATAGAGTGATGGTATTTTTTTCGTGTTAACTTATTGGAGTATAAGCAGCAAATGCCATAATAATAATAATAATAATAATCTATGCTCGAAGACTCCATTAATGCTGTATAGACATCTGTTCAATAAATATTGTATAAATAAATCTAACAATAAAACGCGTTTGGACGTAATTTTAGGAACCTAATGATTATAAATAACTTTCAGATTAAAGTAAAACCGAAATAAATTTTTTTTTTAGAGAAACGTATTACCATAGGATTTTTAATGGGTTCGTTCGTGTGTTTACAGTAAATACAAGGCGACCTGTATACGTTGTATAAGTTGTAAAAAATAAACTTTATGTTACACGGACATCCGGACATTTAATCATATTATCCTCTATAGTAAAAATTATTTTCTTATAGAATATTCTTGATTTAATAGTTTTTCTTTATGTCGAGCGTATAATATTTAAAATTTTAATGTACGTACACAATGCACACATTATAATAATAATTTATATTAGTTATAACATGAAATACTTATATTCTTATTATATAAAGGATAATATTACCGTCTACATAAAATAACTACAATGTATCTTTATTATTGAAATTTATATGTATTTTTTTTTAGGAAAAAGTAAAATAAAAGAAGCTTATTTTGATGTATCTCCTCCCCCATATACGATTAACGGTATTTTCCATAACTAGTTTCGACCAACAACTTTAAATTTAAATAGATGTTCTTATTTATGTCGTGTTTAATTTAAATTAATATACCCGAGTCTATTTAAATAAACGATAGGTTAAGGTCAATAACAATAAAATGTAACATCATGTACACCATCATCCTACCTCAACTTGTTAAGAAGTTAATTTTAAATTATTATTTGCACTATTTTTCTAAAACATACGGAGTGGGCAGGAATTTTCAGTTATATTGCCAACAATCCTAAAAATAAAATATTTTTATTTGGTCGGATGAAGCCAAATTTGTGTACTACAGTTGTAAAAATCCTTCAATTTTTCTTAAAATTAATTCGATAATTGATGCATTTACTATATTTATATTGTCCGTACAAATTATTTTTGCGTATACATACAAGTTTAAAAAAAAAATATATATATACAATTATTTTTGTAATGACATCATATTTTTCTCTGAATATATATATATATCTAGTCATCTTGCTCGTAGTTTTAAACAAAACTAAATGAAAAAAAAGTTTTGAAAATATTTAATTATTACACAAAAAGGAAATTTTTTTATTTGAATATGCCTTTTTTTTTTGTGTACATACAAAACAATGCATGTCCACACAATGAACGTGCTATTGACTATAATACGAGTTGTTTATAATTTAAATTGTTTTTATATACCCATATAAGAATGAATTATTTTTTATTATTTTTATAGAGCGTAATTCCGTCAGATATCAGAATTGTATACTCGATCTTTTGTTTTACACATTTTTATCGTTGTTCGTATTCGGCCCGTTGGTTCCTATATTATTATGATTATCTTTAGATAAATACTACGCGATTTCTTTCGGTATTCAAATATGCAGACCGAATTACTTTGTTCGAAATGTCATAAACACGATTTGATTGTGAAACGTCGGCGGGGCAAACTCTAGATGTTATTATATTGTTTATTGAACCGTGGTGATATAATTCGTTAAATTCCAAAACATTTATATGGAAATACTTAATTACATTCGTTATACATTGTTTGTAATTTTTAATTGTGTTTGAGTCTATGATCTTAATATTACGATAGCTAACATTAAATAAACAAAATGCTTTTTTGTTAAACACGTATATGATGTCGTACGACTTTATTTGAAATAAATAATTCTCGTATATATATATATATATATATAGTCTCTAATCACACTTTACGTGATTTAAAGTAGTATACAATTTATATGAGTCATATTTTTTAGAACTACATAAAAAAAATTCTTTGAACCGTACGTCGAGCATTTATTTTAAATTCTGAGTGAACGTTGAACGCAGGTCTTGCTAAATTTTTTATGTACATAGAATTTTCGGTAATATATATATATTTTTTAAAATTATGTTTCAAAAATTTTAAAAACCTACTTGGACTTACTTTTTTACATACATTTTTTTTATATTTATTGCCATATATATATATATTTGCATTGTAGACCATTGTAATTACAATGAAGTTTTCAATATATTATATATTATTTTGTAAAAATGAATACAAAAATGTTTTTGCTTATAAAAAACATTCTCATTTTTGTTATACATGTACGCTTTTTCTTTTTTAATCTTTAGTTATCAAATTTTGTAATGTTCCAATTCGTTAAAAAAAAAATTTAAGTTAAATTTGTTTCTAATAATCGTTTAGAATAAATAATTTTTTTTCATTTAGTAACGCCCACAGTATAATTATTTTATGTAAAATATGAACAGTTATATGTATTGAATATTATATATATACTATCAATAAATATAGGAAAAGGAAATGACATACATTTTTTTAATCAATACGCATTATAATACAGATTACTGATTAATTGTTTTATTTTTATGTTATTTGAAATTTTGAGCGAATTTGTATCGTTTTTACTATATTCGAATAGGTATTTCTGTTCAATATCAAATTTTTGTTCTTTTTAGAAGGAGATAAAAAATTATTCTAATAATAAAACATTTTTTGTTTGATTCGTTTAAATTCGTATTTATAATTCAAAGTCGTATTTATTTAAATAGTTTATTAAGGCGTAATATATATTTTTTGGAAAATTTTTGACGACATTTGACAAAGAATAAATTATAATATACAAATTCAAAATTTTTTTCTATTGTAAATCTTTTTTTTCTGTACCATTTGCAATATTATCAAATACAGACCTATATAATTAATATCATTAAGTTTTATACGAAACTGTTATTAAGATTACAGATTTATAATATTAATTATTATTATTATTATTATATTCATAAAATTATTATAGCTGATGAAATTTATATAATTTATATTTAATATGTTTTTGGGGGAAAAAAGTTTATTATAAGTCGCTTAGAGAGCAGCCGTTACCGCAATGCATGTTTCTGTCCGTATATACCATTGTAACCGACTCAAAAAATATATAATCTGTAAATATAAGCTATAAAGGCCTAAAATATATCTATTTAAAACTTTTCTTTCTTCTAATCTAATTAAATATTTGTATTTATTATAAATAAAAATTGTTATAAACAATACAGTACTTAAATTAGCGTTATATTAAAATAAAAAAAATAAATAAATAATTTCGTAGGTACATTGATTTTCTTTAAGACAAAATATTATACATATATATAAATATATATATATATTATAACGATTTCATCGTATTCGCGAGTCGAATGATGTATTGTAGTATGTCATTACGATAAGCACTGATAAAATAATATCACTTAATAGCAGTAGACTCCCGACGTTTAAAATCATTTACATTATTTAAGACGATATAAATAAGGCGAAGAAACCTCTGGAATTCTGGACCCGGGGATAAACGAACGGGCTCAGATAACGCGTGCTATTCATCTGACAAGTCCGTAACAAATGGCAACTGGAAAGACGATAAATAATACTATTACGTAGTCGTAAAAACATTTTTAATATTATATAAATGATATCGACGAAACGATTTTATTTTTAACGTAATTAATATTTATGTTCGAATATCGTCGTCGCTCGTTTATAAATATGAAATAGCGTTTATACAAATCGTTTTCGTACGATTAATGTTCAACACTAACGGTGCCAAAATACAAATCTAGTGTTTAGGTCGTTTTAAAAATTTTCCGTTCTCTCGGATTAAACATTCGAAATCATCGCACGTATTGTTGTTTTGGAAACGCTCCTATTTTAATCGATTGACGAAATCAACAACATCAAATATATATGTATTTATATATATATATATATACATGTACAACACAAATGACCATTTCGACAATAATTTTAAAACATCGTACAATTTCATTAATAGTTCATATTACAAGCAGATAAAAGAGAATTCAAATCGTACCAGATGGTATAAATACGTTTTATAATACGGCCAATTAATATATTATAGCAATCGCGAGAGATAATGTGACGACATTTTTAACGCGATTATTAAAATTTATTTAAAAATGACATTTTTAGAAATTCAGCCCTATGCCGCTTAAACGGCTCTTTAAATAAATCGTTCTTATTTTATCAATTATATATTGGATAATAAAGTGTTTGACGTTAGCGAGGTTAAACATTTAATAACAAGCAATTGCGTTTCGTAGTTAAATAAAAAAGAAAACCTACGACGGAGCCATTAAAATTCGATTAAACATATATTTTTAACGAATTGAACGCTACTTCACGCAGTTCTGATCATAGAAATCGTAATTTTTTTCAATCGCATTTTATTCTCACGATAATTTACTATTATATAAAACTAAATAACGTTTATTATATAAAAATACAACACGATATTGTAATAGACGCAGTCCAAATGCGTATAGCGTAAGGTACGCACGCATTTGAAAACCATTTAAGTGCGAAAAAAAAAATTACACATATAAATATTGACATTCATTGATTGTATTTCGTACGTAAAACGTACAGTGTAAACGATTTATTCGGTAATAATACGAATTAGCAGTGCCTTTTAAATAAGCCTATATATCGATTATTATTATTATTATTTTTAATTTTCATAATTACAATAAAATATGTACTATTATTACAATAATACGAAAACATTTTTATATTAAAAAAAAAAACTCAACAAAACGTCGCTACGATTTAAAGTTTAAACTGACAAAAAAAAAAATGTACTTGGCGACTATTTTCGCGAACTAAAAATAAAAAAATAAAAACATAATTCGAGATTCAACGTGTACTAATAATAATGATCCCTAAAAATAACCCTTTAATATCCCTGGAAACGTTTAATTTAACTATTTACATTTTTATTTGCACGCCTTACGCCGCAATGACCGTGGGATTTATTACTATATATATATACATGTATTTAACGCCGTTGTAACGCAATTATTTAGATTGTGATCGTCGGATTTGTAACACGCAGCAATTTGTTAAACTGACAGGCTGTGATGAGAATATTGTGCTCAAGCGTATATAGAACGGGGTGTAATATAGCTATATACACGAGATGGCAACAATTATTATTATTATTATTATTATTAGTATTATTATTATATTCTTATAATATTGGTGTGGTTCAGTTTTGGAGTGCGCGTGTATGTACTTATTATTATTATTCATTATTACAAGAACAATAGACGTTTAATTACGCGCGTGTCGAGTTCAATATAATATTATGTAAATATTCGGGAACAATATCGTAGGTAATTTTTTATTATTATTATTATTATTTTACACGCAGCACTACGTCTCTAAACGAAAGCAAATCCGTTGTTTATTTTTCTGATACGTTAAATCCGCATTTCATTTTTTTTTCTCCCGATCGAAATTGGAATCCTTTCTCTGTTTTGCAGTAGGAATTTCATTGCAATAATCACTCATTCCATAATTAAGGTTTTCTCATAAATCATGTTACAGAGTGTAATTATTTATTTTTTGTATTTATTTACGTTTCAAATCACGATTTATGTGTTGGGATTAAAATTATAATACTTCTTCGGAATTCGAAATTTTCGGATTCCAAGTTTTTTTTTTACAACGTTTGTACTCTGCGGATTCCGTACAAACGTTTGGCTGGTCCGTGAGTATTTTTTTCAACAAACGCGATGTTTTCCAATACGTCTGGCCGTAGAATCAATTCACAAGATCGATTGTTTGAAGCTAACATTGGGAGAAGTTTCTACCGTTTTATTTTTTATGTCGAGTTTATTTCTCGAATTTGTCCACGTGCAACCGCATTTTTGAAATCAGATGAAACGAAAAGTAAATTCGACAACTCTTAACAGCATAAAAATGTCTTGTTCGTTGTCTATACGAATGTTCGTCAAATAAAATGCCTAACTCGCATTGATTCCCAGACGATTCCATACATCATTTTTGGCACGATAAATAAAATCTGGTCGAGAATTTTACAAATTGTACAAAAAACATATTTTATTCGTCAAAACCGCGTTATTACAAACGAAAAATACCGATTTTTTTTTATTTTTTTATTTATTTGCGTTTTATTTAAACGTTTATAACGATAATATAATATTATATGGCTTTTCGTGAACTCATTGTAAAACGAAAACTGCAGTCACAGAGTTTATACATATATTACGTGTTTTGTAATACTGCGCGTTTTCCGAGTATAAATTCTATAAAAACCACGCAAGATACAATGCAATTTTCAAACGTATTCGATTTCATTTTTTTTTTTTTTTATATATACGAAATACAAATAAATAATCGTTTGATTTTTATCGTTTTATTAAGTATTATTACTTTTTTTCTTTTATCTTTTAACCGTTTAACGTTCAACATTAACGCGTTTAAATTACATTAACGTTCTCACGTTTGTTCAATTCGAAAAATTATTTCTCCCGAGACAATATATATATATATATATAATTCGCGGAATTGAAATAAAAAAAAATCTGTATAATATATAACATTATCACGATAAAAAAAAAAGTCGCATGCCTGTGAAATCCACATAGTTCCAACTTCCATTTCCCTCGTCGTCTAGTAATGGCATATGAATCTGCGAAAAAATTTTATAATTATTTCTTAACGACGCGTTAAGAATACGTTTCCGAATGGAAAAAATCACGTATACTCGTATTGAAGCATTATATATGTACGTAATGTTATGTACTCTCACGTCTAACGGTCGGGCAGACGCGCAGACGAAAAAGCGATGAAAATATAAATAACGGAAAATTTAATATTTAACGGATGCGAAAAACGTGTAAAACTCCTGTGCCGTTTTCGTTAAAAAAAACAAATTGTATAATACGTAATTTTTGTTTTTAACGTCGTTCTTGTCGCGGCGAGAAATATGTATTGGAGTTGTTTATTATTATTATTATTATTTTGAACTCTTTCCAATATTATTCTATACTTTCCTAGACGCGCTATTTTTAATGTTTTCATTCAACCTCGTATTATTTTCTTCGGATCCGTCGCAATTTTGTTACAGTTTATTATTATTATTATTATATTACATACAGCAAGCTACACGCACATCTGATGTGTTAAAAATGTATTCCCTTCACAACAGTTTTACGACAAGTAAATTTATATACTATATATATATTTTTTTTTAATAACACAATATTGGAAAATTTTAATTATTTTAATACGTTTATTAATAATAATCTTGTATTCGTGTATGAACCAAATATATACATATATACATATATATATATATATATATATATATATATATATATTTAGTGATTCAACAAATAATGTTATATTTATAAAGTAGAGGAAAATATTTTTTCATTTTATGTATAGTTCGCAATAATATACGCTGTTAAGAGTATTATATAATACGATTTTTTTTCTTATCATATTTACTATAAATCTGGTTTTTTTTTTGTTTTAGAAAAAATATTTATGTATATTCTACCATATACGTAATATCGTATATTTAACACCTACGCGCGTTTATTTGAGAAAACAACAAGTCTCATATTCAAGAAGAATCTGCATCGCGGAAATAATAAATATCGAGCGGAAATGTTATGGGACTAATTCGTTTATTTTCAGAATAAATTCGTGTCTTCGCTCATAATATTTAAATATTTGATTTTGTTGATTTTACATTGTAAATGCGTGTTGTTTTTTTTTATGTTTACAAATCGCGATATTACGTATTACGAATAACGGCGCTCCATAAACGACGTTGAAAATTAAATTTATATACATCGAAGATTTGCATGTGTTTTTAATGAAATCATATTTCACGTTGATTTTCTCGATACTATCGATATAGAGTTAAAAAAAGAAGTTTTAATCATTATTGTACGGGGGACATACTGCGTATATCGTTATTATTACGAGACTATAAATCGTTTTGCATTGTTCGTTTTTGACGCAATGTCTAATTTCTACGATTTCTCACATCATTTAATTGGTTTTTTTTCCAAAATTAGTGTTTATTTTTGATTACCACCACGCAAATGCTGTTGGACCATCGTATTTGACCGTTGTTCTTTATCGTTGTTTTCCACATGACTATTTTGCAGACTCTTCTGTTATTTGACATGTTTAATACTTACTTAGTACTTAACTCTTAATTATTATTAATATTTATGTAAATAACGGAGTATATGGTCACGTCGATAACCCGTATTCACATTCACGCACAATACGTACACCAATATGTAGTTAACACGAAACGGCTGTGATTTTGTTTCCAGGTGAATTTCGGCAGTTTGGCCGAGAAAGCTGGTCTTCAAGTAGGCGATGCCCTGGTGAGGGTCAATGGCCAAGACGTGTACGACGTGAAACACAAAGACGCTCAGGACGTTATTCTGGGAGCTGGAAATGCTTTTGAGTTCACCATACAACGGTAATGCGAATTTCAATGTATTTGCGCTTTTCATTATAATATCATTATTATTAATTATTATCGAGTTCAATACGTTTCCGAGTATAGGCGTATAAATTATAATATAATATCGTTTGATTGTTTTTTTTTTTTGTTTATTTGAACGAATTATTTGAAAAAATCGACTTATTATGGTATAAGAATAGTAAACGCGCGTTTAATTTTTATTTTCTGAGTGTAGTGTGCCAACGTATACATAAACGTTTAAAATTAAAAATTACGTACGATTTAATAAATTGAATATTATTGTTATCGAACGATGCGTTTTTTTTTTACCCCGTGACTTGTTGTAAATGAATATTTTCCTAAGACGGAATTCGTCATACGCGTTTAGGGAAAATATAATTATTAAAAAAAAAAAAAGCACGTGCACTATTCAGGTTGGTTTAAGTCCAAAATTTAGTTTATATATATATATAGAGAGGTGTCTATTTTATTTAGTGAATTCTTTTTTTCTAAAAGGAAGTAACATAAACGACTCTTGTCAAAATATCCGTTTGACATTGCGTTACAAATAATACTTTTTTTTTTTCGGATCGCAGCCAAGTTTGGACGATTTACTCGAAATAAAAAACGGAGTAAAAACACGCGGCGTGTATAGGTACTGCGACGGCATATTTATATTTTAATAGCGCGTTACTGTTTTATAATTTATAACGCGTTCCGGTTCGTGCGATTGCACGACAAACCGACGGAGGCAATTTTACCAAAAAAAAAACTAAAACACGCGGTTATTTTCGTTTTCATTTTGGTACATATGTTTTTAATATATAAAATAATCGAAATCGCTTGTTGTCTGCGCAGAAAATATTATAAAAAAATGTATAATTAGAGAAAACGAATAATAAACGCCCCCGTCGTTATTAAACGATTATTAATATACGTTTTTTTTTTTTTTTTTAATTTGTACTTTTCCACGGTGAAATGTTTGACGAACAACAATTATTTTAGCGGTGGTACGAGCACGTGGAAACCTTCAGTGACGCCCGTTGGACCGAGCCCGGTGCCCAACCATTTGTCTCATTCTCCGCAACTCGTGACGAGAACTTCGTTGGCCAAAACGGCGGGACCACCGCAATCGCCAGCGTTCGGTTCTTCGCACAACTCGGTCACGCGGCCGTTCAGCGGGAATTCGTCTCCCAAAGTAATTATAATAATAATAATAATAATAATAATAATAATTATTATTATTATTATTATTATTATTATTATTATTATTATTTGTACGAATAAAATTATAAAACCCGTTGTATACAGTGGTGAATATGTCGGGGGAGGGGAGGGATTCGATTCTCGAACCGAATTCACAAATATTGGAACCGAATTATAATTACACGAAATAGTGCGGTTCGAACGTCGGGACAAAGGAAATTCGGACTGTCGTCGAAAAAAACAATTCGATCGACGTTTAAAAATAAATAAAACAAAGAGTTCGTTGCTGCATTACAGTATAGTCGTTTCTTTTATTAATTAATAATTAATTATCAACCGATTCCGTTTACTTATTTGAATCCACCGAGATGTGTAAAAAGTCGTTTTAAATATTTTAATTTAAGAGTTAATTCCGTCGAACGTTCGTTTTGAAGTTCGGTCCGGGCACACAAATCTGTAACGTCATTGAAATTACATCATATGCGCATTGCGTGTTGTGTGTTCTACAGATCATCGGAAATGGATACGTTAACGATTCCACCGGTTCTGTCAAAGCAATTGTCAATAAACAGTATAACACGCCGGTGGGCATTTACAGCGAGGAGAATATCGCGGAGACGCTCACGGCTCAGGCGGAAGTGTTGGCCGGAGGAGTTTTGGGGTCGGTGGATGTTTTCTTATTTTTTTTTTATTCTGCTATCGAATTTCACGCGTTATATTAATATGTAGTGACTACTGGTATCCTACTCGTATAACGAATATAATAATCTGCGCACAATATGTAAACACACAATCAAAAGCATTATGAAAAATAACGAAATAACTTTAACGGGAATTGTCGTAATCATTAACGAATTTCTTTATTATTCATACTATTTTCCTTGATCGCGTTTATACGGATTTATTATTTACCAATATAAATTCCCATAGGTTTTATTTCCCGTTTCATTTACATTTTCGTTCATTTATTCAATTTACAATTATTTGTTGTTTTTAATATTGCATTTTATATATGTATATATATAAAAAATATAGAGTAAATTTCAAGAAAAACGAAAAGAATTACGAAGCGAACAAAAGCGAAGTGTTCAAAATGGTACAAGAAGCCGACAAGGAACCGAGGGATTTAGAAACAGGTAACAAAAAAAGACAACACGTCCGTTTGATGAAAATTCGCTATACATACACACATACACTCGTTTTTTTTTCTTTTACAAAAAAATAAAAATATATATGTTTATATACGAAAAATAAATCTCTTTTCCACATCACGACTAAACCGCCATATTTGTATACACATGTAATACGCAATTATATTATATACAGAATTTAGCCAAAACGTTGTTATCGATCCGATAAACAAAGGTGCTACGAGGCACGTGTCCGCGCCCGAACCAAAAGCACCGCAAAGCGCTCCTAATCAAAATATTTGCGCCGATTGCGAGAGACTCATAGTGTAAGTTACGTGCGCCGACTTATTTATTATACGCGTTTTGCTTGGGTAACGCTGCTTGGGTGACGCTTTTGAAAACGATACAATATATAAATATAAATAGGCGTGCAGGAACGGCGCCGCTGCTACGACGAATCTCGGACGTTATTATATATTTCGTTTTTATTTTGATTATTAAATTCTGAGAGTTGTCCTTTTAAAAAAAACAAAAAACAAAAAAAATGAAAATAATTTTCGAAAATCGTGCGCAGAGACTAAAAAACCTGATTTTATTTTCAAAAAAAAAAAAAAAAAAATTTAATAAATAGAGCTCCTCCAATCGAAATTCGCGTATTTCTCGGCTGCGAACCACGCGATAGGTGGCCGCGCCACGTCGCCACGGCCGATGACGCCTATAGCAGCGGCCATAAACATGCCGGAACAACGGGATCCATATTTGGGTTCTCCTCTGAAAGAAACGGACAAATACGCGCAGGAGCCGAACACTCTGCCCGTCGAGTGCAACGAATGCCGAAAAGACATTGTGTAAGGAGATTTTTTTTTCCCCCGATCGCTCCGGCCCCGTGTTCAATATCCAAATTGTTTAACGTACGTTTGTGTACACGTATCCCCGAAGCAAAAAACAAAAAAAAAAAATGTTTTTTTTTCCCTCCTCGCGAATTAACGCCGCGCCTGCTACTAATTAATTTAATTTTGTGTAAATCATTGTGCGTTTGACGTTTTTCACGAGATATTTTCCGTGTCCGCGCGCGCGCGCCTGCTAATTACGTAATATTAACGATACTGTTTCGATGCTGCAGCGGCGTGTTCGTTCGCATCAAAGACAAAAGTCTGCACGTCGAGTGCTTCAAGTGCGCCACGTGCGGATCGTCACTGAAAAACGTCGGCTATTACAGTATCAACAACAAACTGTATTGCGACATTCACGCGAAAATGGTGGCCAGGCAAAATCCGCCTGCTCCGTCTTTGGAACCGGTTACAGTGCCGCCGTAAGTCGTAACGGTCGTATTTTTTGTATTACCGCTCCCCTGCGAATCTCACGCGTCTTTTTTCTCTTTCTTTTTTTTCTTTTTTTTTTGTTTTTTTCTTACATAATATAAGAAGTTAGCTATTTATTTTTCGAGAAAAACGTGACGACGTAACATAAAATATCTGATCGCGTTCACGAATTCGAATTATTATAAAATATTTGTACATATATGGTTTTTTTTTTTTTTTTTAACAGTAAATACAAGCCGAAATATATTTTAAATTTCCTATACATTTCCGCACGGAATATTTTTGTTGAAAATTTCTATTTTAGACACGAATATTGTGCGTCGGAATATATTGCGTTTTATATATTTCTATAACGAATATAATATACAATCACATTAATTACAATACCGGATCGAGTGTGAAAATGAAAAAAAAAAACCGTTATTATAATACATATTTTATCGATTTTTTAACAGGGGCTCTCAACCGCCTTTGGGCTCGTTCAACATAATACCAAATAAATCGAAAGACGTTCATTCGGTACAATCGCCACAGCCCAGCACCATGTCGCCATTACCATTCCACGTAAGTCATATGCAATTTATTTCAAAACGTAAAATAAATAGAATATACATTAAAACGAAGAAAATAAACCGTATTAATTATTATCGATTACAGTTAAATACGAGAAAATTATTTTCTTAAACCCGTTTTCAAATACATTAAATTAAAAAAAAATTTTTTTTTTTTTTAATTGGGCAAAATATGTCTATGAGTAAATAATAAGCTTTATACAAAAGAATAGTGACGGTAATTATTATATATTATTTTATTAAATTTAACGAATATTATTTTTCAAAAACCATTAATTGTACAACGAGAATTATTGAAATAAAACAAAACGTTTGCGTTTCGCATTTTTTCAATGTTTTTATATAGCATCCAGTGGTGTATTTGTAAATAAATCTAAGGGTATACGCGCATTTCTAACAAATTACTTGCCGAAAAAAAGTTTGTAAGTTTTTGTGTATTTTTCGTATTTATTATGCATTTTCACTTTTATTCGCCATAATACGATTGAAAATTTATAAACACTAATAATAATAAAAAAAAAAACATATTAAAATGAAATATACTAGAATCACTAATATATAAGCAACACTAGGAAAATAATGTGCCACTCGTGAATCGCGATCAAATATAATAATCGTGCTTAGAAAGGCAAAACAATCGAAAAATATACAGTTCAATCATAGATTATTATTATGGATAGTAAAATACCGAAAGATTCGGAAAACACGAGCGTGTATACACCGTGAAAACAAAACTTCCATTTATTTCATCTACCTGTAACCCGTTGTGTACATTATTTATAACTGATTGATACGCCATACAGCGTACGTTGCTCCCTGCTACACACAGAACTGCGATGGTGTGTGTCCTCTCGCTCAGAATCGTTAAAATTATAAAGAAAAATAGGTTACTTACGCGTAACCGAGAAATTATATTATAAATATAAGAAAAACCTACAAATTGGTGGCGATGTGACAAATAATTAACTAGCGTATAATGTATTCATTTCAAGACAGAGTATACGCAAAAAACAGAAAACAGAGAGCTGTGTATACGGCGTAAACCCTTCAAATACACCACTGATAGTATCTAATTTCTATAGTATACGTAATATATTAATATATATTTTTACCGAAGATTTTTTTTATTTTTTATATTGTCAAACATATTTTTACTGTACAGGCTCCAAAAGCTCCTAGTCACGTAAACGCCCCCAAATTTCAGGTATATCAACACTATAAGTGGCAAATTTGAAAACTAACAATTTCGTTGGTATTGAATGGAGTGAAAGCTATATATAATAATATAACGTATTGATATGGTTTTTTTGTTTTTACTTTTATTATTATTATTATTATTATTCACAAACAAAAACAACGAGGTTTTTTTTACAGTTTTTATTTATTTTTATTATTAAATATAATATGTTAGAAAATTGTTTTATTACCAACCGATTCGTAATTGTTATTGTCTATGTGCGTAGACGATTTTTTTTTTTTATTTATTGTTTTATGTATGATATAATCATGAGTATTATTGTTTGGTCACAGTTAGTTACATTGCAGCGGCGCAAATAAAAAAGATAACGAAACAAGAGTTTTAAAGTATCAAAAAACGAATAGTAATAGATTAGAACACGGAAGAAAATGTAATATTGTACTAGAAATTCTCGAGAAATATTTAATAACCATTTTCGGTTGCGTCATTGTTATAAGTAGAAAATTATTTCTTATTTGTTAACAGAGTCTTAAGTCTTTCTTACTTGTTATAGTAAGAAAATTAAAATTGTGCCTGAAAAAAATTATCTATATATGTTTATGTGTTGTTTCCATTGATTTTCACATTTTTTTATTTTAAACGCTTTACTATTTATGATGTGTTATATTAATGCTTTATAAAATGCAATAAAAACTAACATTTTTCAGCGATAGATATGTAGGTGTAGACGTTTAATAATAATAATAATAATTTTTGATCCATAAACGAACAAACAATTTCAAGTGTAATGTTTTTCAGACTCTACCAAAAGTCGTTTCGAATGCTAAACCGTCGTACGAAGCACCGAAACAAACACCAACTCCCCCGGCATTCGCTAGTGGATATAATCAAGTTCACACTGGTATGTTATTATTAGTTTACATTGTGTTTGGAATTTTAAATCAAGAACGTCGCTAGGCTATCAACTGTTTTTACAAGAATTTGAAATCATCGTTCATTGATAATGAAATCGATGGAGTTATAATAATCGTTTGATTTAAAAGACCAACCCGAACCTTATATGTCTACAAAAATTCTCGTATAGCATAGCGACGATCCTAATTATTTTAGTATATTCTATTAAGAAAAAAAAAATTAGCAATATATTTTTAAAGATAAGCGTCAGGCGTGCGTATAATATTAAAAATGACTTTTATCGAATTGTCGGTTTTCAATACGTAAAACAAATAGGATAATATTGAATTATTCAATTATATACTCTTAAGTTCGTATATTATTTTTTATTTCTCATTTCGCTAAGACATCAAAACACATAAAAACGATTAAATTTCTATACATGTATAAAAAAAATTGTTATTTAAACGAATTTATATCATGTAATTACTTTTCCTGTAGGATTCAGTTCTCAAACGAAAACAAATTCTATTTATACAGGTAAAAAAACAATTTTTTGTTGCTAATTATATTTCGTAACGTGCGTAAAAATAACATTTGCAAACACAAAAACAAAAAAAAACAAAATTTTCCATAATTAATTATTTTATTAATACACGTATTATGTAGTAAAATATACGCTTACATAAATCGTCGTATATTAATCACGTAAGAAAAGTACGGCTATTAATAAACATTACTTAAAAAATAAACGTTACTTTTCAATACATAAATAATTAGAATTTTATGGAATTTCGTCATACCAACGCAAATGCACAAATATTAAATTCTGACCGATTTTAAACCGTAATAAAAATAATAATAATAATCTATTCGAGTCGTTCTGTGTTATAACTATTTCTTCTACGAATAAACAAAAACGGTTATTATAATTTGAAATAAATAATAATAAAAAAGTTTTTAATAACACTAACCAAAAAAAAAAAAAAAATTAATATATATATATATATACCATTGTTTTCCGAGAAAATCAAGACATATTATATATATATATTATTTTCACTTTTCAGACATAAAAACATTCAACTCCAAACCGCGTCCTTTTTCAGTCGCGTTTACTTTTTAAACATTTGTACAAAACAATATTTACGCATCCTCTACTACTACAACAACAACTACTACTACTACTACTACTACTACTACTATTATAACTACTACTGCTACTACTAAGCTTTTTACGTTTTGGTGATTTTAAAAGCTTTTATTTTTTTGTTTTTAGTGACCGTTTTTGTTTGAAATTATTTTAAAATATATATTTAATTCGGGACGTCGTGTCAGAATTTAATTCGTATTGATGTCTTAGTATAATATAGGCTGTATACGAATACTTGTAGTTCTCTCTCTCTCTCTTAATATTAGGCAAAAAAAAAAAAAAAATAGGTAGCGCCTTATATAAATACGTGTGTGTGAGTGTGTGTAAAGTATATCTTATATTCATATTGTGTATATAATATAACAGAAAAACAGCCGATAGTAATATGACGTATTTTCGTTGGTTTTCCGCGCCCTTGATTTCGCTAACACCCGCAGACGAATCTAAACACTGCAACACCGCTACTAACTGTAAACCGAGGCTACCTTTCCTAAAACCGAAACCATCGTCGACCGGTTCTGCGTTCCGTCCCGTACCGTCGAAATCGGTGTCCGCAGCCGCCGCAGACGACACTTGCACCGCCGCGGGAAAACGCGCGTCTCTGTGCTCGCAAGAAGTGTGCCGTGCGATGGCCGAGTTCAAACTGTCGGCAGAATCCATTGCGGACGACGGCAGACCGCAATCGCCGGTGCCGGCGGACGACGAGGGTCGAGAATTCACTTCAGCCGAGCCGACACGCGGATCGTCGCGAAGACGAAACGTTTTCGGAACGATTTCGCCGGTACAGCAGCAGCCGTTGCCGACGTTTCCGCGCGGAAGCCCGACGATCGGCCGACCGGCAGCAGCAGCGTTTACAGCAGTAACGGAGTGCGCTTTTAAAACGAATCCCGCAAACGATTCCTGGTCGCCCGCGGGACTGTTCCAGCTGAATCGACGACACTTGTCGGAATTCCACGGCGCGCGCGGTCCGATCAGCGCGGCAATGGAAATAGCTCCGGACCGGCCGTTCACACCGGTCGCCGTGACCGAAGCGATTATCAAACCGGCGCCTTGGATACCGTTGCCCGATGCGGAAAACGATTGCGGTAGACCCGAATCGCCGCTGGTGGCCGCGTTGAAGACGGCTCCGGAGAGGAGCTACTCGCCGCTGCCGAGTTTCGTGTACGCGGACGAAGTGATCGCGGTCGGACGAGCCGCGACGACGAGCCTAACCAGACCCGTAGGAAACGATCCCGTCAGATACGTGCACGGGTATTATAACAACAAAACGCCGGTGGCCGTCCTCGGCACCATCGCCGAGTCTACTCCTCGACTGCCGTCGCAACAGTTGTCGACTCCGACTGTCGCCGCCGCGGTTGCAGTAGTAAATCCCGGTGGTCGGTGTTCGCCGCCGCGTAGATCATTCGACAGACCGGTAGACCGCCGCGGCGACACGTCCTTAACGTTACGAAACGATAGCGAAACGTTTGTCGTCAAACGCGCGACCGATTTCGACGGGAACGACGAGAAATCCCCGCGTCCGCAAAACACTGTGGCTGTGCCATCAGCCGCTAGTGAAGAAAAATCGACTCTCAATCGATCTATAGGGCCGGGGATTAAAAACAAACTGTCTGCGTTCACACCGGCAAACGCGCCGGTCCGCAGTGTTGGTGCAGGTGATACGTTTTTCAAACGGCCGACGAACGACAATAACAATCCGAATGCCGTGAAACTAATTAAAGCCGTTCCGTTTTTCTCTAACGGCACGTCCTCGTCGTTATCTTCTTCGCCGTGATATCGCACGAAACTAATGTATCGTTGTATAGTCTCCCGAGTAATTTTTTTTCACCGAGATTTTAAAATATATATTTTAATTACTTCTTCGTCGTACTTACATCCCTTTTTCATCACATTTTACAATGACTAACACTTTTTTTTTTAAGTCTTTTTAACCATTTATTGTTAGTTAAGTAGTCTGAGAATTATTGGAAATAGAAAAATTATTATTACTATAGTATAAATGTCGAGTTTATTATATTTTATTCGAAGATTATTTATAAATATTTTTTTTTTTTTTGGTAGATTTCCCAACTAGAGTATATATAATATAATCTATTTTTAAACGATTATTATATACGGATTAATTAAAACTTTTTTGTTGTTGTTGTTGTTGTTCATTGGTTTTCACCTTTAAAACACTAACATAATCATGTATGTAGACGAGTGTAAAAGTTCTATTAACTCCCGACCACGATTACCTTTCTTGAAACCAAAACCTTCGACCGGTTCTGCGTTTTGCTCGGTGACGCCGACGGCCGACTCGAGTAAACGTGCCACGACGCCGTGCGCCCTGCAGGACGTGCAGTGCCGGAGCAAACAAACGTTAAGCGCATCGATTTCCACACAAATGTTAATCGAATCGTGCACATCGAAACAATGTCAGATTGCTGCAGCACCGGGCCGGAATGACGACGACGACGACGACCTAATCACCTCAGAGGTACCGCACGAAATCCGATCGCTGTTGCCGCCGAACAATAACGTCAGAGCCGTTTCGCCAACGCATCTGGTCGTTTTCCCGCCGGAAATTCCACCGGAATACAGAATCCGCTGCGGCAGCAGATCGAATACGTGTACACCACAACCGAGACGCGAAACGGAACCGGCGCAGCGTATCGATTTCTCGAGCGCGTTTTGCGTACAACAGGTCGAGAGTAGATCCACCGTCGAATGTCTGGAAATCGCGGAACAAAAATCCGATGAAGATTTGCAAACGTCCCGTGCGCACGGTGACGATAATCAGCAGCAGATCATCGTCGGAGAACCCGTCAAACCCGTGGTGAAACAACCGCCCGCGGTGGTAACCCGGGAAGAGAACAGATCGGAATCGCCCATGGTGGCCGCGTTGAAAACGGCTCCGGAGAAATGTTATTCGCCGCTGCCTACGTTTGTGGACGCTTCGGAGTTCGTCGTGGCGAAACCGCCGGACGAGGAACAGCGGCCGACGATGACCATGTCCGAAGCGTTGTCCATAGCTCCGGATCGCAGTTACAAGTTACCCGAATCGAACGTGCGGTCGACGAGACGCGTGGGAAACGACCCGGTGAGATACGTGCACGGGTACAACAGAAAGACTCCGGTCGCGCCGTTACTGTTGACCCGGACGCTGATATATTCGCCCGCGTCGGCCGTCGACTCGGAAGAGGAACAAATAGCCATTTTAGGGCTGAAATCGTTTCCGCCCGTTTCGGACGAACTGAAACTGTCGACGGCGGCGGGCGATTTCGATCGTACCGACGCCGCCGCCGCCGCCGGTTTCACGTACTCGGAAGAACAACAGGTGGAATTTTCGGTTTCCAGCGTACCCGAGACACCACCGGACGACGGAACCGCGGTGACGTCGGACGACGTCGTAGCACCTAAATCCTCAGCTCCTGCTCCCCCCAGGCGTCCGTTCACCGCGTCGGGGCTACACGAGCCGTTAGACATACCGCGGTACCAGCAGAGCATACCGGAGAACCCGCATCGAGCCAGTCCCGTCGGCCACGGTAAAGGCCCGGGAACCCGAGACGGACCGACTGCGCCGAAAACGTCCACGGAACACGTCGTTTCGTCCGTTGAGCCGCAACAGTCACACGGCAACGTTAAAGTCGTTCCGGCGTCGGAGTCTCCTTTAGACCGCGGCGGCCCGTCGTGCAAGACCGAATGGCGGCGCGCCGGCGTTCCGAAATCGTCCGAAACCGACACCGCGGACGTCCCCGTAGAACCGGTCGTCCCTATGCCTAAGACATCATTACCCGCTGCATTGTTATCTAAAAAATTAACATGTCTGACGAATAAAAAACAACAACCTAAATGTATTCCATCATCTGCACCTATACCCGTACCCGATATAGGTGGTCAGCCGACGGGAAGAACCGGTGGCGGCGCATCGGCCGGTCTTACCGCACCCAGGCGGGGTCGCGGAGTGCTGAACCCACAAAACCTGACCCCGGGCGCTAGAGTGCCGTTGTGCGGACAGTGCAACTTGTACATCAGGTAATTAATATACACACTGCGGGCGATTTCCAGTGTTTTAATCCTGTGTGTGTGTGTGTGTGTGTGTGCACTGAAATATTATACGCACTATTTGTATATATATATATATAAATAATATATTATATTGTTATTGGAGAGTTTTTATTTGTTTATTGTGCGTACGATAAATAATTCTGCGACAGCGCTTATAAATATAATTTTCGTATAACGAAAACCGTTTATTTTTAAGCGTTTGAACATTTTGGTTTTTTTTTTTTTCGTATTTATTCACAACGCGTTTATTTGCGCGTTATAAACTCACACCGTTTTTGTTTGTTGTTGTCGTTTGTTGTTGTTCGCTTCTCACACACGCGTTTTGCGCTCATTAATACGCACTAATAAGGACTCGAAAAGGCTGTAGAAGACTTCGACGACTGCAGGAACGGCAAAACGCCCGCAACAAACACCGTTCGTAAACCCGAGTGTAATTGTTGTCGAACCCAAATCGCGAGGTTTGTTTGTTTTTTATTTTTTTGCTTTATTGAACGTTTTTTTATTATTTTTTTGCACGCTATTTCCACTCGTGTATTATTATACTCGGAGAGATTGACTCGTGTTCGTTTGTCACTGCGCAGGGGACCGTTTATCACCGCTCTGGGCAAGATTTGGTGTCCGGAACATTTCGTGTGCACGAACGAGAAATGCAGACGCCCGTTGCAGGACATCGGTTTTGTGGAGGAGGACAACGGGCTGTACTGCGAGTATTGTTTCGAACAATATCTCGCACCGGTTTGCCACAAATGCTCTAAGAAAATCAAAGGGGTAATATTCAATAGAAACGACACGCGATTCATTTTTATTATTATTATTATTATTATTATATGTATATACATTCGTGTAATCAGAATATTAAGTTTTTTTTTTAAAAACAAATAACGATTTTTCGTTTGATCGTTTTTCTCGATTAAAATATTCTACCGGAAAATTAAGGATAGACTCTATAATCAAAATCTTATAATAGCGAGGAGAGTAATTATCAGTGACGTATTTAAGATTTTTTTTTAAATGACTATTAAACATTTTTCTCTCTTTACTCGACATACATAGGCAATAACTAAAGTATATAAACCTTGATTTTTCGAGTTTCGAGTTACGGCACTGGACAATTACGGTAAAGACACCGAACCCTATAGGCCACTAATTGCACCTCTCATCAAAAAAGGATGATGAGATCTGATAGAACTGAAATAAAGATTTTACTCGGTTCCGCGGACTGCTGAATCGCGAATCCTAACGTACGTATCGTTGACATTATCATCCATTTGATTGTATTCAACAGGATTGTCTGAACGCCATAGGCAAACAGTTCCATCCCGAGTGTTTCAATTGTACGTACTGCGGCAAACTTTTCGGCAACAGTCCGTTCTTTTTGGAGGACAGTCTTCCGTACTGCGAAAACGGCGAGTATTAATACCTACAGGAGATGTTACGCTGTAGGAGGCGTTTATGGAAAAAACGACATTTTACAATACAATATTATTACAGATTGGAACGAATTGTTCACGACCAAGTGCATTGCCTGCGGTTTTCCGATCGAGGCCGGCGACAGATGGGTTGAAGCGTTAAACAACAATTACCACAGCCCGTGCTTCAACTGCTCAGTGAGTTTTTTTTTTTTTTTTTTTTTGTAACGCTTACGATAAGTCTGAAAATTTTTTTTGTAAAACAGAGTCATCACATTTAACAATATACTATACACATCGACAAACAAAATAGTGTAACGTTGTAAACACACTCTAGCATTATAAAATAATTGCGTTTTTTTCTAATATACAATTATATACTTATTTATTTTTTTATAGAAATGTAAGGTGAATTTGGAAGGACAGAGTTTCTACGCGAAAGGAGGAAGGCCATATTGCAAAAGCCACGCACGTTAATACAAAACGACAAAACCCATCAATATTTACCGTTATATTATTATTGAAAATTTATCAGAAAAGAAATTTATCGAAGTGTATCTAGTTGTAGTTTTAGCTTTAAATAATTCATCAATGATTAATATGTTATAATAGCGACGCTTATAATTTATTAATTTGTATTAACCAAAAACATACAAAAAAAAAAAAAAAAATTATTCGTTTAAACGTTATTACAGTTTATATATCATAAAACCTGAACGTGATGTATTAACATAAGCGCGACACAATGGATTAGTAATGTGTATAACAGTATATTTTCTTGTTGTATTTATCAAATTAACATAATAGTAAGTGATGTACGAGATATACGGTTTTAAAATGTTAAAGAAAATAAAATAATTTTAAACAAAATCTTATTCTAACAAATGATACGTAAACATACTTTTTTTTTTAAACCTACATTATATAAATATTATAGTAATATTATCAAAACTGTTCTATTCTCGTTATTATAGTATTTACAATAACACTAGTCGATATTATATAATACCTAGCTCGTTATGCGTGATTTATTTCAATTATTATTGTAATATTAATTTGGCTTTTACCTATATATGTTACCCGTTTTGAATATTATTATAGTACATCTATTTAATTATTATTTATTTTTATTAGAGCTTTCAGCAAAAAACTATTAAGCTCAACAATTACATAAACAAATTATTTGTTGTTGTTACGATTTTTACATGTCTGTATAGTTTTCAACATGTGCGCGCATACATTCATGGTCTTTTGTATTAGAAAATATATGTAACTTACATCAAAAAACATATAAAAACCTTGTCAAACAATAAAATTTTCTGACATATTCTAAAAATAAAAAAAAATTACAATTGTTATTTTCTTTAATTTAATAAAAAAAATTTTTTTAATATAAAACACTAAAATATCCCCCCCCCCAAGTAGACGAAATACAAAATTTTTTTTAAATCATAAAATATATATATATAAAAAAAAATATTGAAAAATATCTGCGAATATATTTGCATATAGATATGAAACATATTGTTGTATTTATATAGCCATCATAAATAATATTTCATCAAATAGAAAAACATGGGAAATACCTATGTAATTAGAATTTTAAACAATATTTATTCAAATGTATTAGCCATTGCATTTAATTATTTAATTTTTAATAGGAAAAAATATATATATACATTAAATTATTTGATTTTTTTATATATATTTCGTAAATTATGATTATCACAGTTCCATTATTAGATTATCCTTAATTTTCTTTTTCGATCGATCTTTTGATTTGATAATAAAGTGTTTTCCATAAAGGTGAATGAAATATCCTTCCAGTTCTAGTTCAAAAATACTATGTTCTTTAGGTACAACTGTAAAAAACAAATACAATGTTAAAATACATACATTTTAATGACAATTTTTAAAGCAAACTGACTTTTTAATTTATTATCGGCTCCAACAATTTGGAAAGTATTTTTTGTTTCAAGAATTATAACACCTGCCAGCATAATGTACGAACAGCATTTAGAACTGACCACTTTTATGTGAGCACCGTGGAAATCACATTTGTACAATGACGTCATAAATGTTTCCCAATTTTTACAACCTGGAGTGCCGTTCCAACTGGAAAAAATATTTTCAAATCAACGTACAAGAAGTTCTGAATTTTAATCTTACCCTCTTTTATAGAGATTGTCGAAATTGACTACTTTTTTCATATACGACATCCACAACTCATTTAATTTCATTGCGTCCGCATACGACAAAACATCTTTAGGCGGACAATTCAATCCCAATATTCGTTTCAATTGGTTTTTTGTTTTACATTTACCGACGGGCTTTGGTTTTTTTTTGTGTGTGTAATTGCCCAACCAATAATTCTAAAACACCCACACTAATTAATATCTACCAATCAGTAACGTCTTGTGTATTAAAATATACATTTTTTCACTTACTCTTTTCAGTCCAGCATCTATTTCTTTATTAGTCACTTTTAACGGCAACAACTTACGTGCTAACTGATTGACGGTCAATTGATTTTCTACTACCGGAACAGCAGACGAATCAAATGCCGTTTGTGTTAAAGGACTGTACAAAATGTGAGCTATAAATATTCAAAATACAATCATATTATGTAGGTTGTAATAAGTCAGTTATATTTCTAATTCACTTACCCATTTTTTTAACTAGTCCAATTCAATTGTAGTACATATATAATCTAAAATATAAAACGTTCAAATTACTTTACATACATATACTGCTATATATTTTTATTTGACTTGAGGTAACATTCCACATAGAAATAATGGGAATTAAAGAGAGGTGTCATGTTTGGAAAAAAAAATATATACATTGGTCTAAGACAAGCGATAAGACCATATCAAATTTTAATAACAAAATTTCAATGAACCTTGATTGATAAAAATATAATAACCAATTTCCTTATCATAGTAACAATTTTAATACGGCTAGAAATAAAAACAAAAAACACCTGCAACACGACAAAAGCAATTGTTACGTTAAAGTTGTCGTGACAACCTATCGATCAACAGACATTCAATTGAGTTTTCTATTGGATTCCAATGCACGATTGGAATGCAAAGAAATATAAAATAAAATATATTATAATTTAATATTTCTTTTGTTTAGTCGGTTTATATAGCACATTATTATTTTGTGTGTGTGTGTGTGTGAATAGTCGCAGGAAGCACGAATACTGTTCACTTCTTGATGTTTTCAAGGTAAAAATTAACAATTCTTTTTATAATATAATGTCATAGTAAAATAAAAATAAAAAAACATTTTAATGCTACATACATGTAACGGTGTAGAAATTTTGACTAAGAAACGAGATACCTGACACCAAATATTAAAAAAAACAATTTATATCCAGAATGGGATGCAAGACTTTTCTCATACGTTTATAATTATTGTATTTTCCCTAATACAACAGGTCCATGTGAATTACAAAAATAAATATACTACGGTTAAACAGGTAAAGCGTTATATAGTTTCCGTTAATAGAACACGTCTTATTTTTTTGCATTACTTAACGACGCAAAAATAATTGATTGCAGAATATTTAAAACTCCCTCGAAAAAAAAAAACCCCCATTCTTTTTCCGGATTTTATGTTTATATTTTTTCGTACGACATTATTTTAATAAAGTATTATTATTGTATATCTGCAATTATTCGTTTTCCAAAATGGCATCACCATGGCACAATCAAAGTCAATATACTAATCGAACGTTACAGTCATCGTCTATAATACATACAATATTATATCGATTAGAAATTTAAATTATCGAATGTCTATACTTACTATTGATTTCGTATTAAAACTATAGTGTTCTTCTCCTATGGATTCTTTTATTTGGCACCCAATTATTGCTTTTTTTTTTTTTTGTTAAAAAAAAAGGAATAATTTACGGACAACGGTCGATGACACTAGCAGCGGCGATAAGTATAAGATATCTACGTTGATCGCGATAATCCATTAAATCGAACGCTTTTTATTTACACGATTTTAAAAGTGGCTCGTGTACCTTTTTCAAGTGAACGGTCAAGTTCAAATTTAGCACTTTTTTTTTTTTAATAAGATAATAGAAATAGTTTTTAACACTCGAGTTGTCAGCGTTCGCCGTACACCGCCGGACACAGCAAAACAAATCGTTATTTCATGGCAAAACTAAAAGAAATCCTCCCCGAACTGATTGGGGGCGCATGAGACACGTCGTAATAGTAGCCACCGCCGTCACGTAGAATTTTGTTTTATAATGGAAAAAAAAAAAGAAAAGAAAAATCATATTTTTTGTAAACCCGCGCGATAACGGCGATGATAAAGCGCACGTGCACTCCGCCGCTGCGCTTTGGTCGTGGACGAACCGATCGGGTAGGAGACCGTGCGCCACGTCCCGGATCGTCCGCGGTCCCTTACCCAGTCGACGTCAATGGGCTCGCCCGAAACCGCGACCTGCCTCAACGCGCCGGCCGGTGCGCAGGCCGCGTCAAGGGGGCCCCCGTATGCGCGTCTCGCTACCCGACATTTTGGGCACCTCTGGTACGCGCGCGTGCATTTCGACTCGGTCCGTTCCGGACGCATCACTTGCCCGGATTCGTACCAGGGTACCAGGACCCGCGCCGTGCTGTAACCGCCGGCGCAAGGCCCCTCGCCAATGGGAGGTCCCCGCTGTAATTTTTTTTTTGTTATTCTCACGATATAAACGTCCCTTTGGTTTTACCGACCTACCCCGGCGGTCGCAGTGAAACCGATGCATTGCGATTTTCCGTATACCCGTATAACGGGGCCGAGTGTTTGGTGGGGGGGGGAAAGGAATGTCGACAAATCGTCGAAAACATTTCTTTTTTTTTTTTATCAATTTTCGTATACACCGATAACGTTCAAAAATACGTTTAAAATCGTCTATTTTACACAATCTGCACCATATACGTATTTTGTTAATAATATTTAATATCGGAAATTAACACCTTATGATATTGTACCCCTCACAATGCCGCAACTATTCCAAAGGGCTATTAACGTTCGTACCGCAGGGTCGTCGAATACGTTATCACGCGCATAGGCGGGGATCCAGAGTTTTACATTTGGCCCGGCCTTTTTTTGTAGTTATTTTTGTATAATATAGAGGGGTGGCTGTAAACAAATTTACCCGCTTTATGCATTTTTTTTTTGGCTTATAATTTTCTTCCATAAAATACACTATAGTTAAAATATTTTAAGTATCCAACACTTGTTTACTAACCAATACTATAACCTATTGTATAATATTTAAATAGAAATTAATTAATTTTTTTTTACATTAGGGTGTGCCTTGGCACACCCGGCACACCCCGTAGATCCGCCTATGATCACGCGCATTGATGTACGCGTTATTACGAACGTATTAAAAATAGTACAGAAAACCGCGGTAGCGCTTATTCCGACGCGCGAAATAACGTCGAGAAAAAACGTCGTTTTCAAAAATAATATTTTTTTTTTTTTTTTTTAAGAAATATTTTGTTGTTGTGTAATGAACTAAAAAAAAAAATCTCAATTGAAACGTCTGCTTGAATGTTGAACGGATAAGACGCGTATAATGTGTTATAATATATATAACCGTATATTATATCGGTTTATGAAAACATCGACGTTCTTAACCGTATTCCGCTGGTTAGGTAAATTATAACGAAAAAAATTATAATAATAAAATAATGGATTTTTAATTTAGAAATAAACGTAAATTATCCAAGAATAAAAAAACCGCATATATGATTATACATAATATTGAGGTCCGGCGTATTAATTTAATACATACTGCAACAATAACTCCCGTTATAACTGTATATTGGAATGGACACGCGGATACATAAAAAAATACGATTTTGATAGTTTTTTTTTTTAAATTTTTTTCGAATTTCAATTATCGGCAGACAATTGCGCGTGCGTTTTCTGTTGCGTAGCTCCGATAGATCATTCGGCTTTCGATTTATTCGTACCGTAACTCGAAGACGTTTTATTTATTTCTGTGACGCTCAACAATTTGGACAAGGCCACGTGAACTGTAAATGAAAATAATATTTCCTTTAGTATATTCGCGCGTAATAATAATAATATTTAACTCACGTAAAACAATCGGTAACGCCAACAACGAAATATAAATCAAATTTCCAGATATTATTATTTTGCCAGCCAAATAGAAAAACGATATCAACGTGAACAGTGAAAAAACGACGATGTTCAGAAGACAGTAGTAACGACGCGGAGGAACGAATTTCTTTAACGGCTCCACGCCACTTTCCTTGAACCAATCTCCCGTGTTGACGAAGCTGACCATGAGTTTATCCTATAGTCCGAATCGTACATAAGATACATAATAAATTATTATATTTTTTGTATAATACGCGTCGAGTACATATTATATAATAATAATAATAATAAATTGAATATTGAAGCGATCGAACGAGTATAGTAAATTATAGTTCATATATTAATAATATCTTCACATTTGTTTTCCAGTAGAGCAAAAAAAAAATTTCTTTTTTCTAAAGGAAAAAGTTCTCCTATATATATATATTCTTATCTGTTATTTTAATTGAAATAGGTGATATATAAATCGAGCAAACGTCGTCGTATCATATTCGTATAAAACAATCGCGTTGTCTTTAATTCTTATGCAATTAAAATCAAACGTCTACGATTTTTCTTCTTAAATCAGTTAATAATTAATATTATAATACGTTAAATTATTACCTTTTTCTCGAATAAATCGTACATCCATTTTTCGCACTCTTTTTCACCTTCCGGAACCTGTTCGATCGGTATTCTTTCCATGTATACATGAGCTTCCAATCGATGACCGTTCAACACTCCTTGCAATGACGGTTTTTCTTCTCTGTAACATTTTATTATTATATTATAGCGGCCGTATCTAATAATTGTATAATCGTATATACCCTTTAAAAGCAAGTTGAACGTTGTAAATGGCTGGTATATTGTGTCTGAAATGTGGCAATCCAACTGTAAAACCTGTAGTCCTAGGGAGCAAGTGTTCTTTCAACTCCGGCAATCCTTTGGACCGAGCAAACTTTACGCTGGCTTCTTGTTTCTCTTTTGTGAACCGCGTACCTTCTGCATATAATAACACCTGTAAGCACGAACAATCAGAAGCAATCCGCGGGTATATTATTTAAAATCCGGTGTGCGTGTTTTTTTTCTTCTCTACAATAACGACGAGATAATCGGATTATTATTTTTATTTAAATAAACGAATACCGTGACTGGGTCTTCGTATTCAAACAACTCTTTGAGTTTAGTTTCAATGGTGTACTTGTCTTTTGCCCAATTTCTCTGGAGAAATAAGAATTCGGAAAACCACCAACACCAACCGATCACCGGCACGTATTTCAGGCTGTCTTTCGCAAACGCTTTGCAGTTCTTATGTTATATTATATAATATGAAAACAAAACAGTAATTTCCATTTAATTATTATTTTCGTTTCAATGTACGATGGACGACGACTGCGAGTAGCAGTGAAAGAACAACAACTTACTCCGAGAATGCCCATTCGATCGTGAATCCCCCAAGCCGCTAGCCAATCGATTTCGTATTTGTGATTGAGAATTAATAATGCGTGTTCTTTGCCGAAATACTTATCGAAATCTTCTTTGTCCGCGTAAAAGTAATATCGTATGTCGGCCCACCATTCCGATAGGTAAACAAATTCTAAACATTTAACATATTTAATATTATTTTTACAATGACTCGAGAAAAAAAAACGTACGGCATTATATAAAATTAATTTTTAATGTATACGCATATCAACGTATAACTTTACTGTCTGTGGGGGCAGTGATGGGCAATTCATTCACTGACACTCGTGTTATATACTGCAAGAGTTTCACACGCGTACGTTATACATTTTTATTTATATAAGAATATAATTTACCGATATAAACTATACTCGTTTTATTAACATAATGAAAATCATTTGACATTTACTTAGATTAAAAAATAAATAAAATGTATAAACGGTTTTATATCATTTAATTTATACGAATAAGAAGAACAACGTGTTATAACAATTGTTTTTTTTTATGTAACACAATAGTATTTAAATAAAATTTGATGATCGACCATAAATTATATAATATATGTCATTTATAAAAAGAAAAAAAATCCTGTTTGTATTAATTCAGAAGAATTCCTATAAATTATAATAATAAATAAAGTCGATTTATGATAATATTTTAATAACGATTTTATACTTTTAGTTATATATAGTCAAGAACGATTTCTTATTATATAAATTAAAAACTACATACATTTTAATATTAATGGTATACGCGCATTACCCGAGTAAATCACGTATGAAAGTCCGTAGTTGATCTTTCTGAAAAGCTCCTTGTTCAGTGGCCACAATATTATGAAAAATAATACTTGGAGTAAATTGATAGTCAATCCGGACACACAGAATACCATTGTGAAAAATATGTGTGACACCGGAGATGACTTTATAGACGACATATCGCGGATTATTTGTTTTGGTTATTATTAAATTATTTTTCTGAAGTATTATTATACATTTAAAAAAATATATATTAAATCTGAAGTTAAACGAGAGAAATTTAACTGATTATAACACAACTTATACCGATCATCGCGCGCGTAATAATATATATAAATAATTTTTTTTTTTTTTAAAGGCGCTAAGAAACTATTATCGAATCCTCAGACCAATGTAGTAATAGGTGTTGTTTATCGAACGCAATGTCATGCAAGGTTATTTAATTTGGTGTGATGATGTGATAAACGTGCGATTTGATTAAACGTGTACTCTGTACTTTAGTGTATATATTATAGGTAAAATTAGATATAGTCAAATTAAATATTTTATATTATATACCAATGCTGCTGATTATAGTTAACAAACTTTTCACTTATTTTTTTATATATCGAATTTAAGATTATATAATTTTTTTAGGACAATGTATATATATATATTATAATAACACGCGTACACTCGTTTTATAAGTGCAGCAGCACATTGTTATATATATATGTAAATATGTTACTAAATATCGAAAAATATCAATTATATTATGGGTCTTTGATATTCTAATGTGTTCTTTTCAATAGTAATTATATAGAATGATGTAGTATTGAGCGTATATATAACTTAAAAAGCCTGTCGGATTGTATCACAGCTGCGGTTGTCTATTACTTCCTGTCACGCAATCATCGAAACTCTAATAACCGAATCGTTTATTGTACATAATGTGTTTGTATAGACTGTAATTATTTAAATTAATAATAATAATAATAATAATAATAATAATAATAATAATAATAATAATAATAATAATAATAATAATAATAATAATAATAATAATAATAATTTCAATAAACAGGAAAATACGACAGTACACTGCACATTATCAAAGCAGATGTTAATATACACTCCTCGTATATTTCTATATACTTTTCTTTCAATCTTTCATTCCGACGTGACTGTCACTCTATTTTTAAAATTTAATCAATTAAATTTTGGCCGCGAACGTGTCGTGTCATAATATATACTCGTATATTTGGACAAATACCCCCTTCTGAACATTATACAAGTTTTGTACCGTTTACGGTTTTATATAACATATATATATTTTTTTTTATGTTGTACATTTATTCATTTGTACATTATATATATCATCGCATGTTTTACAGTGAAAGCGATCCTATTAATCTTATGATACACTCCGATGATTCTCATCAAAATAATTGTTTTACGCGGGAAAGAACTCTGAAGGCTACGGTCGTACATTAGAAATAACACAAAATATATTACAATATTATTTATGCAATAAAAAAGCTAATTTTTATAAAAAAGTATTTTCAATTCTTAAAAAATTATAAGCGTTTTTCAAAATACAACTCTACCATTGCGTAGATAATATCGTGTGAAAATTTGGTGTCTCAATTGTGGTCTTCGGTGTTTTTCCTCCCCGTGAAACGGTTTTATCGTAAACATTTCAATTTTTGAATATTTTCTCTATATTTTCGCGTGGTACACCGCGAACTACAGCGCGTTCTATCTGGCGTTGCATGGTTTCGTTTGCCTGCGTGTATCTATCACACGTCCTCTTAACACAGCGATCACTAACCTTTCGGACCTCACGCACCAGTGAACTAGTATGATTTAAAAGCAGCGGTCCACTGCTTACACCAAATTAAAAAAGAAAAAGCAATGATAATTACATTTTTATAAAACAACGATTAAAGAACTTCCATTTTACTTATATGAATCACGAAATACACATAAGTATATAATACAATAATTGTTTATATTTAATCTTTTTTTTTAATTTATATAATTTTTATACATCGATAATGTTCAAAATTTTCTTATATTTTTTATTTCTTTGTCGGTACTTCCGACTCTGAACCGTTTTGAAAATGTTTTTGATCGCACCGATGGAAATTAAACGGTTCAAACAAAATGTTTGAGTACTGTGTGTTCAGTTTAGAGCAATAGCGATTATACATGGTGTTCAAGGGGGAGGGCAAAAATGAAGTCAACTCCCTCTGCCAATGAAATATTTACATCGAAGAATGATAACAAAGAAGAATTGTTTATGAATCTATTAAGACGAAATGCAGATGTAGAAAACAAAATAGTGGCTTATACAGCTTATAGTGTTGGACTGCACAGTGTAGACGCGGCGGTCAACGTGAACGAACACACACACACACCGCACGCACGCTTCATGGCATGTAGTCACAGCAGGTAAACGTCGTTATTCGCATTTGCCCGCTGTGGCACAACTGAGCGGTCCGGTGGTCGCGGACCGCTATTTATACTTGTTTTTCTACCCCCCCCCACTTTGTTGTGACGTAACGCCATCTGTTGATTACTTTCTTTTTCGGTTTTATTGCGTTCGACGGGCGCGCTCTGTCGGTATACCCCCAGGTGTTTAGTTCGACGCTGACCGAGCGATCAATCGTATGCGTGTATGCTAAATTTATTATTACATATTATTAATATTATTTCCTGTGTTTCAATGTAATGGACTTAAGGATTCATTTTTCCCCGTTCTACACTCGTTTACATGTTTACTCATTTATTTTACATAGATATTACTGCAATATATATATAATTTTAATTTAACATAATAACTTAAATTCTACTTACTGTTAAAATTGGTCGCACAAGGCTTGTTATTAAAGTCCCTAAGTCAGAAACGACATTGTTTTCATCTACAGTATTTTCAATACCTACTATTTTGTGCAATTATATACATTTCTATACCAATATTTAATTATTCATTTTCACATTCTAGCGTTTGTTGTTGATGAGGAATCAGTAACAACTGTTTTTTGTTTTTTAATATTAACGATATCAAACACTCTTTTAGCCATTATTGAATTAATTGATTAATTCACACAATACATATAAATAATATTGTTTAGTACATACGGCTTAACATTTAGAACATAACGCATAGGTATAATACAAAAAATGAAGACGAACACGCCACACACTCTACTGATGTATTCGACACTACTGCTGCGACGGTTTGCAACATGCAAGTTAAAACATGTTTATTCATAGGTTCGGTAAATAAGTTCTAAAATATTCGGGATTATCGATATGCACCTACAAAATATGGTTTTCCACAATAACGATAATCCGTAAATATTCCGACTATTCTCGTATCCTAACAAAATAACAGAAAAATTATAAATATCGAATATTAAAATGTACAATTTATTTCGACGTCTAATGTGGTTTGATTACGTTATGGGGGGCTCAAGTCTCCCCAATATCCGTCTATGAATTTCGGTAAAAATATAATATTATATATTTATATATATAAAATAGCATATTGTCGACACGCCCGAACGCAATCAATTACTACTGTAGCGTGTTATACGGATACTTACTGCGTGTTTAAAAGTCAGGTTTACTGTAATAATACGCAGTTAATACGTATTTTTATAGTGTATTATGTAGTGCTCGTACACTCAACGGATTTCTATCAATGTTAAAATGTAACACGCCCAGGTAATATATATATAAAGGCAGTCAAATATATATATTGTAAGGCGTATAGAAATTATAAAGTCATTTTATTATTAAGATTTTATTTTTTATTTTACGTTGACTGCTGCCACATGGCCGCCGACGGCCATTGAATTCAACATAATCTTAAATGTGTTTTTTATTTCAATACGGCTTAGTGGTGACTATATGTATAGTTTTTACCGTGGCACACGTAGACGACATAAAATCGATAGTTTTAAAAAAAAATAATTCGTTAAAGTACCTATTCAAACTTTTAAGGGATTTATAATGATTTAAAAAAAAAAAACGTAAACACGCGTAAATTATATTATATGGCGTTGCATAAATTGAATTGATTCGAGTCGTTATCGGCGTTAAAAAAGATAGAAGACAATTCTATTAGTATTTATTTATTTTACGTATTATTCCACGTTATAACATACAAGAGCAAAATATCGTTTATATATTTTCCATCTATATAAACATATACTTTTTACAATTTTTAACTTTTATCCCCGCGTTGTGTTGCCTCTGCGGAAAGAATGAATTTTTCTTATTTATCGTATTAAAAAGAATTAAAACATGCAGGATGCGCTGTATGATGTCAGAAGAAAGATTGTCAGATCTGGCCATTATTCACGTGCACGTAAAAGAACGTTATTGATTTAGTAATCGATATAGATTGACAAATAATAATAATAATAATAATAATAATAATAATAATAAAAAAAAAAACAGGAATAGAAAACTGTATTTTCTTCTATATAAAATTAAAATATAATGCTTGATATCAATTTCTTTTTTTTTTGTAATTTTATTATAATATATTCGTTTAATATACTGTTCCTCCTCCCGTAAATGGATCGTGGACCCATCATTCTTGTTGTAATACCGCATTGCATTTTATAAATATGCACGAGACGGATATAGTATACGCGATATTATACGACGTAAAAAAATACGACTGCTGTAACGTTATAGCATATAACGTTTTATACTATTTACCGTTGTTTTTTTACTTATTATTTTTTTTTCGTAAATAAAATAATAATAAAACCGAACGGTCACGGTTTCAACGAATATTATTAATAATCAACGCTCTCGTCATCCCGGCGTACAATTTCTCTCGATAATAACACGCGCATCAGTCGATTACGACGACAACACAATTAATCGGCCGTTCGTACAACGTATGTACGAGAACTCATAATATGACGTGTATTGTTTGATCGCATCGACTAGTTGTAATAGAATTCAATACGTTCAATACGTACAATTTGTAATAATATATTATACGATTATGTTGTGCGATGTAATGTATATAAATATAATAATAAAAATTCGACGTTTGTTTTCATATTATATGTGTAAAAAAAAAAAAAAAAAACTAAGTATGCGTTATACGAGTGTAATATAATATTATTATAGTTTCGTACAGAGAGGGCCGTAGTTTATTGCAGACCTCTCTATTAAAAGCTTAAATATACACTTGGAGTCAGTACGGGGAAGGATTTGGGTGTTCATCATATCCCTTCTCCCTCCCGCCCCATTGACTTTTCTACAATTTTACTACCTATATGTGTACGTATTAGAAACGTGAAAATGATCCAATTTTAAAATGGTTACTAATAATAATAATATTTACCTGGATAACAATTTAACTCTAGTCTTATACATATAATATGCATATTTTTATCAATCATATTTTCATACGTGGAGGCTAAAACTTGCTGGTCTGAATGAGAAACCATAAAATGGAATCGATGTGTTATAAGGAATTTTAATACGTACAATCCAGTAATTTTCTCAAACATTCATAATAAATATGTTAATAAAAATATTATGTATACACGGCCAATATCGCAATAACCCAAAAATAAGAATGTTTTCAAATTGAAAAAGAATGACAACTTATTTAAGAAATACAATGAAATAATTATACAAGATATTTTTATTCTGGATTATCTTTAAAATTCAAAAATATATTAACAGAACAGCGATTGAATGGACTGGCGCCATGTTATCGATATTCCTTTAATAGCCGAAGAAGTCATTAATGAACAAAAATCAAGAAAATTGGAAAAGTTATTATATATATGTATATATACGTGTATGATATCTTTTATAAAAGTTTTTCTTTGCCGCTAATATATATTTTATTTATATAATTCGTTTTCGATAATACAAAAATTGTCTTATACGACCGCGTTTTATTTTATTGTTATTATTATTGAAAAATCATTTATTATAAGACGACGTTGTTTTGAATAAGTATTGCAGATGTGAGTAGAGATGAAAACTAAGGCTGCACGGCGAGTTAAAGGTTTTTTATCAAATTAACCAAATGTAATAATTTAAACGAGTTAACAATATATTATATAAACTCGAATAATTATTATTATTATTATTATTTTGCACGAAATCACATTGATCGTTAATATATAGGAATATATCATATTTTTTTTTAAATAACTCATATATAGGAAATCCGCGATGTTGTTTTTCCCTTCTCGTTCTACAAGTGTTTTATTCACACGTTTGTCATTTCGAATGTATGTTAAACATGTAATTTTCGAACAAATATAAACCGTTAACGAGGGAAATTCGAAATTAAACTGTAAAAATAAATAAATATTACTGCGTAATGTACAATAGTTAACGGGAGGGAGAAATAATTAAGCGAAATAGTAAATCCGTTAAGATATTATTACTAATTTTTAAACGTATTATTATTATAATAATTTCTTTTCTTTTTGTCGTAGACCTACAAAAACACCTTGTAAAACTATATTATATAACCACATATTATACCGCATACAGGTACGTACGAGATTTATGGGCCGTATATGAGACAAACAGTGGCATAGGCGCAAATAGGACATTTTTAATTGGAGGAGCTTCAGCCTTTACCATTTTTTAACCGAAAATTATAAGTCAAGGCTTTGTTTCACCCCCCCCCCCATACCTTTAATTGATCCAAAATAATCACTAAATTAATCATTATTATGTTATAATCACTGAAATAAATTAAATAAAAAAAATCACCATCATATAAAATAATACATTTACACAATTTTTATTTCAATTTATAAAATACGAGTTGCTTTTTTTTTTTTTTTTTTTTAATATTTTCGTGTGTTATGCACGTACTACGTAGGTCATATTTGAATGTTTTTTCTTTACAAAAATTACATTAATAGGATAATAAATCCATAATTCCCATTAGTCCCCCAAGCCCCACCCTATTTGCGCCTATGTACAGTGGCGGATTCTGATTTTTAACTGGTCCGGGAGAATTAAATTATACACACACACACACACAAGGCGTGTAGCCACGGCGGGCAAACGAGAACGACTTTTTTCGCGTCTGACCGTGGCAGAAACACCGTCGAGAGAAGATATTTATTTTTTTTTTGAGAAATAAACGGAAAACAACAATGCGGAGAGTGTCGACCTTAGGACGAATATACATTGGATCGAATGACATAACACACTGTCAAGCATAAATTTCATCCCCACCGTACCACCCGTCCGGTCGGTACAGATGATAACGCCGTTTTCGATATAAAACATTGACGTTGATTATAGAAAGTCGTATGCGCTGTTCACGTACCTACCTCGACGGACGCACACGGGTGTTAGTGCGCGCAAAAGTCTTCCAAGAAAATATCGCGTTCTCCGTTTTTTAAATTACACTTATCGGGCGGTCGTTTCGTTTTGTTTTGTCGATTTCGACGGTTCGCGTAAAAATAATTCGCTACGAAAATGGTGGTGAAAGTGTACATATCCGGCATATCGGGCAACAAGGAGGCGAGTGATGGACGCTTATTATTTTTGTTTTGACAACTATTGTTATTATTCGCGTTATAATTTCATCCGTTCCCGTTTGTTTTGCAGGTGAAGAAACGGCAACAGAGAGTCGCCATGATATTGGACAGCAAGAATATAACTTACGATCTGGTGGACATCACCGAACCGGGCAAAGAAGACGAAAAGACGTACATGCAGACCAACAGCAAGTCCAAGGACGGGACGAAAAACGCGTTGCCGCCACAAATATTCAATGATGACGTTTACTGTGGGGTTAGTATTACTGTCTGTTGTAATGCGTGTGTCGCAGAATATTTTCGAATTAATTGTAGCGCATGCGAAAAGACTGTTGATACAGTTATTCGATCGTTACTACTTAAATTGACAATTTATGTTTTTTTTGTTTTAAGTGTTATAATTGTTGGAAATAAAAACGGGACGAGAAAGTAATTTTTTACCGTATTAGGAAATGTCTGGTTTCATACGACTCATTTCACTTTGCCCTTATAGACTTTCCTGTCTTATGTCTTATAATATATTCTACTTTTGTATTAATTTAATTCATAACATTAAGAGCGAGATAATTTTATTTAAATATGTAATACACTAATACGGTTATTATATTTAAATAATGGGCTTTCACGAGTACAATTAAACAATCATTTTCTAATTTCGTTAGTCATCAGTTCGATTATTAAACTATTTGTTGTTGATTGGTTTCCGTTTCATAATAATTTATCATCTTTGTATAAGAGATAATTTATTAATAATGGTCTTAAAATTGTACACATTGTATACGTAATTGTATTTGTCGTAATTGCATTTTATTTTATTTTATATAGACAGACAAATGTTTTTATAGGTTTTGAATTTATAGATATTAATTTATTTTATATTAATACTACATAATAATAATGGAAAATGTATATTGTATATAGGACTACGATGATTTTGATATGGCAAACGAATTGGATGAGTTAGAAAAATTTTTTGATGTTACTACCAAAAGTCCGCCTAAAGAATTGAATGGCTCAAATTCTGCGGTAAATAATAAAATACTATATACATTATATATAATTAAATCTTATCGAATTCAAATTAATTATTTTCTATACTTTAATTCTGGTTTCAGGAAGAAACTAAAGTTGAAAGTACAAATGGAGACAATGATACAAATGAAGGGTAAATATTTTAATTTATAATTAGGTATATTCTTACACCGATTCTTGTTTAAAATGGTTCTACAAATTATACGTGAAAACTTATTTACCATTTTGAACATTTCGAATTTGTATTTAAAATATTCATTTTACGTTGAATAGAAAAAAAACATAATTTTAATATATAAATTTTATTAATTAAAATTTGATATAACACTCAAAAGTACGATTTTAGTACATATTTAGTTGTGTTATTAAATAATTCAAAATTGAAAAAATTCATAGCATCGTAAAAGAAAATGTTAATGAAGAACCACCAGTGCCTTTGAGTTCTCAGGATGAAGATAGTGATAACAAATCGCTTGACACTCAGGTGACAAGCATTTATATTTAAAACAAACATTTCGTTAACAAAATTATTTAATAGGATTGCGTGTGGTTTGGTGATATTCTAACAGTATTTTACAATGTTGTACAATGAATAGCATTATTGTTGTTCAAAGTAGTGCACACATTTAAATAATAATACTACACTAATTATGTGATAATATTAGCACCTATTAATGCAATCTATACAAATACAAATTTTAACATGTGTGTATTATAATAGTAAAACATTTTTTTAAAAACAATGAACTAACCGTTAATATTAGTCCTATACAGTTTTTTTTTTGGAATAAAATGATTTTCATTGAAATTTTAACGTAAAAATGTATTTTTAATTTGTTGTTTCGACTTGGTTTTCATAAACAATTTGTTTATACAGAAATAATTAAATTAGTAATTACATATTCAATATTATATACAAATTGTCGTTAGTACTTACCTTACAAATAATGTAATACAATATAATCGTCCTGTTAATGCGATCAATATCTTCTCAAGCATAAAAAAGTATACAATATTTTTATTGAAAATAATTGCATGTTTTACTAATATAAAAGATATTATATATGTATAAATATAAAAATATTTTTTCATTGAAAATTATAATACATCTTGTCTGAATTTTAGAACAAATTGAATGGCACAACAGAAAGTCCAAATTCCGTCCCACTTCCAGATGACACAAATGTATTATTGGATATACCCGAAACTAAACAAGAATTGCTATCAGAAACCGAAGAAGAAATCGAAGAGTGAGATATTTTTAAACTTTCTCAAAATTATAATTATATATATATATATAAAATGTACAAAATTGTCATAATTTGTGGTGCGCTGCCTTCTACCTAACAAGTTTTTATAATTAATTAAAATTTTTTTTTTCATTAACAAAAGTTACTATGTTTTTTTTCTTAGTCTAAATGTTACAAATATGTATTAAAATAGTATTAATTTTTTTTTTATGTTCAAACAATTATATTTTATTGCTTATATAGTTTTCATTTGTATTTTTGTCCATGACCGAAATATTTTATCTTAGTTACAACGATTAGTTGTACTATTATAATACGATATACTTATATTCATTTTTTTGAATATTAAATGAACAATATAATAAAAAATTACGATCGATAGCAGCTTAATTATTATATGCTTTACTGTAAATTTTATTAAAATTATCACATACTTATATTATTTATTTATAAAAAAATACATTTTATGAAATGTTCCATTTATTTATTTATTTTATCAACAATATTTATTCAATGTTACAAGATTATGTTAAGCTGACGGAGACGATAATAATTTATTGTTAGCTCATGTTTAATTCTAACTGCCTAAGTCTTATTTAAATATTATTTTCTTATTAATAATATTTTATATCATTGTATATAATAGATACAATTTTTTTTTTTTTGAGGCTCAAGTTAATAAATCGGCGTTTGAATATTATATTATTACATTTGAAAAGTTATAATTTAATGGAAATATATTATTATTTATAAAATATTGTTTGTTAACAAAACGTTTCAATGTGCAAGTATTTTTATTTCCTATCAAAACTGATGTTAAACGTAACCAACCTTATTTGTTTTTATAGGGTTTTAAGATTATTATTAATTTGATTGTTTACGACCTGTTTATTTGTCAAGTGTATTCCTCTTTAGGAATTTGGTATTTTGTATAGTGTTTAGAATCTGTTCATAAAAAAGCATCAAATTGAAACTTAATTAACAATAATAAAAATGGTTCGATCTAACTTAAATAAAATATATATTGATAAATAGTAGTACATATTGTTGTTTATTTATTCAATGGTAAATATATAATTGTTTTTGACATTAAATTTGGAATTTCAGTAAATCTAATTTGAATCTATAAAAAGTGCTTTGAAATTATTGTAGGACTGTCACAAAGTGTTTTTTAAAATAAAAATACATAAAGCTAGTTGGAAAACATTAAACATTATCAATTATTTTTATTCAATTTACTAGTGTCGGTGTTTATACAAAGTCAAAAAACGTAGTTGTTATCGAGTTGGATGGAAAATCTAATATAAATCCTTGTGAGCGATCGGAAAAAGCTAAGTAACGAGTATAAATACATTATAATGATAATTTTGTTTCTTTTGCGTATAATAAACACTCTTGAATTGTATATATCCCTACAGAACAAATAATATGTCTAAATAAATAGTTTTTCATAATGATTTAGATTGATATAGACAATAGACTATAATCTACCAAAAAGAAAACATTGCTTTTTTTCATTTCAATAAGAAATGTAACGACAACATGTAATTAATATAATTTGAAGTATATAAAAACAAAATATATACCATCTGATTTTAAACATTAATAAATTATTATTAAATTTCTATTTACATAATTATATGATATAACAGTCATTATTTGCTTTAAATGTCTTAATTAAATGTATATAATTAAAAATATCATTTGGAACGTTAACTCATCACACTTAGGAGAGCAAACTTGTATTGATTAGTACTGGGATTTCGTACGAGCACATATGGTAAATTTGATTTAGATTCTGACCAAAGGTTAAACAACTCTAACAAGGCTGTGCCTGGCATGTAACCGATGCCGACAAATTTAGATTTTGTAAAACTGTAATGACTTTTGTAGGAAAAACCCAAAATGGTACGACTACAACTGTCTTTCACTGTTATTTTCTCTTCTGGAATCCATAATTTCTTCATCTGATTCAGATATTCTTTGACTATTTGAGATGTCGGTGAAACCTTGCGTCTACAGCGTTTAGTGAGAATGTTTCTTTTTTTTTTTTCTAACACTCTTTTACGTCTTAGAGTCCTCAAGAGTTTTTTGTGCTCTAAACGGTAAATCTTACGCTTAAAGGCATTCAAATCTTTGTGATTTTTTTCTAGAGGACCTAAGTAATTTTTTATTCTGATGGCATTTAAATCATCACAAGTTGGTAAACAAACATGTGAATTAGGTTTCAATACGCCTCGATTAGATATGTTAAGTTGTATGGGAATTAAACAATTATTAAAATCGGAAAATTCAGTTTTTAAATTATTCACGTCGATTTTCTCTTTTAATTTTGTGATCGAGTTCTGTAAGAATGTCAACACCTTAATATTTCTCAATACATATTTACTACTGGAGTTTATTGTCCATTCATTACAGAGAATGTCCCAAGGACAATGAAACGGAGTTTGGATACCTAACTTAATGTAGTTGATACGTGTTTGTGGAGGAAGCTTAAAGTGTTTTTCCATGGCTTCTTCTTTTTCCAACATCGTTCTTAAGAGGCCAGCATCAGTGTCAGGTTCATCTGATCGTGGCACACATCGTTCCAACATCATGGTTGTAGTTTCCCGAAGCCCACCAGGTTGACAACCATTAATGATCAATCCCAACCAAAATGGCATGGCCCATCCTGCCGGCAAAACAATATCCCAGCCACTACCGTATCCTATATATAACCAAAAAGTTCTAATTGAAATATATAACATTGAACGAATTTTTATATAATAACCTGGTCGAGTAATTGGATGGCATTGGCCAGGCCGCTGAATCAAAAGTATTGGAACAACAGACATTGAGTGCTTGTCTAATGCAATTTTATCATTTCCAGTAATTACACAATTACCGCGTAACTTATTGATTTCACAATTGGGCATCTTATTCTGCTTTGACCACTCTCGTATGTTTGGATCCCAAATGTTAGAAACACTAGCTTCTACTGGAAGTTTCAATGAGTAATCCTCTGGCAACAGAAAATCTAAGAGAACAAATATAAATTAACATTTCAGTATAGAAACGTATATAGTGCATAAAAGAAAAAATAAATGTTTTTACCATTAGAATTAGGTGAAGTTTTAGTTCTTTTTTTCGGAAACACCAGTCTGGGATCTATTGTGTGAAATCCAATCACACAATTTGACTGATACGATTCTGGTCTATCGGCACCACCGAAAGACTCCCAAAGTTGTTTTTGGATAACAACTGAATTTTTATAATTTTTCAAATGAGAAGACCACCAGTTTTTTTCTGTACAACTATTTGAATTAATAGAAGCGGCAGGATACAGTAAACGGCTTAAAACACTATTTGACAATGGTCCCGTCAGTCGTAACCTATTCAATGTGCCTTTTAACAAAGTCATTGTTACATCATCTTTGATAAAACAAGGAATCTCGACAGTAGTTGCAATATCCTTTAGAGTTTTTGCCGTGTGTGTAAGTTTCGATTTTTTCAAAACTGGAGGTTTCCACTCGGAAAAGTCTGAAGCGTTTTCTTTTAAATCAAAAGTAAATCGCATTTCATCAGCTATTTGTTTGTAACACAAAGGTTCTGTCCAAATCCACATTGCTCTAATTTTTTCTTGAATACGAGCATCCCAGAAAAACGACACCTTACCAATTGCTCCGTATGGATAACTATCACGCTTGTACATGACAATCGATCCTTCTCTAGTCCCTTGTTCGTAACATTTAGCTTTGAAAGTACGTCCACAATCTTGATTAACGTGATGCATTAATCCTTCTATTAACCGATCATAAGGTCCTTTCAATTCGATACAACTCATGTAAGATATATCCTAAAATAATAATAATAATAATAAGAATGCAAATTAATGGATATGCCAAATATAATATTGATATTATGGATGTTTACTTGAACCAAACAATGATTTCCTATTGCCCTATAACACGCTCGGTAGGTTTTATCATGTGAACTTTTCGGTAATTTATATCCGTCTTTGAGTATCATGTGAAATCGTTTTGCAAACCATATATGAGTTTCCAGCCACTGTCCATTTTTCTGACGTCGCATGTAATCTAATCGACGACATTTAGGTTTTTGCCTATAATCTTTCCGACGTCTTACATGCTTATTGATTTGGTTTTCAATCTGGTTTATATATTGTGAAAAAATATTTAATAAGAAATAAATAGTTTAAAAAATAAAATGTTATAAGTACAGATTTCTTATGAGCAGCTTGTAGATCTTTTGGCATTCGTTTTACAGTCGTGCTCATCACCCGACGACGCATTTTTTTCGGGAGACGTTGGAATACCATTTTGTTACTTTTTCTCGGACAATCTAAAATATATGTATTTTTATTGGCGAAAGATGATTTTTATAAAAGAATACGTTACATCAAACAGTTATTAAATAGTACAACATTAAACAATAATCAGAAGTAAAAGAAATCATTTTGGTAAAATATCGATATTTTGTTTTCTAAAGGAACACAAATCAAAATTTCGAAAATAAATTTAATTGTATAGTAAATAAACAGTGTTCCATGGCATTACAATAGGGTTGTGTATGATTTTGTGAGAAAATAAACGAAGAATTGTACTGAAATCTCTCGATGAACAATAACGAGAACAACAGGAAATGAAATCGTTTTTTTTCTTTTTCTCAAACGTTTTATACAGAATTAAAGTTTGTTGGAGATTTGAAAATTACGAAACTTACAAATTTCATTGAGCATTGCTTGAACTTCATGATTCCGCGCAGTGAGGAACGAATCCGCATTGACTTGACTGCTCGGCTTTATACGATCAGGAGCGTCTATAATCTTATGCAAATGATCCATGACTACCCCCCACGCATCGAAAATAACGCGTTAAATTAATTTGAATCGGACGGAAATGCGAGCACCTATTGAATTTGCCCGCGTTTCAGTTTTTCCACCGAAGACCGGCCAAGTCAATGTCGTCCGACGAGACACGTAACAAAAGATATTTTCAAAAACGAAACTGCGCGAAAAGACGAAATCGTCCGCACGTGGTCGTCATTGATAACGTAGTCCGTCGAAAACCGGTATTGTTAAAGATAACGTGATTTCGGTTATATGTTTTTCTTCCAGGTGATCCGGTCTTTTTTTTTCCTTTTTACCGAGGAGTTTTGATATAGTCGTCACCCATCAACAACACGGCAATATTTTAGTTATTTTGTAATATTAAAAAATAGAATATTCACTCGTTGCTGACGCCGCCTCAAGTCCTTTGCCCGGGTCGTGTGAACTGTGGTAATTGCTGTTGAATTCGTTCTGGTTTTTAAAGTAAGTGAAAACGATTTTTCGATTTGTATAATTTTCTCGTAAGCACCTATTGTGTGCTTCAAGAAAAAGAAACGACCGCTTCCCTTTTTGTTCGATATCCGATGATTTTTTTGGATTAAATCTATTATGTTTAAGTCCGTCTTAAGATCACTTTTAAATGAAATTATCAAATACAAGATTTAATTTTGAATGAATGTGCAGTGTTATGACTTATAATGTATTGAATTGACTGTGGCCGTTTACATTTAATTTTCATATATTTTTGCAGCAAGAAAGACGATTATATATTCAATGTGTAAATGACTTAGCAAACCAGTCCATACGGATTGTCATAATTATAAATTTATAATGAATCGATAAAAAATTAACAAATAAATGAAGTGCTAATACAGCATAATCTACTACCCTCCAAACAATGCATGTCAAAAGGGAAATTTCAAGACTTTCGTTGTTAACGTTTTGTTCATTAAGTTTAATTTGAGTTTGCTTTGGAAATATGCTGTACCTGATATTAATATTGTATTTCGTAAATAACATACTTCATTTGATTTTCAGGATGATCACAGACGTGCAATTAGCTGTTTTTGCTAATGTGTTGGGCGTTGGTTTATTTCTACTGGTTGTCCTTTATCATTATGTCACAGCGAATTTTCCATCGAAATAAACTTTTCATCGTAAGTATATCGTTACAATTTTCAATAAGCAAATTTCTTTTAGATTTTGTGCAAAAATTGTACACGGTCTTTAATTATTATGTTTTTCCAACAATAGTGTATAATAATATGTATATAATTGCTAATATTACCATTGATTTTATTATAAATAATACATATAATTAATTTTATTGCTTACTTTCTAATACTGTTCAATTATTTTAAGTATTTTAGCCGAGAATTATATTTTTCATAAACAGTATGCATAGAAATGTGTAGTTTATCACAGTAAAAATCCTCTTGATAAAATTGTTCGTTTTTAATTGCATAACTTTGTGTGTATTCTTTTTCTTACAGAATGTCAACATGAATTACATTCCGGCAAGTTACAATGTGTGGAGCAATACACTCAATTACAGCGATGGACATCATACCATGGATTTGGTTAAATTAAATAACTGTCATTCGATATCTCAATTTTGGATTGCGAACATTGCATTCGACAACCACGCCGTTCAAATGTCGTGTTTGTCAAATACAAATGGGATTAAAAATATTTTTAATTATCATGTATAATACAGGGTTATTGAAATAATTATAAAATTTTTACCAATTCATAAGATCGCCAGTTAAAATTTTATGTTCGAAAAAATCGCAAATTTGTTTTTTTTTTATTTATTATCTACAATTTAATGCAAATTTAATATTTTTTAATTTATTGGCAAATTATTTATCAGAACCATATACACTGTGTTTAAATTACAATAATTATATAGTATTAAATATTGAATATATTTCATAGTAATTATTTTGTATTTTGATTGATATTGGGCGCTACAGTTAAGAAGATACATTTACCCATTATTATAGTTTTTGCGTGAAAACATTTCCTAGGTGGATATCAAAACTGTTATTTTTATACCGTTTCACATTTAAAAGTTAAAAAATTGTTGCTACAAATTAAATTTAATTTTAAAAAAAAGATTTGAATTTGTCAATTTTGTTGCTAGGTTTTTGTGGAAATATATTTTTGTTTGAAATGTTTCATTTTTCTTTTTTTTTTTAAACATTTTTGAACATATTTTCTATAATATATAAAAAATATTAAAAATTCATTCAAAAACTCAATAATTTAACCTAGAAAAAAATCTGATGAATTCAAATCTGTTATCAATCATTGAATTTAATATATTCCCAGTGATTCAATTTTCGTCTAGACTTTATGCCAAAATCATTGTTTTGTGCAAAAAATGATTAAACTTGAATTATTATTTCTGTACCCCGGAGGTAAAGGACACCATGTCCATTTTCGATGAAATTTAGTTAGCTTCGTGTCTTTGTACATTTTACGCTCTAAAGGAAATGGACATGGTTTTATTTTCCATCGCCTTATTTCCGTTACTTTTGATAACTGGACATAATGCCCTATACCTTTATGTAGAGCGTAAAATGTACAACAAGAAGGACATGAAGCTAACTAAATTTCATCGAAAATGGACATGGTGTCCTTTACCTCCGGGGTACAGATTTATAACTGTCGCTAATAAACATGTTCTGAAATATTGGCTTTTCGGATATTCATTAGAAAAAGTACGGTTTTCCAATTGTTATTGCAAAACCAATATATGATATTTTTTTAATAATAAAATGTTGAAAGGATCTGAATTTATAATGCCGCATGAAGACATTTCCGCGTAGTAAATATTAAGTATAATAGTTTCGTTTTGCCACCTTTTCAATGACCTTTAATAAGGCTCACGTGACCTATTATGAAGAGCATTAAAAATATTATAATTTTAATTTGTGTAATGTTTGTCTACTTCCTCAAAAAAATAATAGCACCCTGGGGAAAACTGAAATACTTAGAATATATTTAAAAAAAAGAAATGTAATATTCAAAATAACGTTTTTAAATAATTTCAATTATCTTTGTAATTTCTATAAACGTAATAATAATTTTATAATTATCATATTTGTTTATATATTGGTATGCTGCTAATTTAAAATCATATTTGAGGGGTTGGTTTGATCAATTTATTATCTCTTATTTTGGATTATATACATTTCGAATAATAAGAGTGGAAATGTTCCGTACTTTTTGTAATGTTATAAAATATTATATATATATATGTGCGTGTATATTATACTTGGCGGTTTAAAATTTGCCTATAAATTAACGTTGTCGGCGTCATTATTAAAAATTATTAAAACAACGTAAAGTTATAATTTATATTTAACAACTAAAATACATATATACACACACACGACAAAACAAGGTTAATTTACACAGATAATTATCCAAGCTTTCAATAAACAATAAAAACAATAAAATTAATTGTGCTAATGGCTAATATATATATACACTTACGGTGTAATGCGCGTACATATGATGAAAATTATAATTTTTTTTTTTATCCTCGTAAACAGTAACAGACTGCTGTTTCAGTGACATTTGAAAAAATTATTTTCGTGAGTATAGGGTTTTTTTTTACCACATATACTATATTAAAGTAATTATATTATGTATATATATATATATATATTAGAATTCATATTAGTTATTACATTTAGGAAAAAAAATTCAGTATTACACATGATGTACAATATTAAGCAGACTGTTGTTCTCTAGTTCGTCTGATATGATCTAAGAATTTTTTGCGTTCCACATCTAATTTTCCGTCTGTAAGATCGTCACAAGCCAGAGACGCTCTCATTTTTGCAGTGGTGTGTTCCAGTTCCTATATACACATATATGGTTAATTTAATTTCGTATGCCAAACTTACACAGATAAAAATATGTAGAAATAAGATTAAACGGTTAAGTGCGAATCATTCAATGTTTTCTGCTGGCCAATTATATACAGCGGGGTGAAAAGAATTTTTTTTTTAAGTCATTCTTTATAATTTAGGTACAATATTATATGGAATTGTAGTAGTAGTGGCGTGGCGAACAAAAATACTGAGGTACAGGCATTTTTATTGTCTGATCTCAAAAACACAAAAAATTTGAACTTTTTTTTTATTAAAAAAAAAAAAAATTAGTTTTATTATCGGTCGTTATTTAACCCAGAACGAGGTTTTTCTTAACGCATCGGAAGAGCTTTCAAGATGTCTCTTCATAATCTATTTTGAAATACCTTTTACAACTCGAAAACATTAAACTTTCCAAATGTTTCCATTGCGGTACGGAAACGCGTAGGTTCAATATCTAAAAATAAGACGAAAATGTTTAAACGGTTTATTTAACTATACGTGTTAAAATCTCGTATTTCTGAAGATAAAATTAAACGAGGTTTCGAAAAAAAGTTTAAACTCTATGGACAATTTTTGAAATTGAAATCGTTTTCTCTTGTGAATTATCGCCATAGATCGTATTTAGATAGGTAATTTATAATAGAGTTACAACTGAATTCGTTCGCATCTCAAACGAAAGCTATTATACGATGTCTTCTTATTTATTTTCAAAAAAAAAAATAAAAAAAATATTCAAGATTTCGAGAAAACATAACGAGTTATTGTTTCGAACGTATTCCTACAGGTTCATAAACTAATATTAATATAATATCAAAAGTTACGAACGTGATCTATCGTTTGAAAATAAAAAAAAATAAAAACAATCCAGATCGTCGTAGGAACTCTTTTGGTGGACTAAAATTTCTGCAACGACCAAAAATAAACCTGGAGATTTTTAATTTTTTTTTACTGCCGTTTTAAAAGAAACGCGAAACCATAATATTAACGATACGAGGACTGGCACTGGTTCTGACCGCGTACATTCGATTTACAGGAGAGGACCTACCACGTGCTCATATCAAAAATTAAGTCCACTGTTTTATATAGGCGTATTATATAATTTTTTTTTTTTTTTTTTAATGCGAGTTTAGACACTCGCCGACTCACTTTTAAAAACGTCTCGTTCCTTTTTCTCGCGATTTTCTTTTGTTTTTCCAACCGTTGTCGGCGAATTTGGAAAAAATCGCATTTATCCGTCGTCGTCGTCGTCGTCGTCGTCGCCGCGCGTCTACCACCTCGCTGTAGTCTATGCGGCGTGCCGGGGAGTGGAGAGAACGAACGACCGCACACGTTATAATATTACAATCATTCGTTCGAATAATGCAGCGGTTCTCAACCCAGGGGCAATTACCTCTCCTCTACCAAAGGGTAAAACGGGATTTTCTGAGGGGTAAAGACAAGACGAATTTTTATTTTTATTAAAATTATAACGCGTTTGAGTGGTGCGGATCATCGATAAGCCTATTTATATAATGCGGTAACGGACTTTACGAAAAATCTGGACGCGGTGATTCCGTTCACGAAGACCAACACACAGTAAACAGATTTCGAAAACACAAGACTTACAAACATTCTGTGGCGAAACGTTAGTGACGAGTATCCGCAATATTGTCGGAAAAATCATTGAAAGTACTTATCCCTTTTTCCACGACTTACAGGAAAAGCAAGGAACCGATTGGACTTTGAACACGACATCAGATGATGCGTTGACCGAATATCAAACAAATCGTTAGAAATAAACAATATCAATCGTCCCATTATATTGACTAACACTACGATTGTTTATTGACTGTAAAAAAAAAAAAAAAAGTGTTTTTTCGTTTGAACGATTAAAATTAATTATTAGTTTTTTTGGTGGGAGGGGAGGGAATTTGCTAATATACCTAACCCGATTTACGGGCACCGATTTTTAAACGATCGAGAACCGCTGGAATAATGTTTTAATCGAAATTCACTTACATTTCTCTCAATCGGTTTTCCAAGTCCATTTCCCGGTCAACGTACCCGCGCATTATTTGTCTGGCGATGTCTTTTTCGGACATTTTCGCGGCGCGCACACACCACAAAGCAAAAAAAAAAAAACAATCCACGAAAATAACCCGCGCGTAATGAAAACGATCGGACAAATAAAATAATGCAGCGCGTTACTGTGTTTAGTGCGTGCAGCGGTGGTTGCCAAGGACGCGGGTAGCCAGTGCCCGTTTTCTCATTGGTGGTCCGGCGGGGAGGTTAAATAATTTCTGGCCCAGTGCAGGGGCGTATACAACGGGGGGGGGGCGATGGGGCGATCGCCCCCCCCTAGATACTTGTGTATGTACCTATATCTACTGACAACTAAAATTAATCGAACTAAAACTAAAATGTCATAAAACATTTTTTTATTTAAAACTTATTATTTTTATATAATTTTTCGATAATTCTAAGTTGGCAACAGATTCGACGGGCCGTTTTTCTATTCGCCCCCCCTCCCCTAAGGGATGAAGTAAATACGCCCCTGGCCCAGTGGTGGTGAAATTTATAACGTCATCCGAGTCGTTTCGCATATTATATAGCAGCGGCGGTCGTATTGCGGTGCGAATTGTTAAAAGGCTCACGCGATTCGCGTGTAAAACGTTTACGAAATTCGTAATATTAAAATTCATAAATTTCTCCACGTCGTAACCGTAGCGGACTAGGCCATTCGTCTCAGATTCGACCATTGATTCTCAACTATAATTGTGTCTCCGAGAAAATGTAATAAATAAATCGATATTCATTGCTGTATAATGTAACGGTGTTTAAACCAACTATTATAACGTGTAACGTTTGACGAAGACATTTTTTTTTTCTTTTTTCTTTCCGAACGATTAAACGTTTTCAAACGTATTATATTTTTCAACAATAAATCGTTCAGCGGCAAAAATATATATAGTTAATTTGTCACTCGTTTTTAAAACATTCGTCGCAGACAACAACAAACACGCTGTTTATTACGCCGTTATATTATGGCGAAAGTGGTCGAATTTATTGTTAAGAGAGCTTTTTGTTTCGTCGTCTGGTTCAATAATACAATAATTGTATAGTGACACGTGTATTCTCTCTAATGAACAAACGACGATGATAAACTCGAGAAATATTTATTCGATTTGAAAATACAGCAAAATGTTAGAATTTTAATAATCAGTGTTGTGCCGAAGAATTTTATTACGATCGAATATTGGAAAACAAATCGTTGTCGAAAAAAATTCGCGGATTAGACAATTTATTATATATTTAGCGAAATCCAGGAAACGCAGAACACTTGTGAAAATTCCGATTACTGTTACCAATACTGCACGAATTTAATTTTAAATCACACACATTAATTATAATGTAATAAGTAAATTAATATGTAAAAAAAGTATGTCTGCTGTTGTCACACAGTTCAAAATCCAATACGTGTTCTCTAATCACTGCTATCATACATGTAATGCTTTAGAGCGATTAAATTATTGTTGACGTAAATGAACAGTTGATTTATTTCTTAAGACTTAAGTACATTTTGACTGTCACTAATAAGGGGGCAGAACTAGTAAGTACTCGTAATAATAAAAATTCGTAATATCGAATTACTTATACGAGATATAATATATAATAATCCCCTCCTCACTAATTATAAAAAAAGTGGAATTTTTATTTATTTCAATATAACTAGCGAAGAACAGAAGAGGGATATATTCGAACTGAAAATCCAGAGCTTATTGTATCACTCGCGTTACTATATATGTATATATATTTAAAGGCGTACATTTTATTTTCCATCATAATTTATTATATTTAATTTACAAATATAGCTTTTGAATCCGTCATCGTGGATTCTCATCGATATGCCGATATTTATTTATGACAATAACGCGTGTAAAAATTCGATAATTTCGCTAATATCGAAATTTGAAAATATTATCAGCTACACGTTTTTCTTTTTGCTCAATAGAAAAAAGTTGCGATATATTTTATCAAATGCTTATCGATCATTTATTTTCTCCGTATAGTAGTATAGAACAAAAAACAACGACAACTTATTGTAGCTGCTCTTGCTGATATTCGTAGATGTTTATATGAAATATTCAAAAATACGCAATTATAACGCTTATATGACTAGCGCTCATTAATAGGTATGCGTCACTTCAAACACGTATTTATGAGATCTAATTGTCGAAGACCGATTGCGAATGCATTGCCATTCATCGCAAAATGAATACACCGCGGTTTAGAGCATCCCGTCCTGATAAACCGCCGCCGTGGTTATGATATGAAATTGGCAAAAAGTCCTCTTGTCTTTCTAAAAGATTTTTGATATCTTATAGTAGCTCAACATTTTGTTTAGTTTTTTTTTCAGAAAAAAACTAAAAAACCTAACCGCGCAGTACACTGCTATAATGGTGTGCTGTTTTCACAGAAATGTAAACACGAATGGAATACACGATTGCGCGGAGTAGGAGTTATATAGCTGATGGTAGCTGCTTACACGTGTAAATGTGTTTTTTTTTTACGTGTTTGTCTGTACGTATATTTTATATATATATATGTATATTGATTCACGTGTACGTAATACGCAAAAAGTCGTACAACGAACGGGTACGCGCGTTATTACCAGTGCTCGAATAATATGTGACGGAACGCCTCTTCTTTAAAAAAAAATAAAAAAATATTTTAGTATATCTCTTGTGATTTTTCATAATCGGACGGAATGAGACGATGGTCAGGACGAGGATTTTTTTTTTTTTTTACAATATTATATCGAATTAATGTAAATGTCTCTTTAAAATATTTTGTTATCCGCAACGCCGAAATAATAAAGATTATCATCGATGTTGATATGAAGAACGCAATAGATTTATTCAATTCAGAATACAATATAGTAAAATATAATATAATATAGTGTAGTGACGATTGCCAGTGAAGCCCCCACGAATTTTCAAGACATTAAAATTTTCACATTTTTTTTGTTTAAAAAAAACTTATACGACGTTATTTATTTGAAATTTAAATTTTGCCCTAATTATAGGTATAAATATAAATTTTAAGATATATATATATATATATATATATATATTATAACCACATTGTTAATATTGGTATATTGGAGAGGGCTAATCCACCTATTATACTATATATTTATTGGGCGTATAACCAAAACGTTATTTGCGACCGTACCATTACCAGCTGTTCGTACTAAACTACATTGTTCAGACGAAGAAACAGAAATGGCATTTACGTATTATTAAATTATAGTGTGTACACTGCAACGAAGTTATAATAAACTGTCTGCAGAATAACGTGAATTTCAAAGGTTTTCATCAGGATTTGAATTGGAATTTCGAGTCTCTGCTGATAATGTCTTTTAAACTATATAAATTCGATATTTTATTATGTAGAAATAAAAAAAAAAAATTATTACTGTAACGCGTAAGATTTAAAAAAATTTACTATATACTTATTAAAATCGAATCGATTTCGTTTTTCGCAAAACTTAATGTATATTATACGCAATTTATAATGTATATACGATTTTTACATTATAAATACGACAAATTAACTAAGATTTCCCGAGAATGAAACTCAATATATTTCTGTTTGAATGCTCATCATCGCCATATTATAAAACCCAGCATATTACGACCAGAGACGGATTTACACAATTGTCGCCCCTAGGCAAATTTTTTTTTTGGCCGCCCCATTAAACTTATCAACGAGAAAACATATTTTTAAATACTTATTTAACATAACTACTAAAAAAATAAATCATAAAGACTGATACTAAACAATAATTAATGGCGGTTATGTTAATAAACTAGAGTTAAAACTAGGTTAAAAAACCTAGAGTATAAAATATTATATTGGCTTAAAATTGCCGCCCCTAAAAATTTGCCGCCCTAGGCAAATGCCTACTTTGCCTGACGCTAAATCCGCCACTGATTACGACTTTAAGTTATTAACTATTATAATATTTCTATATACACATGATTCACGTGTGTATTGGAGGGCAATATTGTCCTTCAAAGTTTGTAGTGCGATGTTGCGAGCTTATTTGAGTGTGTTGTATAACCTTGGGCAGAAAACACTATTATATTATATTCCAATAGTCGAACTTTATTATATACATTATGGTTAAAAAAAAAGAAATTCATAGTCTTATAATGTACAAATTTTAATTACACTATTTTTTGTTCTGTCGATTTAGCCGAATAAAACATAAAACATTTTTACAAATAAAAAGAAAGAAAGAATTCGTTTATATTATCTATTTACTCGAAATCATACACGTATATTGCATATATTAAATATCCGAAACATCTGACAATATAAAAACGAAACGAGATGACATTCGTCATGTTTTTTAAATGAAACTTAAAAGGTTAAAAAAAATTAATTATAATTATAATATTTAACATAACAAATAATAATTAATCATAATTAATTACCACCTATTTATATATATATATATATATATACGTAAAATACGAATAAATTCATATTTTATAAACGTCAATCGTTATAAGAGTAATGAAATTTCTAAATAGAACGCGTTGGTATAAAACGACATTCTCGTATAGAGAAATACAATTATAGTATTGTTTAACGTTGTGGTAAAAACGATTTGAAATTATTAAAATTGTGTGTTAACACATGTTGTAAATGTAATATAAAGTATTAATCTAAAGAATTTAATATTTAATGTTATCTTATCGTATCAAAAAAGAATGAATGGTTGTACTTAAAAGTAAGATACTACGAATACATGTATTCGGTTTTATTCGTTTGTGTTCAAAACGATTAATTAGAAAGAAAAAAGTGTCCTTTTAAAATTACCATAAATATATTTATAGATGCGTAATAATATTTTAAACGACTCGTTTGAAACGACCGTTGGTTATCATATTATATCGTTTTTGTGGGAATTTCGTAATAATTTATATAATATATTACCCGCGGTTTACGTTCTGAATATTGTCAATTTTAATATTTTTATCATCGGTTTTCACCGAATATTATTTTATTCGTAGTCAAAACCCGCAAAGATGTATTTGATAACATACATAATAATATGGTATCGTTTTAAAAATATTTCCACTAGATAAAATTTACTACAATTTTTAAAACATAAATAACGGACAAAAGAAAAACTGATTTTTTTTCACCGTCAAAACTATACACAAATTTCATTATGGAATCAAATGTTATATAAATATATTTATAAATTCATATCGCCATTGGATTATGCGTTTTATTATTATTTTTCTTGTGTCTGCAAATCGACCGTCTCGGAAATAAATAAACTTGCACGTCGATTTCTCGTACGAGTGTACTTGATATTTGTATACTTATAAGGTTTAAGGATCACGGGGCGAAAAGCGTCTTACCGGATGATCCAGTAGCAATCTGAGATTGTCTTCTGAATGTTCCGAACACGTCGTAGTTAACCCAAATAGACGTAATTTATTTTTCTAATAGTTAAACCTTATGTAACTGTAAAAAATACGCGAGTTTTATAATCGTTTTTTTGACGTTTATAATCACTTGTTGACAATGCATAAACACCCGCGTATACCGACAGAGCGCGCCCGTCGAACGCGATAAAACGGAAAAGAATATAGTCACCAGATAGTGTTATACGTCACAACAAAGAGGGGGTATGCACACAGAAAAACACGTATAAATAACGGTCCGTGATCGACGGACCGCTCAGTTGTGCCATAGCGGGCAAACGCGAACTACGTTGATCGCCTCGTGTGTGTGTGTATCACTCGTATACACATGTGGTGTTTTTGCTGCGGTCAAAGGCGAATAAATGTTGTTCACTTCTGACCGTGTGTGTATGGGGGAGTTACCTATAACCTATTACATATTATATGTATTTGGTGTCTCATTTAGAGTAAAGTAGGAATAACCACTGGTTAGTAGGTTGAAGCGTCTAAAAATTACTGTTTACATTAATGGATAAAACAAAAATGTTAAGGCCCCCTCCACGGATGTGACCAAATATCTGCCTATGCTTTAGCAACATCAGATTTTTTTTGTTTTTTCTACAAAATAGCCGTCACTGAATTATAGCAATTTACACTATTGTTGTATACGCGTTGTGCGATGTATGCTCTTCCTCCCCCACAATTAGAAACATTTCTGCGAGATATCGACCTTGCGTGCGGTATATATTAATTACACGCCATATCGTCGTGTTGTTATCAAAAAGTAATATATCAAAAAAATTTCGTTTTCTCACAGTCGTTTCGTCGTTCGTCGCCGTCGTCGTCGTCGTCGTACACGGCGCATAAATTACGACGGGCGGAAATCTGCAGAAATAATTGACGCGCGCACAGGGGTAAAAGAAATGATAAAAAAGCAAAAAAAAAACATACACACACAATGACAAATTGTCCGTACGACTACGATGTCCGCCGTAGACCGTGAAATGTTTTTATACCAAAAAATAATAAAAATAGTAAACGTGCCGCGATACCGCGTATCGTTCGTTTCCCGTGCGCTGCCGCGGTCTGTTCGCTCGTAGAATTTTATCGGTCGAATTCGTGTGCATGTGTGTGTGTGTGTGTGTGTAATATTTTAATATATGCAGCGAGACGGCTTAAGAGTGTATGTGTGTATAAGCAAATTTACGGTAAGTAGAAAAAGTATACCGCGTGGTGTCTGTATACAATTATGCGAAAGACAAAATCCTGTTTATAATATTATATAGAAATCCGCGAGTGTCTCGTCGTCCGCCTGTTTTTCGAAGGAAAAGTATCGAAAAAAAACTCCCGAATAGGGAGAGGTATACGTATACGGAGAGGTAATCAGTTCTCCGTCTATAGTCTATACCCTAAGAGCCGGTGGTGTAGGAACGCTCGCTAGCGTATTTCTAACTTAGAAAAAACCGCCTTTTTACCGAATTAAAAAATTGATGTGATGGTATTTATTTTATTTTTTTCGCTTTAAATTTTCAATTCGAAATTTCGTTTTGAAGGTAGAATGAAAATACCATTTTCAGAGCCTCTGGCGTAGACACAGTTCGTCATACCCTTGCACTACGCCACTGCTAAGGGCACGAGCCCAGGGCAATTTTCTCCGATTCCAACAATCAATGGAAAATATTGACACAGAATATTGAGGTGCAAATAATTTTCCAAAGTCCTTGTCTGATAACAGATAGTCTACAACTGCATGCATCGACGCTGTTAACGTGTTGCTCAATGGTTAGAATCACCGTTGTTAGAGCTTTAACGTTAATCGCTTGCATGATCGACCGGGAGAAACGAGGTTCGAAGTCTTGTTAAAAAAAAAAAATTATGGGAAAACTAGAGCCCATTATTCTAAGATCGATGCAAGTACAATAATTCTAGAAACAGTGATCACATCATTTATACTCGTATAAATATACATTCTATTTTTAATGTACTTATATACATTTTGACGTTTTTTTTTTTTTTGCTAATATAATATTGTGTAATGGTATAATTTTTATTATTGAAATCGAATCGTACGAATATTAAACGATACACTATCGATTACATAATGTTATTATATATTTTGCCACGGCGGATTCTCGGATTGTTTCGAAAAAAAAGAAGAAAAAAACGATATATAATACCTTTCGGACATTGTAGCGTAAAACGCTTTGTCGCGGTTTTCGGAAAAGTGTCGAGTAAAAAATGAAAAAAAGATGTTATTTGTGTTATTATCTCGTCTACATCAAAAATAATATTTAGTACTTGAGGTATAATCCATATGATTGTATTATGTAATATACTTAGGTGTTGTGGCGTATAAGTTCATAATTTTTTTCTTTTTTTGTTCATCGCTTATTACAAGCGTCAAATAGCTGTTAAATAAATTGCCGAATAAATCGTTAAATTCCGGCGCGACGTATTTTTCTGACGAATTTTAAGAATGCAAATAGACCATGTCGAAAGAAAAAGATCTCTCCCAATTATTACTACATCGTAAAAAGTGTACGTCGGTCGGCGTTTCAGTGATTGTTTAAAATAATAATCAATATTATTTTTATATATATATATATATATATATACATATAGGAAATAATCGTATATTTTTTTTAATTTTATAAATTCTTTTAATAAAGTAAAAATTAAACATAGTTTGAATAATAATTGTACTTACCCGTTAATATCGACCGCGAATGGATGGGGTCACATTACTCGAATATTATAATTCGTTAAGGGCAGCGTTTTCCAACTAGCAATTGTATATCGGGGTAAATTACTTGCGAATAACTTAAAATGGTGTGTTTAGCTAGGTTAGAAAAACTCGTGTAGAATCACATTTTAATTTATTATAAATATTAAATTTATTTATATGGAAAAACAGTTAAGTATATTACGATAACGTTATAAGAAATCTAGTGAGAAATTTCGTCCCGTTTCCTTTTCCATTACACGTTTCCTCCGGGAGGTCGAGTAGTTGACAATTGACTAAACATCGCCTCGTGTTTTCTTCCAACAGTTCTTCATTTATAATCATTTTTTATTACACACTATTTATCAAAATATTAAGAGTCAGGTGATTGCCGATAAGAAAACAGTATTATTATTAATAATCATGACATTTCTCGGCATATCTACGGCTTAAGACGGCACACCGGTTGGAAAACGCTTATTTTGGATTTATTAAACGATGCGAAAATCGCGCGTACTGTAACGGAGTCGGCCGAACAGCGTATTTTTCGTTTTTTTTTTTATATTTTCGTGTCGTTTTCCTTCTCTCGTTCGATTGTAAATTTATGTTTTATTTTTTATACGTTTAAAAATAAGTTTTAATTATTACAAGAAAGCGTAATAACGTATCGCGACTCGCACGTGGTATTTCAAACAAATTACCGCTAAATTTATCCCCGACGATTTAAAAAATATTACATTGCATCGGCTATCGCGTATACAGTATAAAAGTTAATATATATATATATATAATTATAACAAATTATTTTCAAATATAATTTTGTTTATTATTAAAAAACATTTTCAAAATACAAAAAAAAAAAACTCGACAAAAGTCCATTGGTTTTTAAATATATTATAATTTGAGAAATATCAAAGGCACATGTAAAAAAATTTGATTTGGATTAAAAAATATTAAAAAAAAAATCTTTTCAACAAACGAAATACAAAAAAAAAAAAAATATTATTAAACTCGAGAGGAAACAAATTATTGTTGTACAATAAAATACATACACGCGCAAGTCGTTATTGACGATCCTCATGACTCGAGCCGAACGAACAAATTGATTGTATTGAAAAAAATTTGTCCTCTTGGCTCAAGGGATCAGGTCGTCCAAAAATCCGTTGTGATTATTATTACACACGAATAAATTTATAATGATTAATGTAAAACTTACTACTTCACTACTCGTCGTTCAGGGACACGAGAAAAAAAACAATGTATTATACGTGTAAAGAAAGTGCAGTCTCTCACTCTCTCTTTCTCTTTGCCTCCGTCCAGGTTCGCACTGTCTCCGCCGGCGGCTGCTTATAGAGATAAGAGCACCGGTGCACCATCAGCAGCAGCTCTCTTACGATATTCGGCCGCGCGGTCCTGCGGTCTTCGCGTTGTGCGCCGTACGACAATTAAAGTACGAATGTGCGCGTAACAAATTTCCCGTCACACGTTACCGTTTCACCGATTGCCCCTGCGTAGCTCTTGTGAAACACTTGTTTCAATATGCGTCGTTGCCGGCCCCTTCCATCGCGCGCGGACTCGATAGCGAGAGAGACAGAATGAGAGAGGGGAAAAAAAAAACCGCGTTGGCAATTGTATTGTAGTGCACACGTATTACAATATAATTATCCGTATATTAGACGTTAAATGATTATTATTTTTTTTTTTACCCGAAAAAAAAATGTGTTCGTTTTCCACCACCAATTACTATAAAATATAATATCTCGTATAACATACCGCCTTCGGCGCGACGATATCACACGTAAAACGGTCACAAAACCTACTCGACCATAAATATTGTCCGTGTGTTTGCTCTGTTGCTGCACCGTGTGTCATCCTCATCACGTATATATTGTGCGCGTGTACGCGTGCGAGCGCGGCGATAAATTATTAATTGTTTTATGTACGTGTCTTTAACCCGCGCGGATCGCGTGGGACGGACGATTTTTTTTTCCCATAAAAAATTTAGTAACGATCGACGTCGCCGACGTCACTGTCGAGCGTATCGGAGGAAAGTTTTTGTTATTTTATAAACATATATTATATGAGGAATTTGATGACACGAAAATAATAAAAAAATGTATAAAATGACATGAAAAAAAAAATGTTTAAATTTTATTTGACATAAGAGTTAAAATGATACATCAATACCGTCAAAAAAAAAGAAAAAAGAAAAAAGATTTAAAAAAGAAAATGACGTCAAAATTAATATTTTATTTATATTAAAAATAGCGCAACATATTTTTTATCTCGCTTAAAATAAACATTTTTTCTTTTTTCTCGTTTCTTATTTTTTTTTTTTTTAATTATAAAAATTATTGTTTATTGCGAATTTTTTATTCATTAAAGATTCCAACCGTCTTATTGAATCTGGTAATAACACAAAGTTTGATTCAATATAAATTTAATTTAATTTCAACTCTGCAACAACTATTTTTGAATTAACTACTTTTTCAAAAAAAAAAAATATATATATATATAGAAAAATACATAAAAAGTACTAAAATTGATAAAAAAAAGACTTTTCAATCAAGAAATACCGAAAAAATGTAAAATGAAATTTGTATCAATTAAATATTCTGCAGCGTGACATAAGTCAAATTTCTAATAAAAACGAGTCACGAACGTAAGCATCAAAAAAAAAAAAAATTAATGCAAATGTTCCGGGTCCTAACTATGAGCGCTCATTAAATCATTAAATTCTCGACCGTCGACACGTTTTATATACAAGTATATAGCATTTGACAACATTTTTGCTCGTATTTATACAAAGTCTTTTATTTGTAATCAGCAGTCTTTTTTTTTGCATAAATGCTCTTTTTGTCATTGTTATGTTACCCAAAACATTTTAAAATGTTTGAATACCGATGACCTATTTTAAAACCTTAAATAATACTTACGTGTTTTTTTTTTGATGGTCAATTGCCGCAATATATTGTATAGTTTAATAATTACTCTTTTTTTTTTTTTTTACGTATCTGACAATTGTTTTCTACATTGACGTTGTTGTTTTTTTTTTTTTTTGTAGGAAATCTCTCTGCAATTATCATTTTTAACGACAATGCATTCAGGCGTAGGTGTTTCATTCAGTTGTACTCAGTTGATTTTTTTACTCTAGACAAATTTAAAAATGATATTTTTACGTTGCAATCGGAGACTGGAAGGCGAAAATATTATATGTGTCTATACGTTTATTCCACATTTGTAAACACTGGTTGAAATGAATCGAAGACGCTTTAGTGCTATAGCGTTTACAAATTTTCGGCTCATCGACTAAAATGTGTCTTTTTATTTTTAAGAAAAATCGCAATAAGCGTTATCAGGACATGTCTTACCGAGGTTTCTTCTCATGTCTTGAACAATTATTTGCACAGCAATCGATTCGGTAAGAAATACAAACTTGTTTCTATTTCATCGTACTGCTCAAATTAGTTTAGCCTAAGCTATTTTGAACAGGCGATAATTTAACTTCTCTATAATAACTGTAAACGTATCAACTTTACACTTTTTCTGCTCCTTAAAAAAAAAAGTCGTTTTTGAAGCATTCTCTATCTGTAGCCGACTTACGAATAATTTGTTTTTAATTAAATAGCTTTAATTTTTATACACAACATTGGAAACGAAAATGGCCATTTCCACAAAGATTTCAAAAGTCCGATAGCAACACGTAAATCTAATGACTTTTCTTGTAATTTAACCACTGGATTTGTCAGGTGTTACCGATGCCCTATAGTTGTTTGACTGTCGGTCAAGATCAAAAATTGTAGTGTTACGTTTTGCGCAGTACGAGATTTAAATTCGTTATAAATATTTATTTTATTATTCGGAGGCATTAAAGTAAAGAATCAAATGTTTCCTACATTATATGACTGAAAAACGATTTATCGGCGAGAGTACTAACGATTTTCGTTCGCTGTTGTAGTACTTACCGTTTATTTTATTTGTTGATTTCTACCAAATCATCCATGTTCGTAAATAAATAAAACGTTATTAGAAAGTAAGGCATGTAAGGTGTGTACAGTATGTAGAAAGAAAAAAAAACGAAAATTTTAAGCTTCGACTATTGTATTTTTATGAATAGGCTATAAGAATTTATGGAATATGTTTGGTTAAAAACAAAAATTCCAATCGACATAATTATGATGGGAATTTATCCAGAAAACGATAGAAATCGGTATTTCATGTTCTAGAGAGGACGCCTTCGAAACCGGAACGTATTTAGACAGGGTTGAAATAGTTTTCAAAAAAATATTATATTTACATAGGATATAATATAATATACCACAGGTGAGTGGTGTGTCACCAAACGAGCGCGTATATGTACATTTCATCATGCGTGAAAACGAACACAGTGTAATGCAGACGATTTTTTAACGGTTTAAAAGACGGTTACGAAAAGAGTGATAATATATTTATTTTTTTTTTTTTTGGAAAATTGTAATATTTATATTATATACTGGTATAGTTTTTTTTTTTTTTAACTTTTCGAACGATTCGGAATTTAAGTTTTAATTCAATTGGAAACATTTGAATTTCGCGACGGTAAACGCGCCCTAGCGAATTCGAAAGAAAACGGTTTGCGATCGTCGTGGTGGACTGCTTCAGTGACGTATAGGAAGTCTCGCCACGGTAAACCGTGAGAAATGCGCCTTTTTTTTTTTAACAGTAAAATTCTTTTGGCGTAATATATTTTTAGTTATTACAAATAATATAATGTGTAGATTGAATACGTGTCAGCAATTTTATTTTCTCGCCATACGGCTGGCGAATCGATTGTGTAAAAATTATCGTTCTGCGGATAGAATAATTGTCACGCTTTTACGGTTAAGTCGTTGATTTCGAGTAATTTTTTTTTTCGTGAGTATTTATCTTTTTTTTTTTTTTTTTTTTTTTCATTTTACGATCGGCAGTCAAGAGAATACGCGAATGAAAAAAATCGTTTTGAAAATTGAATAAAAATGCAATTGTTTTCGCCTTTAATATTTCGTATATCGCGAGCGTTTCAAAACGATTTGAAATTGAAAATAAATATCCAGTTTATTTAAAAAACGTACATCTTTATAAACGGGGGGAGGGTGTTAAATTTCAAACCGTTATCGCGTAATTTGGTAATAATATTTGAGCCTCGCCACGGATCGGGATGAGAGAGAAAAAACGACGATTGTCGGTAGGAAACCGGCGAAAACCACAGTAAAAATTGTTACCAATACAAGCGCGTGTCGTTTATTTAGTTGATATTTTGTGGGCGAAGGTGAGGAGGAAAAAAATACGTTTATAAAGTAAAAAAAAAAAAAAAACGTTTAAACCGCGCGCGCGCGAGCGAGCGAACGATTTGTACAAGTGTTCACCGTCAACACACACTCGTGTAGTCGACGGTTTGTACAAGTGCGTTTTGAAAAAAAAAAAAAAATGGAACATTGTCGTCTCCTCGTTTGTGTCAAGCCGTTTGTGGTCCCCGAACACATTTCACGTCCGTCGCTCACTCTCTGCCCTATTATACCGACCGTATTTCAAACACAATATTACACGTATTTTCGACGATAATATACTCGTACGTAGTGTGACACATTATAATTACTCCCGCAATGTCCCTCCCCATCTCACACCCGCCTCACGAACGTTTTTCACTGTATTTTATTTATTCCACCCACCCACCCCTCCCTCGCTCACCGAATCGTTTCGTATAATTTGTCGGTAATTTTTTCGTTTTTTCGTTTTTTTTTTTTTTTCCCCATTTTCGAAATAATAAATTTTCCACGACTGCGCGGTTCCGCATGTGCGGCGACGCATCGATTCACTATTATTTTTTTAACGTTATTACCGCGCTGTATGTTTATGTGTCCGCGTACATAACGCTCGCGTCAAACACTGCGCGTGTACGTGCGTCGTTTGAATAGGAGGTGTCCTTCTTCTCTTCGTGTAATCAATCCTCAAGATCCATTCTATCTCCGTAGCAGTGCTTGAATTGGGGAGGAAAGAAATTAAAAGGGGGACGCAAGAGTGGAAAATGAAAGAAAAACGCGCATCTCCGAAAATTCCAATCCCCGTTCCCTCGCTCAACCATCGCCGTGTTTTTAAATCTATTGAATTTCCACTATTATAAACATCAAATCTTTCACTATTTTGGCGTCGATTACGACATTTAAAGATAATTTTATTATTTTCAATACATCTGTCAAAAACAGTCCTGGCCGTTTCGTTCCGTTCTCAGCGGCGTCTCATTACGAAAAATTAGAAAACGTTAAACAATTTTCCGTTGGATTCAATTTTATATTTGTCGTTATTATATACAATATAATAACCAGTGACAACGGCAGATAATTCGTAAAAAAAAAAATATTTTTTTTTTTGGAAAAATCGTCGTTATTTATTATATATAAATATATTTTTTTTTTTATAAATCACTAGTATTTTTTTAGAGTAAAATAACGGGTAAAACGTTCTGTACCTGCAACAGTCGAACATAATTTAACCGTAATTTATGTGTACACATTCTCTCGTTTACACATACACACACATATATATATACGCGTATATGAACCTAATAATAATTATAATAACGAATGGAAGTCGTGTAAAAAAAAAAAATTTTATTACACAGAACAAAACTTATATGACGTATAAATTTAGTTTTTTGACTATGTATAGAAGTATACGTATATAAATTAAAAAAAAAAAAAAACCTTCTTATTAACGTATTGTATTGGATGATGATCGATGAAAAATAATTGATAAACTGATACGATTTAAAGTAATTACATTTATTATTATTAATTTTCAAAACATTTATTTGTAGAAAAAAAAAACAACTTAATTTCTTTTCAATAATATACGTAATATAGACAATTTTTTTTTTACAATAATAATATCATTCTTCGTGCTAACTGGTATATAACATACTATAAATTGTGTTTATTAAAAAATACCGCCGGTAATTTGTTACAATACAGTTTATAATAATATTGGTATAGAAAAAAAAATCATTAGTTAACAAATCGAATTAAATATATTTTTAAAAGCAATTTAGCGCCGTGTTTTGTTCTCGTATAGATTGGCTTTTCTACAGTAGTGAACGAAATGTTACAAATAGTAAAATATTTAAGGAGCACAAACAAAGTCGTGTACATATTAATAATTAAATTGCTTTTAATTAAAAAAAAAAAAAAAAAAAAAAGAAAATTATAATATTATCGTATAACGAATACGGATTATAATAAAATTATGGATATTTGCATATATATATATATATATATGTTCAAAAAAAAAAAAATATAACCCTGCCGATCTTCAATCGGAATCCGATTGTTCTTCGTCAACGAAATCCATTGATTTCAAACTGAAACTATATATTATGTAGTTAACAAAATATTGTGTGTTGTAATACAGCGAAAATAAATATTTTATACGATATTATTTATAACAAATTAAACGCAATCGCTTTTTCACAAAAAAAAAAAAAAAAAAACGACTACCGTTTAATATGTAATTTAGTAATACTCCTATAATATTATATTATACCTCGTTGTGACAGTAGGCGGTTGATTTGTGGCTGGTGAATTCGTTCTCTTTTCTGTTTCTTCCCGTAACGAAGACAGCGACATGCAAAACGTCGATCCGATCTCTCTGAGTTGTTTAATCCCAAAATGGAAGCCCTGAAAAAAAAAATCGCTAATTGATTATAAATGAGTCATGGAGTTTTGACGATTCTTTTGTTTTCACGACTAAACAGGCCTTTAATATGATATCGTGTGCATAATATTACGCATTTTTTAACATTTTATCCACAGTAAAAATGTAAAATAAAAATTATGCGTCGTGTTAAATGATTGTATATAATATTAGACATAGAATAATCAGTAGCCGTTTGTTTTTCGACGTTCGCAATGATTTTTCGTAAAACCGAGAATAACGTGCGTACAATTGTCATTACACGCGTTGTTTGATTTGCGTATTTGTACGACGCAAATAAAATGTGAATAACCTGAATGTGCCGCCGATGTCAGTTTTTAACATATTATATTGGCGTTACCGTATATTTTTTGTCAATAATACTACTACAGAGGTCTGCCACTCGCAGTATATCAATATGGAGTCGTGTACATCTTTTTCTCCGTCAACATCAATACATTTATTCGTTATTATAATATATAAAGTGTCTCGAAATAAAAATAGCGAACAACTTTTTGTAATTTTTATATTTCATACATTATTGAAACGTAATTAAGTTAAAAATCGTAAAGCGAATTTGTCAATATTACGTATTTCGAGTCTATTTTATGTTGCTTTTAATAGCTATTAAACATTTATTCAATCAATGACTTTCTCTCCGTGCTCCTGAATACGAGCCTGTAATTATATATTTTTATACTTTGTAAAGTCCCTCGTCGCAACCACAATAGCTGGTCTCCAAAGTGTAACTCCTTTTAACACCGTAGCATCTCCAAACCGTTATCCTCGCCGTCGTTTCACGATTTCGTTCTATTTTGTAATCGCACTGCTGCAAAGAAAACGACGGACAACAGTTTTGCATTAGGATCGGTAGTACCTGCGAAATCAGTAATTTTAAGCGCTATAATTTTTTTCCCTTTATTACAACCGGTACCGGTCGGACGTTATTAACGTTGAAAAACAATTGTATTTCAACTATTTAAATTATAACGTATTAACGGACACACAATATCGCCAATTTTTCGTTTTATTATTTTCGTAATACTTTTAATAATTTTGTGTTTTTTTTCCTATAGAACAAATGTCAATTATTTTATGTGACTGACCGTGAAATCCGTCGCGTTTTCTTCTTTGATTAAATCCATTTTCAACCAACTCTTTTTTGCCGAACATCCGAAAAAAAAACAATTTTTTCGATTTGAATGACCGTGAAAATCGCAAAACACGTACGGAGTCGTTTTCATTACTTTCGCCATGTACTCCAAAATCCCCTAAAACGAATTTTATAGGTAATTCAATGGAATTCATCGTATTAATCCCGAATTCCGTATTTATTTTTAATTTAAACGTAAACGAAAGATTTGCGGCGTTGAATGGCAAACGGTCGAATAAAAACGAAAAATTCATTAAATAATCGAACGAGACATTCTTAACGGGGAAGGGGAGTTGATTAATACGTCCTAGAATTGTTTGCTGTAAAATAACTAAACCGTAAAATCACACGATTTACATTAATTCAAATAATTTCTATTGTTCTGCAATACTGAAATTGTCGTTATTAACGTAAATTTCCCATAATATTTTATGTGTTATTCGTTGAGTTTTTGTTCTTTTAGTATCAAAATTCGACTACGCGAACGTAAACGTTATTTAAACATTTTCAATTATTACCTACGTAATGTCAAAAAAGAAAAAAGTAAAATTATTTTAAGTACGCAACTTAAAAACTATTATTGCGAGAAAATCCGTGTTTATGACGTGTTCCTAAAAATTTTTTTTATAAATTTCTACACTTATTCGATTTATTTTATGTCGTAATACAAAATATACAAACAAGGTCTTCCAAATCTATTTTTATTCTGACTAATAATTTTCAGGGGAGGTTTTTTCTTACGTGTGATAAGACAATCTGTTATTATTCCTACACTGAGCGCGTCCGTATAGTAGCTTAGTTAAAAACTTCGGCGGTCATACATAATAGAGGAAACAAATTATTCTGTACGGAACCTATAGACGTGTGGTGCAATTTTTATTTAACGGTCAACGATAATGCGGTAATATGTATTTTACTCGTATAATAATTTCAGTTTTCATCGAGTATAAAATGACAGTTTTTTTTTTTTTTATATTAACCGTTTCAAATATTTGTTTTACGCTTGAGTTTTAATTTTTTTTTTTTGAGAAACTCGTCATATAAATAACAATCGATACGTTTTAATAGTATTGCGTTATTAAAATTTCGATCTGTGATTAATATCGTTTAGTTTTTATAGTAAGAAAAAAAATTTAGTTCGTACATTTTTCGTTGCACTCTTCCACTCTTCCCCCCTCCCCCCCATCCGAAATGTATTTCTATTAGCCGCCTCGTATACAACCCAAAGAAATAAGTACATTATTATAATAATATAAATTGAATTTTTTTCCTCCGTTCTTCTTGTAAAAATAATATAATATATTATATACTTTTATGTTCGGGGAACAAATGAACATTGCAGTTCACGAGTATCTTTGCGGGCAGACTACACGTATATATCGCGTAACATAAAGGCACACGTTTTTGTACGGTTTTTTTCACAGACGGGAAATCGGTTTGAATCCGATGAACCGCCGCCGCCGCCGCCGCCGCGGCAGACAATAAATTACATTTAATCGTATTATGCGTATTATACCCGAGCGTGGAATATTTCTGGATGCCGTTTTGGGTCGGGCGACCGCCATTTTCTGTTCAGGTCTTCGTCGGTCAGACCGCATCGGTGACTGAAAACAGAGAAACATGCGTTTGTATTGTCGTTTGCATTCGTACGGAAAGACATTTAATATTTTATTTTTTTTTCGCACGCCCGACGCGGCGCCGCGCAGTCGGTTTGTATCGATAAAATCGCGACGTTCGACGACGACTTGGCGCCATTTACCGGGGGTGAGGGAGTGACCGAACCTTTTTCAACCGCCGGACGTCGTCGGACACGGTGGTGCCACAATGGACGTAAAAGCGTGAAATTCGCAAACCGACGGGATTTCGTATAGTGCACACACGGTCCTATTACGCGTTTATAAGGGCGGGTCGTCCGTCGATCCATCGCATACGATAATGTACGTCGCAGCGGTATTGGTGTCATCGATCACTGGTCGTTTTGTACACGATTCACCTCTCAGCCCTCGTCTGTAACGTGGACACATACGGTTTAAACCGAGGAGATAGTAAAACGCGTTATTGTTATCCAAGCAGAAATAACTTTTAACAGTGAAACGCGTCATGTTAGTGTTCATTTAAGATGGAATTTATTGAAGAAATGTACGAAACGTGGACGACGTCGAATAGAAGGACAAAAAGAGACGTTTGAAATGTGGGGGGCGGTGTTACGGAAGAATGTTATAAAAACGTGCCGGACCGAGGGACAAATGACAAATGAACGCGTGTTCAACGTCGGGCAAGAAGAACACTACATATTATGTACGTATGTTATAGGGAAGTTTGAGACGAGAAGGTCGTCGTAATTATTAAACGCGATTGTCGGCTGGAATTAATTGTACGAGTGTGTGTGTGTGTGTAGGAAGTGCAGAATACACAAAACATCCGTCGTTAAGGACGGAACATGCGATTCGTATTGAAACTGCAAACCGGTCTCAAGGCAATATCCCGAAGGAGAGAGAATAAATTCCAACTGTCCGGGGATATTATTGTTGGATAAGTGACTTTATTAAACGTTCATTACGTAATATACGAGGGTTGAAATGTTCATTTCTACAAACCGAGCCAATAATTTTTTTTTCGACAAATATTCATCGTAAAACAAAGTAATGTCTATTTGATCGTTAGTTTACGATGATAAACGTATTCGATATTTTCTTACAAAAACGTATCGAATGCGGCGTGTTATTAATAAAAAGTGGTTCACGCTACGTATTTTTTGTTTTTACATCGATAAAAAAATAAACGCATTACGAGACCGACGACGACGACGACGACGTTTCGCGATAAATTTCTATAATAACGTAAAAAATAAAACGTTTAAAACAACGGGTTTTTTGTGCGTGTAAAACGTCACCGCCCGTCGACGCGCGCATAGTCACAGGAAGAGACAATGCGAGAATTTTAATAATAACATCACTCTCCGAGAAACGTTCAATGGGTTCGGATAATAGAGAAGAATGTTAACGCGCGTCCACGAAGAATCTCCCGACACACAATCGTGGGAATTCTCGCGACCGTTTGCTTATATTTATTTTATTTATTTTTTTTTCCGGAATATATGGACGCTTGGCTCGTTTTTTTTCCTCTCTCCACACGCGAACCGAACAACGGACGTCGAATCGTTTGACATTAATAATAATAATAATAATTATAATATATACATATACGGTGTTTTTTTTATTTTTCTATACTCTACTGCAGTCTGTCTATACTGCTCTACGAATGCACGAGAACGTATTCTATTCCTCGTAGAATACATTTTTTTTTATTGATTTGCACTTATAAACGCATTGTTTTGCGAACGATTAATACGTGGTTTCGTCGTGGTCTCGTAATAATCACGCAATTACCAGACATTTTTATAACGTGTATTTTTTTTTGTTATTTATTTTTTTGCGAGCACGTTGTACAGGCTGTGCCGACGTTTAATCATTGTCTAATATTTTACTTTCTATACCCAATCGGGAACGGATTTTTACGATTCGTATTATAAAAAATAAACGCCTCGCACGCGAATAAATCTTTTCTGAAACTGTGAAATTTCGATCGGATATTGATTTGGTATACCTCCTAGACAGATGAGAGAGATGTCTCGGTTGAATCCGTCGGAAAGGTATGTTGAGGGAATCACGAGAGAACTCCTATAAAAATACGAAAATTTAAAAAAACAAATTAATTTGTTTAATTGTATATAAAACGATAGAAAAATTGTCTTTTTCGTCCGCAAGCACGCGTACCCGCAATGGTATGAGAATAACGTCTTTATATGCACATTATTATTATATCGTCTCACGATCGCGTTTCGTGATTGTTAATTCTCTCCAAATACACGCGCATATATCACCACCGTGCGTAAGTATATAATATATCATTAATACTGTACCGTCTCGTATATATATAGACTGTGCAGTACAATATCATTATAAACAGTTAATTCATTCTCGTCATGAACGTAGCGACGAAAGACATCGCATTGAAAACCATATCTACACATGCCTACCCATCCTTCAGTGAAATATACATAACATAATATTTTATTTTCACTTTTTTTTTTTTTTTTTAGTCGTCGGAGAAAACGTAATATCGCATTTGCCACGCGTTCTCGCACGTCCGCGTACGGCATTTTATAAAACACAAAAAAATTCGATTTTACCCGCACTCTCATCATATTTTATTTCTCGCGGACAACGCATAAATAATAATTATTCGTATAAGTATCGTATCGTCGTGAATCGCGTGTTAAAACACAGACGCATTTCTCGATCGTTACAACGCCGCCGCCGGAGATCGGTTGTTGAATTAGCATTTTTTCACTATAGAACACATACACACACACATTACAACAGCGTATCATCCATAAAATACACTTATTATTATATAATATCGAAGTTCGAGGTACATGTACACAAGCTATGCGCCTGCGATTCCCGGGGGCCGGTACGACGGTACTTCAGAGGCGCTCCTCAATCGTATTTCTGTGCCCGTGATTATTGTGAGGAGATTAAAAATAATAACACATACCCTCCGTATATAGTATAGTAATTACGCATTCAGATTCCCGTGTCCGTAACAAATCGACAAACGAGTAAAATATAATAACTATACATATCTAATAATAACGATAATAACAACCACTTCGAGTGTTCACATATTATATTACACGAATGTGTGATGAAACTCCCGGGGAGGTGGTCGTCGTCAAAATCTTGCCCCGAGTCCGATCGGCACCAAATACAATCGATAGGTAATAATATCCGATCGTTAAGATGCGGCCGGCAGCTGCTGCTTCGTTTGGTCCACGGTATTAATTTAATATCGAAAATAATAACAATAACAATAACAATAATAATAATAATAATAATAATAATAATAATAATAATAATAATAATAATAATAATAATAATAATAATAATAATAATAATAATAATAATAATAATTAACAACCGCGGACAATGCGTCGAATTATGCGTTAGCCAGAGTGTTTTTTGGAAAATATCGTAGAAACTTTTATAGTTACCGTTTGAGGAAAAAAATACATATATATTTTTTATTTTACAATACGTAAATGGCGGTCGAAGATATATCTGTTGTTGTTGCTGTTGCTGCTGTAAAAACACAGCGTAATAATATTATATTATCGCAACTATTAAAATTTTTTTTTATTTTAATAAACGACCATTCTTCGTATTATGAAACATATTATACACGTATTATACTTCGTACGCGTTGCGCTTCAGCGTCTATATTCGAATCGTATAGTATAAACGCTTCGAGGCGGAAAAAAAAAATAATATTTCCGTTATAATTAAACGTCTATTATATTATACCGTACACATAATAGATATTATTTAGTTTTGATGAACACACACGTACGCCCGCCGACACATTATTATTATTATTATTATTATTATTATACGGCTTACGCTGACCGGCACGCGGTATACGATCTCTGAACGGCCGAGTTGTTTTTTTTAACGTTTAAATTTTTAATTTAATTTTAATTGAACGGATAATATTATATACGCATTACGTACACGCACATACCTACAAACAAGATTCGTACGCTGAAAACAATATTATATGTATAATATAATAAGCGATGGCCAGACCCGTGAAATCAGCCGCAACTAAATTTGATATTAAACAATAAGCGAATTATTTCCGTTACCGGAGTCCGATTGAACTCGGATGTTTTTATGACGTCGGAAGACCTCGAAGTTTTATATTTCGTCTGTAATCACTAGGCATTTTATACTCCGGTACAGAAACCGAAGAGAATTAACGTTAAAAGATATCTCGGCCAGTTCTACGACTACGCGGTGTTTAAGACGCGTGTTTATAGATGAACACAAAAACAGGGAAAACTGTGATAATATAAGTTAAAAATCGGAATAAATGCTGTTTTTTTTTTGCATATCACGCATTGTGCTTTCGCGATTTTATAAAATACGTACTGAATATATGCAGTGTATATGAGCGTATTATGAAAAAAATAAAGTGTTGCAATAGTTTTTTTTTGAAAAATTTAATTTTCGCTTTCTATACACGCGATGATGACTCTTACACGGTCGAATCCGGTATAGTAAATATACAAATCATAGGATTTTACACATTTTTTCGTTCTGTAGCCACCCTTTCTTACGATTATTTATTATTTAGTCTCTTTATGAGATATTATGGGTATTCACATTCATGACGTAAAAAAAAAACTTAAATCCCATGGGGGCGTATAAATAATAATATTATCGTAATAAAATTTCACTTTATTTATTATAAAACGAAATAAATATATTTATAAATTTCATAAATTTAAACGTCTATATTTATGATGTTTAGTGTGTGTGTATAAAATATCTTTTGATTTAATATCATCAATATTTGGTCGTTTTGTACAGTGCGAAAATTTATATTTTATCAAAAAAAAAAAAAAAAAAAAAACGATCAAAAAATATAAACGAATCGCGCGGATGAATATCCGATATTGTTTCGTAGTTTAAAAAAACTGAAAATTCATTTTTTTTTTTTTTATTTCGTAATTCTTTTTTCTTTTTTTTTTTGTTAGAGACGTTAAAAGATTCACTTGGCTCCCTTCACACTCCTCTCTAAACACGCCTATGAATTAATACACCGACTGACTTTAATTAATGCGTATATATATATATAAAATTATATAATAATAATTTTATTTATATATATATTTTTTTTTTTTATGATTATAATAGTAATAAATTCGGGGATGAATAGAAATACGTCGTATAGTATGTACAACGCGCGCGCCGACGCGTTTCCATTGTTCCTTACCCTCCTACCGGAATCGGTGACGAATACGCGTAAAACGCATTTTAAAACACACACGTCCGTTATACGCACACACACATACACACACACACACACACACACCACACACACACACACCACACAATAGGCGCGTACCTACGCGACAGCGGCAAGGAAACGGACCGGTCGAGTGGATGCGTTTCCGGTAATCATTCAAGTCCTTAGACGCGTACACACACACACACCGGACGTAAGGACTGTAATGTTTTATTTACCCGTCGGAAGGTATCGTCCTGCCGGTGTCGGAGCGATGACGTCGTCAGTCAATGGCACTTAACGAATTCATAATAAAATATTCTTCCGCGAATTCAATTTGCGCGTCTGCTCAGAATTTTCGAGTTCCCCGCCCCAATCGATTCGAATACGAATAATCACATGGTTGTGTCAGCACTAGCAGCTGCGGATCGTGCGCAAAAGACGATTGGGGTACGGTTCCTATCGCGTTGTGCGGTAAAAAACGTTAGGAGAAGCGTGGTCAGGTGCGTCGCGAGAGCCGGAGCAAGAATTCCTGCGAATGTATAGCGGGATAAAATGCTCGGGAATCGAGTTAACAGGAATAAAAAAAAATAAATATATTTTATTATACGGGCGTAGAATACGTCTAACCACCGTCGAATATTCCATAAAATAGACAACGCCAAAGTAAGGTGAAAATATTGCAGGAGCTCCAATGCAAATTAGTATAGTGTTACGCGTTTAATTCAATGCAAATAGGATAAAATTAAAAAATATATATACGAAAAACAAATGTACAAGATGTTTTCTATTTTTCTGTAAATTATTGGCTGACACGTCCATTATATCGATGATTTTTTTTTTATCATTCCGTGTACTCAGATTTCCTTGACTTTTATTGAGAAATTCAGCGTGACGCGCGAGCGGATAGTACATCGCGGGCAAACGATGCTTACCATAGGGTTAGTTATCACGACTCTTCAGAGCTAAAATCAAGACGATTATATCGTTCTTTGGAAAATAAAAGCAATATTATTTAAGAACTTTTTTCACCGTTATCTCGAGTTAAATTGGTCGATTATATTATTATTATTATTATTATTTAATATACGCGTGTGCAATATAAAATAGCCACAATGCCCACTGAGAACGCAGTGACTTTTCCAAAAATCCAGACGTTTTCTCGACTTGGACGATACACAAAGACAATGTATCCAAATAATGATCACCCCTGACAATATCAGGACGTCCTGTATCTTTCGTTTTGCGAACGTATATGGAAATAGTTGCGTTTACGCGTGCGAAATTCGCTATCGTCAATTCCGTTTTGGAAATCGTCTGTTATTGATACAATTTACAATTTACTCGTGTCGCACAATACTATTAAATTGTTCAACGAACGCGTCGGCCGGAGTGTGGTAATGTGGTTAGGTAACGCGCCATGATTCAATAGTACGATTGTATAAAATATCGTAAACGGATAAATTTGAAATACATTATAATATATAACGTGTTTCCGTGTCGTGAAAAAAGAAAAAAATTAAATTATCGCCCCTTCGAACGACATTCAAGGCCGCTTGGAGTTTTTTAGCTCATACGAATGAAACGATAAAAAAATATTCTTTGTTCCCGAAATATAATAATAATAATAATAATTATAATAGGTGAACAATTATTGAACCATTTTTTCTTCTTCGTTTTATTCGTGTTTATATTACATTTAAATATATAATATAGGCGACAAAACGATTGTGTACACAAACGCGGTATATCTATTATTTCGTACACAGCGCGTCGATATATAATAATATATTATGTAAAACGTATTGTGCGGCTGGAACGGCACGTTTCTATCTCATATAATATATATGACGCGATGGTGACCGCGACGTGTGTTTTAAAAATGCAAAGCGAGTATTATAAGACGATCCGTCGAGTGGACTTCCGTCGTATAAAAAAAAGAAAAAAAAAATATATATATATATAAGCGTAACTACTACCCCCGTATTAAGTCAGACGTGAAAATCATAAAAAATAAATATTATAAATTATAACGATATAAGATCGGATATCGTATTTTAGTGCGTAGTCTAGACGTTGTGAACCGACGGCGTATGTTGTACGAACCACACAGATATAATGTGGACGGGGAGAAAGAAATGCGAACGTATTGCCAGGGAAACACTCGCAACGATTATTCTAAAAAATATGCTAATAAATTTCTCGCATTGCAGTGTACCGCCGAAAGTCCGAATCGAAAAATAATCTCATCGAACGATGGTTAGGTTATTCACGTGTTAATATTTCATACGGATTATTATTTATTTATACGCAACATTTGACGCGTTTTCTATAATATCGTGTAATATTATTGTTTGATATTTTCGTAGTTAAAAAAAAAAAAAAAAAAAATTCTAATAGAAAATCCGAGGCTCAACTAAAGTTTGAGGTCCCCCGGTGTAACGCACCTCCTAAAAAAAATCCGGCACTAAGCGCACCCTGTGCACAGGTTATACAAAAAACACGACATTGTGTTCTATCTACCGATTTACACGCCGTTCCCACGGACATATTATTATTATTATTATTATTGTAATCGATAACGAGAATCGCACGCAGGAAACAAATCGAACGGAATTACAGACGAGAACGTCGGGGAGTTTTAGCGCGGCGGGAAAGAGAAACACGAAATCCGTGGAAAAGGTCGCCGAACCGCCGCACACGTGAACGCACCACAGAGAACAACGGATTCCGCGGTACGACAATAAGCGGTTGGGTGGGGTGGTGCCGCCGTCCGCTAGTCCGCCGTGCCGTGGTAATTTATACCCGCCCGCACGGTGACGTAACGCCGCGCAACGGCGATGCTAATTACCCGGTCGCGTTCGTTCGCTCGCACTACTACTACAACTATTGTAACAATGCGCACTTATGTCTTCTCCGCCGCCGCCGACGACGACCAGAATACCGTACACACACACACACTGCACGCTTTACAAACGCGCGCGTGTACATATAAGTCGAGTCTTGTAGAACAGAGTTTATTTATTAATCTTTTTTTGTTTTTTCTTAACAGCGAAACATTTTTTTTTTTTTTTTTTTATGTTACAATATCCACTTTTGGACCCCCACTGTTTTGTTACGAAAATATAATATTATTCTGTTTACGAGGACAGAGACGGATTTACACAATTGTCGCCCCTAGGCAAATTTTTTTTTTTTGCCGCCCCATTAAACTTATCAACGAGAAAACATATTTTTAAATACTTATTTAACATAACTAACTAAAAAAATAAATCATAAAGACTGATACTAAACAATAATTAATGGCGGTTATGTTAATAAACTAGAGTTAAAACTAGGTTAAAAAACCTAGAGTATTCTCAATAAAATATTGGCCTAAAATTGCCGCCCCTAAAAATTTGCCGCCCTAGGCAAATGCCTACTTTGCCTGACGCTAAATCCGCCACTGTACGAGGAGGAGAGTTTTTTTTTTTGCAACGGAAATGACGATAATTTCGATATAAAATCGACGATTAATATTTTGCTTCGACGTATTAAAAAAAAATCGTATTTGACGATAAAATGTACAAATCGAACATTGAAATGTTAACGAGTAATCGCTCTATTTGTCGTATTGACGTTTTAAAAACCGATTTAGATTTCATAATTAGTAGCGGAAAAATTATAATTCACGCCAATAACGATGCGACCTTACACTCGCGATTTGGCCACTCGTTTTCCGATATCGGCGCGTCGTCAGCCACGTGTGCTACCACCACAGTAATACCACAAAACAACTGTTGCGAGCTACCGAGAGTTCGCAAGAGTTCGCAATCTATACCGGATCAAATATTGTCGTCGACACTAACGATATTATTTAATATATACATATAATTCATACGTGCTGCACGGAGTCGGGATTTCATAGGATTTAAGATTGTATAAATACGCGCTGAAAATATGGGAAAAAACAAATGTCGAAACGGTTACAACACGTTCGACCGAAGGGCGAAAATACAACGTAACAAACGAGTACGAGCTCGACACAGACGATTGTATTAAAAACTAATAAGTGGTCCTCTTTAATTTTTCCAAACGAACATTGTGTGTGTGTGTGTGTTTATTATAATTTTATTATATCGCGCGCGTTCACGGTCGTCGGTTATTCTCGGGCGAGTAAGCACAAATATAATAAATTATATGCGATATGCGCACAAATATATACGGGCTGATATGAAAATATTGTAAAAAAAGAAAAGTCGTATAAGAAAAAAAATTATATATATACCGGCCCATTGTGTCATCATCATCATCATCATCAGCAGCAGCAGTTATCGTTTTTTACACCTGCTTGCTGCAGTGACGTTTTTTTTTTTGTTTTACTTCTGTTAGGTTCGCCGTTAAATTTAAAACGGTAAAACACAGTCGATTTACTATTGTTATATATATATAATATAATATGCGTACCGCAAGTTATAATAAATATATTAGGACCGATAAATTGTAAAAAAAAAAGAAGAAAAATACGGTTTATTAGCTGCACACAATATTTTCAAATTTTTTTCAATTTCCGAAAAAATCTAAAAAAACCACGAGAAAAATTGTAAAGAATAATAATAATAAAAAAATGGGATACCGAATCCTATAAGGAGACTTTGGGTGGTCAGAATTTTTCGTATACAGCATCGGTATAATGGGGATAAATTGAATAAATTTAAATCGATGTAGGCGGATTTAGGGCCACAGGAGATTGTGGGTCCATCCGTAGTAAAAAAAAAAGAGATAACTTTTTTCTTTTCTAAATATTTATACATTTTATTTATTTAATTGCCTAATGGAATAGAATTAAAAATTTTTTTTGCTTTTTTTGTTTTCAGAAATTTTTTTTTTAAATTCAATTTTCACGGTAGTATAGACTTCATTGCAGTTGCTGAGCACAGCCAAGTCTGATAACATTTAATCCGCGGTTATTGCATCAGACGTAAGTAGTTACGACTTTATTAACAATTTCAAACTTTTTTTTCGCCGTATATATTATATATAGGTAACTACGGTTCGTTCACAGGTATAAATAATAATATTTTACGTAGAACGAGTATAATTTCCATTCCACAATTCCTTTTGAACCGTTGCTCTGCATGGAGCCCTCGCGTTTTTTTTTTCATTCGTTTTCAAACAAATATAATATATCGGACTCTTAAAAAGACGTCAAACTTTACTATAATAATATTAACACGCTATGAATTAGTTGACAATAGATCCGCGCCACATTTTTCACACACACACACACAGTAGTATTATAAGTTCTATTAAAACAACACTTTAAATTCGTGTTCCGGAACCAACGTCGTTGCAGGCATACCGAAAAGTTATTTTGCCTACGACGTGACGACAAATTATTCCGAAGTTTTCACACGATTTTCCCTATATTATAAAATATGTAAAACGCGTCGAAAATTTCGGTTAAAACAATACATAACAGGCCACATCTGCCGTACATCGTTGCTGACGGATATTATTTAATTTTCCGCGCCATTTCCGCGGCGCAATATTTGTTCAAAACGTATAGGCGTTGTGTCACTACCGCATATACGTATATGCGTGTATAACACGATAATTTACCGAAATTTCGTGTAAATAATTGGTAAAAAAAAAAATATTCCTCCTTGTTAATTAATTACGCGTGTCGTTTATTTTAGTGATAATTAAAAGAAAAATTCTCATTTTTTTTTTTACGAAAGATGACAAAAAAAAAAAAAAAAATAAACCAATACACCGCAGAAATTAATTAAACTCTCGGCCTGATTTACTCGTTATAAAAAATCGAAATACTCGACACATAATATAACCGGTTTCGTTTTTTTCCTCTGCACTTAAAACAACAACGGAAAAAGAAATCATAAAAATATTTTTCAACTACGTTACGCCTTTACCAATTATTTTTCTTCTCCTATAATCTTATTCGAACAAATATGAACGAAAAAAATAAATAAATAATTTAGCCAAATCGGTCCAGTCGTTCTCAAATGATACGATATACGAACAGTTTTTCATTATTATTATTATAATAATTATTATTACTATTATTATTGAATTATTGTCCAATTCAGGCTTTTTAAAATAAAACGAATTATTGCCGCGCGAAAATGAAGAAAAAAAAAAGAAAAAACTCGTTGATTTCCGGTGTGTAAAATCGAATTTTCAAATTCCGTTTTGGAGAAGAAAGGAAAAAACTTCACTATATTATATAAAATATAATATGTATAATATATACGACGTACGTCCGCGGTGGTGGACGAATAAACGTTTCTCGCGTCACGTTCAAGTGACCTGCTGCATATGCACGGCCGGGCCCCGTCTCTCGTACATATATTTATTACGAAAAACATTCAATGAATATTGATGTTTGACGACGACGATGCAGTATAATAATAATTATAATGTTTAACGAAACGCGTATATTATTATTATATATATATACACACACGTGCGCACTATCCGAAGAAAAACGACGCGTTATAAGTTTGAAGAAACAAAAAAAATTTATTAAATTATTTCCGACCGGAATATATTTGTTGAAACGGGGCATAACGCGAGTTAGAAGATAGTTTGAATTCTATGAAAAAAAAATCGATAAAATCAGAAAAATATTAAGAAACGAAATCGTAAAAAAAGAAAAGTGTCCAAATAACTTATACGTATAAGTTTTGTATACTTTAAAACGGCACGTTTAACGATCGTCGCGTGTAAATGCGCGCGCAATTAATCACGAGGGTTCGGATTTTATAGCGTTAAATAAAAAATTATTTATTTATGCGCCGTAATAATAATAATAAACTTAAATTACGTTTAAAAAAAAAAAAGAGAAAAAATAACGAAACATATTCGTTTTATTCGTGCGAATTATTAATATAAATACTCGATAAGTATTATAATATACCTAAAAAATACGACGAAATATTTAATGAAATGACGATTTCCTATATGAAATACAAAATAATTTACATTTAACGTGTATTAGGGGGAAAAAAAAAATAAATGCGTCGAGATTGGGGAAAAACAACGTTGAAACGATTTGAAATACATAAAATAGACATTTTTTTTCCGCTCCGCTTTTGAAATCGTTTAAATTCCGGAATAAAATTAACGATATCGAACCGAGTAAATGACGAATTCAACTCTTGAAGTTACTGTGTGTAGTCATTGTTCGTGTAAAAATAGAATTATTCGCTGTTCTTAAATTCCGACGAATTCCCCCCATAAATGTTAGTTGAGTAGAAATATTTTCGACGAAAAAAAGAGGCGCGTAACTCAGCGTATTATACAACACAGTTTAGTTATAATGAATTTCGGTAAGTGGATATTATGCGTTTTCCGAGTGAATACGGCGGAATGGATTTCGGAAACGAAACGTGAAACGGACAAACTGACGGACGTGGCGAAGGATCCTATATCGCGTCGTCGCCGTCCGCAACGGCGGAGATACGTTTCTCGATGACGCGAGTAAATCTTCCAAAAATCGCGTTCCTTCGCTCGAATGCGTATGTCGTCGTAATATATTCATATTAATGTGTATTAAACATAATTTCCCGGGAAATAGTCGAAAAACATTGCGAGCAGTCGAATGATTTCTCTTTAAAAAAAAAAAAAAAAAGGCGTTGAAATTATTATTATAATTTTTTTTTTTTTTGTTTTTATTCGGAAAAATCGAACGATTCTACGAGTTTGAAATATTGTTTTATGTTGTACGTTGACTACGGTCTCGTTCAAAAAAAAAGTCCGCGTAAAAGTTACATATTCGACGTGGTAAATTTCTAGGGAAGAATTGTTTTTTTTATATTCTCCATTGTTCGTGCCACGTTAAGAAAATAGTTTTTCTTCAAAACAATTTTTTCAAAGAAAAAAAAAAAGAATCGTGAAAAAAAATTCGCCGAGAATGTAAAAAAAAAAATAATAATTTTTTTTTTATATTCTATACTCAACGGAAACAATAAATAATGTGCGGGATTTTTTTTTTTTTTTTTGGATGAAAATCGACCCGGTCTATTATAATGAGAGCACACCACAGTCTCGTGTGTTTATTATATTTCGTCGGACCGTACGCGCCCGTCGCGGAGGGTGCAGCAGACCCGGGCGACGTGAACAATAGCCGCAGCCGCGCGCGATCACACACGCGCTATGAGTAGTCGGGTTACCACAACGGGGCTGTGCCGACCGACGTCGGTTCGGGGGCAATGCGCTTCACACACACACACACACGCACACACGCACCACGCACTCGACTTTGGTTCGGGTGGTGGTGAAGAGGTCAGGGGCAGGGGGAGTGCATACACACACATTTACACCTTCACACGCGTACCTCTCGACTTTGGTTCGTATCGTGCGGGGGAGTGGGGTACACACACACACACACAAATAATACAAAAAAAAGAAACACACACACAATACGAGATTACGAGAGACCACCTCACACATTGCACGCACACACAAGCGCGCGCCCGGACGGACGCGTACGTCTTCACATACACACACACACACACACACACATACGCGCGCGCGCACACACACACACACACACACGGTTAACCACCGCACTGCACGATCGTATAAACACACTGCACGAGTGCACGAGTCCACTGTGTACGACGACGACGACGACGACGACGACGACAATCAACCAGTGTCCATCGCGCGCACATCTCGCACCCTGCACGACTTGTGTTCGAATCACAACAACAAGTGTACGAAATTTTCAATAAAACTTTAAAACGCTGCACGCACCGACGCATAACCATACCGAAGAGACGACGATGATCGCAGTCGGTGGTATTACACGGGTCTTTTTGACCGCGGTCACAGTGTTCGCGTGGTTTGCGGCAGGTCAGTATAAAAAATATACTTTTTATTAAATTATACTGCAATTATATTGAAAATAAAACATTATTATTATTATTATTATTATGTGGAATTCGGTTCGGCCGCGTACAAGTTTTGGTTTCGAACCTAACTTACGGTAAGAAATACAACGACTGGATAGTTATAGATGGATTCAAGTTTAGGGTTCACGACACGGTTAACACTGTTAGGACACTATAATCCTGCGGGAGCGGAGTTCGCAACTAAATCTCTTTTGTTGATTATTCGGACCACCCACGACACACTCAAAAAAAAAAAATATTTTTTTTCTCTTTCTTCTTTTTCCCTCCGATTATAAAAGCATATTAAATATAACGAGAAGTGCTTTGGAAACACTATAGAATAACAAAAAAAAAAAACGCCTGAGAATTGAAACCCGAAAAAAAAAATTTATATTTACTCGCGAAGCGTACGACATTTTCTTCTTCTAGTGTTTATGCTTAGAAGTGTTATTAGGGAGTACTGTTGTATATATTATAATAATGGCGCGTGTTCGTATTTAACGCGAGCCTGTCTATCAAAGAGACGATTGAATTTTTTTGTTTTCTAAACGTTTATATGTGGTGGATAAAACATATATATATATATACGAGTATATATATTTCTTTTATTTCTTCTCGTTTTATAATACATTTTATGGTAAGTAATAAAGTGTGTTATGTAACATATCGCAGGCCGTTATTGTAACGTCATACAAATTTGTAGAATAAATAATAAAAATAAAAGTTTCGCGCGCGCGATATCCGGACACTTAAATAGTTTCAAAACGTTTTCCGATTTTCTATATCCTTTTCAATGGGTATATTAATACGTAAAAGTTTTCTTAAAAAAAAAAAAAAAATGGCATGCGGTCGTTTTTAACGATCGACAAACTACGTCATAACGAGTTTAAGATCGTCGAAGACTTTAATAGTCGGCGTTTTTACAGTAATTCATCACGTGTGCCTATTTCACACCCGCATTCACTTACTCCGGGAGTAAGTAAACGCAATGAGCGAATACGATAATTGAACGCGTTGAATTTCAACTATTTTATTATATTAATTATATTTGCAATAAATAATAATAATAATAATAATAATAATAATAATAATAATAATAATAATAATAATAATAATAATAATAATAATAATAATAATAATAATAATAATAATAATAATATAGTACCGTATAACAACAGATACGTTCTCGAATATTCTCCGAAACGGACGCGCGATGTTTTCAACTCGTCCGTTGCTTACAACCTCGTGTCCGAAGGTTGAAGGTTAACAAATACATACAAACAAAAAGAAAATAAATAAATCTCTCAGAATTTTGAATACGTTACACTGAACTTCCTGTTTATACGAAAACACGAGCGGTTCGTCTTTTTATATAAAATAACGTGGTGGTACATCGCGTGTCTCATAATAGACACAGCCAGAAGTATATATTATATGAATAGTAAAGGGATTGGACGAAGCGGATATTTATTCTCACACTGTCACACGAAACACATAGTGAAATAAACATTTCCTATATTTCCAACGTATACCGACCGATCTAGCTATAAGGAAACAGATTTGAATTTTACAATATATTTCGATCGTCATTTTTTTTTTTATCTTAAGATCTTCAAAATTGAGAATTAGAATTTTTTTTTTTTTAGTTTAATTAATTTCGGAAGGTTTTATGAAAACAAAAAAAAAAAAATTTGCGAAATTCGCTTGTTTTCACGTGGGAGGAGAAAAGTGATTGAGTGTTAATAAACGATGCGCAGTCGGTCCTTGGTGGAAATCATCCTTAAGCCATTTCGTTTTTCACCGTTTTTGACGGATTCAATGACTTATATTTGAATTCGCGAACTCATATTTGTATCTTCTCCTTCCCCGCTCCCCTGAGGAGACTATTACCTCGGATATTAATCGTTAAAATTCGTTATTTCAATTTTTTTTTCTTTCTGTTTCTCACTCCGTTTTCGGAAATTATTATTCGAAACGCACGTCGTATTATTTACGTCGAGTTCTGTGTGCCGTGTCGAGTGTACGCCGCAGTGTAGTGTATACACGCCGACAGTTGTGAAGTCAATGTCATTATAGCATATATTATGCAGAAACAAAAAAAAAAATGAAAATAATTATAATTATAATAACAACATCCTATGTGTAGGTAAAACACATGCGCACGTTATGTGTAGGACGTATGAGAAAAAGTCAAAGGAGCGAATCGTTGTAACGGGCCACTAAATTTCTCGTTACTATTATTATTATTATTACTATTATTATTATTATTTTGTGCGTGCGACATGTAAATAATTATTATTCACTTATACAAAGTTAAATGCGGTCGTAATACGTTTCATGTCGGTAAAACGAATAGAAACACGAGTTGAAACACGAGACGTTTACGAAAAAGAATTTTAAAAAAGCCAATCCGAATTCAAAATTTGCTCGAACGTGTTCCAATAAAAAAATAAACCTATTACTTTTAATTATACAATATGATTACTTGAAAATTTTAAATATTATATAAAACGAAAATATCTATTATAAATTCGGTCCTCGAAGAATATATAACACGAAAAAATCAACCGTAATAAATATAAAGATATTTTATATATTAAATAACACGCCATAGTTGTTTTTTTAACGGTTTAATTTTTTTTTATCTTTGTCAAAACCGTGATTAAATAAAGACATTTAATACAAAACATTTTCTACTTATCATCCTTTTATTTTTTATAAAAACACTCTTTGGCTCGATTGTATATTTTTATGTATGGTGGTATATACAAATTTAATTATTATTCTTTCTATCCAAATATTAATAATAATAATAATGAGAGAGAAAAAAGAAATAATAATAATAATAAAAACGAGTAATAATTAAGTAACAGTCTCAGCTGGCGTTTATGAATATAATTCACTTGCGGTTGGAAACAATGGCTGTACACATTCGATGAATAAAATAATAATAATTTTTATTATTATTATTATATCGTTTAGGACGAGTATTTTGTTCCCGGTACGGTTACAAAGGAATAACACGTCTGGTAAATGTTTATTGCTCTGAAAAGTTCGAACGTACGAGCATATAATATTATATAAAAAGAATTTTAATAACGTTGCACCGAAAACGATTATTATAATGGTTCGTTATTGTTAATATAATATTATGTACGACGCGTATTGGATGGTGTGATTTTTTTTTTTTTTTAAATATGACGCGCAAGACGTCTCTGACGAAAGGTTATTGTATACGACGATTTGAAGTCGAAACAAACGAAAAGAGATAATAATGGACCGACGATTTTGGTTTTTAATTTGAAAAATTATTTGTATTCAATTATGTAAACGCACAATGGCCGCGAGGAATATTGTTTTGGAAATAATCATTTTTCTTCGCGTCAATCGCGCTGCGCATAATATTATTATAATCGTCGTACGTTTTTAATACGAACAATATAATACGAAAAAAAAAACAATTTGAATTCCGCTGAGATTTGTTCTTCCTATTCGAACGAATTAATACGAACCGGCGTGATATGCCGGCGAAGTTTTTTATAACTTCGGAATTTTTCTATATAATTTTCGAATTTTTCTTTCGCGCAAAACCCCCATTGGACGCGCTGTTGGTTTCCACTCGTACGCACGCAATGTTTTTAAAATGTTTTCTCCCCTTCTCTGTTATCATTTCGAGTACGTTATTTTACACCTTTATTTACTCCTGTTTGTGTAAATAAAATAATATTCAAAGTAGTGTTTCTCTCGCGACAAAAGGATTTGAACTACACTCCCGTCGCGTTAACACCTAACGAACGTCGAATGTAACGCTTAAAAGTATATTCTTATAATTTTGGGTTTTCAAAATATATAAAAAAATACACTTGTGTTTTACACAATAAACAGTATATTCGTCACGTGAATTTTATTATGAAATCGTAAGCGTTTTAATATAAACGACAACTACGGATAATTTCCCAGTACTAACAGTTTGCATAACGCAGTTTGAATTATAGTGTTTCGGTTCCACGTCTCTACAAACGTTATAGACACTAATATAAATATAATTTAAAAAAAAAAACGATTTTTCCAAGAAATTGTCAAGTATAAATATTTTGTATTCGAAATGACAATAAAATAAATAATATGCGCGCGAAGCAAAAAGCAAAAAGAAAACCGTCTTGTTCTAATTTTAAGCATATTTGATATTTTCAGCGTTTTTAAATACGACTATTTCGCCAAGTACATATTAATGAAATATTGTTTTACACATTGAAATACTTCAAAAAAATTATAAAAACACGCAGTAAAAGTGTCGGTATTTTGTACAAAAAACGTATACCACGTGTTTCATCGTATCTAAAGTCGGTTTGACGGTTGATGATTATCAGGCGTATCGCGATTTCGGGTGAATTGTTGTTTTAATTACGAAATCGATTTTCAGAAAGTATTAATTTTCGAGAGCGCGAGGGAAATCATACGTTTTAGATACGTCGGTATAATTTTCTACTATCTCTACATATGCCTTCGAATTGTGTTATTAATCGTTAACCGAAGCTATAAATTATATAAAAAAAAAACACGCGTACACACTTAAATAAACACGTATACTGCTGGTTTGAACGTAAACATGGTTATTCGACGATTGGTGTTATCGAAGAATTTCAATTCTCTCGATAAACCGTATAAAACGCATAATATCTTTTATATATATATACACATATTATATAAAATCATAATCGTTTTTTTTTTATTATTTTTTTTGTTTTGAGGGGAATTTTTAGAGAATAATATAACGAGTATTCGGTAATCCGTTACGGAATAGTGATAATAAAATAAACGGAACAAAGAATTTAATTATCATATGCCCAACTAATATTTTAGTTGAATCTTATATTGTTATATGCGTTTTCCAATGCGTATAAAAAAAAAAACAAAAAAAAAACGTAAAGTAATACTTTTCGTTAAATATCAACTGTGCACTTAACTCGTTGTTATTGATAATAATTAGACAGACGTCATTACAGACGCGCAATAAAATGGACCATTACGTAATATATACGAACGTTTGTATATATTTATTTAAAAAAAAAAAACATTCCTCATACCGTCCGGCCTATTAAATATTATTACCAATTTTATATGTGCTGCAGAACAAGAAGGGTTACAACGGCACGTTGCGTGCGAGTAATAAATTATATTTTATGACAGGGACCGACAAACGGTCTGGATGGTTTTTTCATTTTGCACTAGTAAAAAAAAAATTGTATACAATAAAAAAAAAATATATATATAAAATATTCTTGCGACGTGCTATAACGATTTTCGCATTAGAATTTCTTTAAGAAGACATAACAAAAAAAAAAAAAAAACGTTTTGCCCTTCGACAGGATTAATAATAGACTATTGGCCAAGGACGCATTCATGCTGAGGAAATATATAATATTTACACGTAATTAGATAGAACAAGAAAAAAAAATGTCTAGACCATTAGTGTCGAAAACAAAATCCTACTACAGAAACGTTTCTAAATTGGTATTATGTTTACATATTATTCGAGTGTATATAGAAAATCTAGAACGTAATAGTAAAAATATCGACGCAGTTCTCTAATGAAAACCAAACGAATAGAATAACGGGGGGGAAGGGAAAATAATTCGGTCGAGTTATTTTCTTTAATAAATCAACGCCGGCCGCGGCGATTCGATGAAAATCGAAAATATTTTCAATCGATTAACGACGATTTTTCCTAAATAATACTACGAATAATTATCACATCGTTCTTGGTTCTCGTGCAGACTGTATAAATAAAAGTATGATAATATTCTTCTCTGCGTATCCGGTCATTTATTGCAGCCAATTTTATAGGGTTCTCACTAATATCGAATTTGCTACGCGTTCGATCAAAGTTAGAGCAAACATTTGTCTTGTGCTCTTCTACATTCACACTTGTTATCCTCTGACAATCCCAATTTGAACAAATTATTTTTTGTTCCTACGCATTTCGGTTAATAATTTTTCTTTATATTATATTCTAATTATAAATATAAAATATACATATAAATTATTGTATATGACCTTCGTAAACGGAACGAAGATTTTAAAGCGTGTAGTTTTATTTCCCCCCCCCTGGTAGAAATTAATATTGAAAATCTTTTTTTTCTCTCAGGTCAAAGAATCACGACGATACAGTTGGACGGTACTCAATACTACATCAGCCGGATGAATCCGTATTCGGCGGAGTTGAACTACTTTTTGGCTTACGAGTATTGCCGATCGATTGGACTGCAATTAGCTTCGTTCGAAACGCTGGAAAAGACCAACTCTATATCGGACTTTTTGAGAAACGCCGGTAAGAATAATTTGTTCAGGAAATAAAAGAGAAGGGAGGTGAAAATAAAAACGTTTATAGATTCTATACACCAATCGTGAGGTTCGGCTTAAGTAAATAACCGAGAAAACGCTGCTGCGTTGTGCAAACAGACAAAACCTGCAGACTCCTGCAGTAAACAATCACGTAGTATAATGTGGGTGCGTTCTGAAAACAGTTATGTAAATACATTATTCCGTACCGAGTGTAAAATGCGAGCTAGTGAACGTTCATAGAGCGAATTCGAATCAGTAGTTTATAACGTACCGAGTGTATGATTAAGAAAAGAAGAAGAAGAAAATCTTCAAAAACATTTTATGTATGATTTTTGAGTACTCTTTATGTATACCCCGAATGAAACGATTAGGGCCCGGGAAGGATTTATGTGAAGGATTTTTTTTTTTTGCTAACAGTCCAAAAAATGTCTGGATGAGTTACACGATTTTTATTAATAGGCAATAGATATGAACTACAAAGTTTTATTTTTCACACTTTTGGATATATTATTTTAACATTTTTCTACTGCACGTATTTTTTTTCGGTATTTTTGCGATTTTTCGTTGCGTATAGAACGATGGTTTTCAAACGAGCATTACTAACATTATATTTCGGTCATATCTATTTTCATAACAAATACGTGACATGTATAGTACGTATGCAGTCCTTCGTCACTGCCTATAGAGTGATATTTTAATATTATTCTTCACATTGAAAACGTGTAACGAGTTTTAAAGAAATTCAATCACATTACAAGATTATGAATATTTATTTAAAATAAATAAATAAATTCCGTTCGAAAATCGAATTTATTTTAAAGGGCATATTTCTACAAAATAAAAGCGTATATGGATGCTTCTAAGGTTTACAGAGCACATTTTAAATTCGAGCCTTAGATTAATAACTATTTAATCGTAATGTATGTATGAAATATATACTATTTGTAGAGGTATAAAGATAACATAATATATTTCCAGGAACGCGTGTTACGATATTTTGATATAAAACGCGTATATGAAAAAAAAACCGATTTATACAAGAAGTCTAGAGAATTAAACAATATGTATCTATGTACGAGTATGTATTGTGCGCACGCAATAACGCAACGCATGCGATATAATATTATAACAAACGAAATTAAAATGTAAACGAAAATTGAATTTCTCTCTGGAGAATTCAGTATATATTTTCGTAACGAAATAAAAATATATTTATGGTAAATAATATAATATTATCGTCGCAGTGTAACAATACTAGAAACGCGCAATGACGACGACAATCATCGCGTGTGGGAAAAAAAATAACCGGAGAGTGAAAACGGACGCGTCGATCGTTAAAATAGAAAATACAATGTCGGTGTCCCACAATAGGGTTGTTAGAAGAGTTAACAAAAAAAAAAAGAAAAAAAAAGCCACGCGTTTTTAGATTCTACAAACGTTTTTGATATAATATATTTTTTAAAGACTTTTTTTTAAACAAACTTTACTTTTGGTAACAATTGATATTTTTGAAAGAGAATTTAAAATTCAAGCTAATTTTTTTTCCCGTTTTGTACATATAATTTTATAGAATAAAATTTGTTTTCGATAATTCCTTGAATTTGACCGGTTAGATTATTTTTTATGCATAGAAACGTTTGATTAGATTTTTTTTTGCTTATTTTTATTTTTCCAATGAGGTCGTTGCCAAGTTAGAAATTGTCGTCTGGATATTAAAAAAAATTGTTTTACTACGCGAGAATATTTTGCGCGTAGTTTGAATAGTCAAAAAAAAAAAAAAAAACATTTATTTTACGGTTAATAGTTTTTTTCTTCTGAAAATTCGGTTTTAAACGCAGAATTTTTGATTTTTATTTTTATACAATACTAACGCAGGCTATAACAAATTCGACTATTGGACGTCCGGAAACCGTTTGGGCACGGACATGCTCATTTGGATGTCTACCGGTCTGCCGTTCAACACGACGTTCAACCAAATGAAACGGCCGAGCAGTCCGGACAACAACGGTTTGGACGAAGAGTTGAAAATGAACGCCAGGCCGGAGTTGCCCATAGCGAGAAAAAAGAGGTATTTGTATATGCGAACGTCAATGTAGTTATTTTTTTTTCGAAAATTTTTTGTCACAATCCAGAGATTTTGAGAAATTTTCTTTCGACGTTTTTCATTGGCGTTAATATACGAAATTATTTACGTAAACCGTGTTTTGTGCACGTAGGGGCGAGAGCGGTTCCAGGGACGGATGCGTAGCGATCAAAGCGCCGAACATGGACTGGGTAACGGCCGACTGTACCGAACTGAAAGACTTCATCTGCGAACAGACCCGGTGTTACTATTACAATTACGGGTCGATTCCTGTGTCCTCCAGCCAGGGGTAAGCAGGTGAGAATTACTTGTAAGAGCGCGCACGAGTGGCGGAAATACGCGTTTTCCTTAAAATAACACGTCTTAAGAATTAATTGCGACACCGAAATACCGCGTGTGTAGCTTTTTGTACGTGCTCGTGAATGATTGAAAACATTTTATTTTATGATCGGAGGTCGATTCGTTGCTATCACATTGTCATTCAAATGGCCTGAGAAGTTCCTTGAGAATTTTCCATTAATTATTTTTTTTTTCGATTTTATTCTCGAATTATTATTATTCGGAAACCATTTGGTCGTACACTTTTTTCGTCCTTTGTTAAAATCAGAACATTTAAAATTTATTTTGCGGACGTGAAAAAAAAAATCGTAAAAAAGACATTCGAATCGTTTTCGACCGAAGTTCTGCGTAGTAGTACGACGCGTTAAAAATTGTTGTTTTCGAACTGATTAAATGTTTAACAGCTGTTCAAACGTTCAGTGTGTTTCCGTTTACTTTGTTGCTGCAGCGGCGAAACGGTATCATCGCGTAATGTAAACGAATATAATTGTGTTTTCTTTATTATATAGTAAAAAAAACGTTTTTTTCTCCCCTTCAAACCTACACTCCTACGTACTAATCGACGAACTTAACGATTTTTTTTGTAAAACATAATAAAACGGGATGTAAAAAGCGTAGAAAATAAAAACGGTATAAGGCCACTGCGCGTTGGTTCATATAAACGTAAATCTAAACGAAAGTAGAAAATAACTATTTCAAAATAATTTGTTTTCTACCGTATTATACATTCCCCCGATATGGTCGACAGTTTAAAACGATCTAACATTTCCAAATTTAAAAAAAAAAACTTAATAGAGGAGTAATAAATTACGTGTTTTGTTTTCAATTGTCTTTGATACAAGACAGGACTTGTTTGAACGTTACTTTAATTAGTGAAATGTGTTTAACTTTATTCCATTCGTTGAATTAACGGCGTTATTTTAATAATAAAAAAAGTATGCATATACGACATTCGAGGTTTTTCAATAAGAATGGAACGAGTGATAATCTATTTCCCAAAAACAATTATACGTTTCCTCATTTTACTTTTAAATTTGAAACTCCAATGCGGTTTCCCGGTGTTCTTATTTCCGAAACGACGAGAACTTTAAATTACATAATTACTTTTAAAATCGAATTCAATATTCTTTACAAATAATCTCATTTTCGCGTTATTATTTTCTTTTTGATACTAATTTTTATCCGAGTTCAATTAATATTTATAAAGTTTAACGTTTGAAGTCGACTTGTACAGTTTTTTTTTTTTTTTTTTGTTTTTCACCGACTCGGTTTGTCGGTTTCGTGAGCTGTATGTTTTGATAACGCATTTATTTACACGTTGAATAGGGAGACACGCACATGAAAAAAATAAAATAAAAAATAGCCTCACGTCAATACTCTAAAACGTTCGTGTTGAATTCTTTATTTTTCAGTTTCGGCTACAAACAGAGACCGTCGGCTTCGTTGTACCCGACGAAGACGACAGCCGTTTCTCCGGAGGAAAACACAACCGCTCCCGTCATAACTACCGCCAGTCCCTACCCTTCACCCGCTATCAGTACAACCGCCTTCACAGCGTCCACCGCAGCCACCAGCGTTACTTCAACGAAGACCGCGGCCACGGTCACGACGTCGCCGCCGGTCACGGTCGAGACGACGGAAGAACACGCGGAACCGCAGACGACGACGACGACGATCGTCGCAGAAGAAGAGTCCGCCGCCGCGACTACCGAATCGCCGCCGTCGTCGCAGCAGCAGCAGCGGCAACAGCAGATCGACGTGGAATTCCAAGAGTCGCAGACGGACGAACAGCCGCAACAGTCGTCCACCGCGGGCCGACTACTGTCCGTCACCGAACTTCCGACGCTCATCCAAATGCACAATCAACAGCAATTGCACGAACAACTTCACCGAGACGACAACGATGACAACGACGATGACCAGCAGCAGCAGCAGCAGCAGCAGCAACAACAACGGCGCCGGAGTGACGGCGATGGTCACGACAGTGCGTACGCGTTCGAGTCGCTGGAAAAAGCGTTCGCCACCGCGGTGCCGCACAAGATCAGGTCCACCAAAGACTTGGAACAGCCGAAGACGGACCAGTTACCGTGGTCGTGGGCCAAGGACATTATGTTGCAGAAGCCCGTGTTGAAAAAGTCGTCGCGGGAAGTCGTTTGAAACGCTCCGGTGAAAACGTTTCAATATTTGTAAAAATAAAAATCAAAAGAAAATTTGTCCGAAACCGTTCCGTTAATAGATGTGAAACAAAAACAATTAGAAATTAAACGTTGCTCTCTCTCTCTCTCGTTCTTTCGCAGTCCAACCCAAACCCAAGAAAATTTCAAAAACGCGTCGCCGTCCGTCTATCGTCGTTTAACACAAATGTAAACACACAGTAAACCCCGACTCTGCTGCACGTGGAATAATGTACAATGGCGGTATTTATTATTATTATATATATATATACATATTATTTTAATGTGATTACTCTTTTTTATTATTATTATTATTTTAAAAATAATATTAGAAGAAGAAGAAGAAAATACGTGAAAAACAATGAACAAACTATATATACGGGAATCGGTACAATACAAAAGAAAATAATAATATTAGGCGGACAACGCAAATATCGCGTCGCTCTTATTTTCTTTTGTGTCTATCGATTTTTTTATTATTTTATAGTAATTAATTCGACTGTTTTGTATATATATTTTTTAACTCATTTCTTATATTATTAGATAGGTTAAAACTGAAAAATGTTTAATTTTTATACACTGTAAAACTCGTGTAATGATTTCGAATAAATCAAGTAATTCAATAATGTTGTCGTTACTACTAGTTAGAGTTTTTTCTTTCTCGAAACTTACCAACCGTTGATGACGCCCTCCACGTTGAGCATGGGCACAATTTTGAACACGTACGCGTCTCTCGCCTTTTTAGCCGTGATCGTGTCTCCGCAAAGGTATTCGATAACGCCGTCGATCACCCAAGACGAACTGGTCTCGCCGGGATGCACGCGGGACGTCAAGTACACGATCGGTCGGTCCTGCGCGTGTAATTGGTCATAAAACAGTTATAAGTTAGTTGAATAATTGCGCCAGTACGTCTTAACGTTGTAGCTGAACGCGCGGATTTTCATATATTCTAACACGCTACATTTACAGTGTGCAATAATCCGAATTATCCGAACCTAACCGAATCCTGTTTTATGAATATGAGTAAAAACCGGCAAAATTGGACACTGTTTTGCAATTAATAATATTTACGTTGAATATGTCAACGGTGGACGAACGGAAGGAGTCATAGAAATTGCTACAAACCGCGTAATTTAAAAACACTTAATTTAATCGGATTTTGTTGGGGAAAATTCACGTACGAAAAATATATCCAGAAATATCTCTTGAATGAAATTCTGAAAGTTTTTAATTTGATTTATGTAAAGTAGTATTTTCGGGTATATTGAGCGATCGACGTTCGAAAACGGAGAATGTCTAGAATACCTGACGCCGTTTTTTGCATAAAAATGTTACATAAACTATAATATATTAAAGAGATTCTGCTTAAAATCGAGTATAACTAAAAACAAGCATAAAACGTGTACGTTTTTACGTATCTAATTGCGTGATTTATAAAAAGAAATACTTTGGTACGATATATTTTGTAAAAAAAAAGATTATTCGGAAGAAAATCGGTAAAGGTGGTTTAAAAAAGTACTATATCAGGAGGTCCGCGTATTAAAAAAAATATACGTATAATATTCGCTGTTGTAGAAAATTATTTTACGCGTATAGAAAACTGGGAGGGGAGGAAATATTCGTGATATGGTGAAATAATTATATTACTTTAATTTGTTGTCCACCGGTGTCTTCCGCAGAGGTGATCGTTATAATCGGCACTTCGTTGTTGTTTAACGAACGACACATGGAGTTGACACGGAACAGAGTGGTGGCCGGATTAACCGAATTCTTCCAACTGAAGCATTTGTACTGAAAATCGTGGGAAAACGTTAGAAAAACACTCGCGATTCGAATCGTCATAACGTGTTTCGTGTACGGTCATATTATCGGTGTGTTCTATTTTTATTAAAGAAAAATACGATTATTCGTATAAGGCGTGCGAGTCGATAATTTAAAACGCGAAAAACTAACGATTATTGACACGTAAAATTGATTTTATATTATTTTCTTTTTTCCACGTATTTAATCGACGGAGATTTACGTTGTTTTACTGGATTACGTTTACACATACGCTGTTCTCGAATGCCATTCTCCCGGCACATTTACGTTTTGTTTCCAAGTCATTTTCTGAAAACTTTTTCTACTGCGTTTGAATTCTAACTCTAAGCGATTGTAAATAAAATTTAAAGCGACACGAATTTTTTTAGCTTGTAATTAAAACGTCTCTTGGTGAAATTACGGTTGTGATTTTTCGGTCAACTTTTTAACAAAAACGTAAAAAAAAAAATGTAATCCGTGTTTTCACCGGATGAATTTTTGGTGTGAATATATTTTACTGCAGTTTAACATAGTAACAAAAATGTAGTAAATATCGTGTGCGCCGAAAGCGTCAGAAGCGACGTAATGACGAATTCGAAATCGTTTTTAAAATACCGAACGCCCATTCTTATGGAAATGAAAGAATCATCGTTGTCGTTCAACGAGAGAGGCGCTACAAATAGGCAATTTCGCGTCGTACACGGAATAATGTTCGTCGGTATTTCGCGTATTTCTCGGGATTTTATTTCCCGCTTATTCATTTATTAATTAATATTTACCATAAGTGTGGAGTACGTGTACGGATATACGTACGCGACGTAACACACGTCGTTGTCAAACGGGAATTGGACGGTGAACGAGGCGGTCATGTACGAACCGTCTACCGTGTTGCTCTTGTAAAAGTTCCCGTTGTAACACACGTCCGTGCCGGTCCGTTTCCAGCCCGTTTTCGACTTCAAATGGCTCTTCACCGAAAAAACGATCGGCTGCATGCCCGCCCTGTACTGCGAATTGTGGTTCTCCATGTTCACTACGTTGAACACGTACGGTTTGAATGCCTCCGTGTTGGACACCTTCACGAGAAAACGTTCCAAAAATCAAATGCCGTTTCCAAAGTAGTAAATAAAAAACTATATTTTATATTAAACGCGTTTTACCGAGTTCAAATGCAATTTGAAAAACAAGAAAAAACTTTCCGCGCGTCTTATACGTATAAAAGTAGCGTTTTTTTTTACGAATATATCTAGTGGCGTAGCGAACCATATTTTTAAGAAACAATTGCTTCTTAAAGCAGCAGTATTTGGGTGGATCCTGAACGTTGTGCATGGAGTTTTGGCTAAATTGTTGCTTTGGACCCCTCAAAATAGTAAATATTTTATAAGCTATATATTATTATTTATCTGTTTAGTTTTTGAAAAACATCTAATTGCAATTACTGAAATAAAAAACGGTATAACTCAAAATCTTCATTTTTAATATTTGTATTTTGAGTATTATTATACTAACGTCTTGTAATATATCAACAAAAATTTTATTTTTAAGACTCAAAGAATTCTAAAATCTTGTTAAATGTTATAGTACTTTAAAATATCAATTTTAATATTGATTAATTAAAATTTCTATTTGAACGAAAATTAGATACGTGTTGAGTAAAATAATATGTGTTAATGTTAAAATTTATAAGCGCATGTTACTGTTAAGACGTTAGTGCTAAATTTGTTTCACGTGGTTAACCTAAAAAAAAAAAATATGGAAATGTATGCATTAATATTTATTGTTATTTCGTAATAAAAAAATTAATGTATAATTCATGAAAAACCAGACTATTATGTAGTTATTATACAATTTATTTATGCATATAAATATATATATATATTAAGAATGTATACTACAGTGTACGAACCAACACCCAAGGCGACTTGGCAGATTATAATAACGATTTCATTTATGCTTTCAGTGAATTGTACGATAATAATATGCAAATATCATTTTATAATAATTAACGTATGGTACTTTCAAATTTTATGTTATATCTTTAATATTTATGCATATGAAGTACTGAAATTTAAAGAAAAAAATACTTACAAGAAGACATGAATATAATACTTTAAGAAAAAAAATAACATTAAATATTTATATATCTAATGTTTATTTCTAATGATTTTATATACCATACACTACTCATGATAAAAATATCGATTTAGTCTATTATTATCATAATAAATACTCTGAAAAAACTTAAAAAAAAAATTTTACAAAATAATTTTTTCTAAAAATCAACTTGGTATATAATTTGTATATAAGAATAAAAAATAAAATTATATTTATGACACCAAAATTATACAGCGTTATTGTGCAGTTAGTTCTGTTATATGGTGTATAATATTATTATAACACGCGTACCTGAAAATAGAACCATTGGTTATGTGATATGGAATTGACGTCAGAGTTCAAAATCAAGTCGTATTCGTAGGGATTAGTCTGAAATTAGGAAATACATACATCGCGAACAATTAGTAAAATTACAATTTTTTTTCAATTTAATATAACTTTTTTTTATTCTTATAAAAAATAATTACCTTGATGGCTTTGCGCAGATTACCGCTTTCGAAACGGGATTCAAAATTCAAATGGTCGATTTCCGACTTGGCACCTAAATTCTTCTCATCATCGTTTGACAACCTAACAATTATTTGTATGAGCATTATATATTATAATAATACGCGCACTTCCAGAGTACGCATCGATAATATATTATTATAATTTAATTACAGTGTGGGATTGTTTGTTTCGTTAAAATGTTCTAACAAATCATCTAAATCATAGACGACCACACCCGAGTCTCTACGTTTGGTCATGGTACGCTTCAAGCACGACGAGAGTTTGTCGCTGAAAAGAAAAAAAATAATCGCATTTTTATTAAACGGAAAGTGCAGATATTTATTTATAGAAACGTGTGTCACTCTTAGTGAGAAAAAGGCGATACCTATACCCTTCTCAACACACCGATTCCTTTTTTTTTATATAAATATATATATTTTTCATTTAATATGAATTTAATCAATTCAAAATGATCCGTTTTCGCGCAAATGGTTACTACACAATACATGTCATACAGACATTTTATTTTCTCGAGTTTGTCAAAAACATATTGAGATGAGATGTTTACCGCTATATATCGCGTTAATTGCGAGTGTATACGTATATACGTGTTATCACAACCGATTCCATACCAAAGGTCGTTCGTTTTGAAGATTTTTGCTAACTCATCGTGTTTAAATAAAATATTCAGATATTATTATCATAATACTAGGATATTAGACAGACAATTAATATTTACATATGTATGTATTTTATTCCATAATAATAAAGTTTATACCCAGAAACAAAATGTATATATTTAAATTAAAGTAAAAAATGTTTTAAATATTCTTGTTACAATTTTTTATATATATAAAAGTATAACACTTGTATTAAAATGATCTGACGCAAATAAATAATCACGTATTAACGTAGCAATTAGCTACAATTTAATAACAACTTTGTAATAATCAGGGCGTATACATTTAGTGTACTTATTGACCTTCGCCAGGATAAGTGCATAAATAATATAATTCGATTATGATTCATATATAATTTCGATTTAAATGTATAATTTATAAAATATTTATATATAAACTATAAACGTCATATTTTGATATATTCATTTATTATTATCAATACAGTAATACGGAACGAGAGACGTAAAGAAGAAAAAATTAAGTCAAAAATCTTTATGAAATATATCGTTTTTACCGACTGACGTGTACGTCGGTATTGTACAAGGACTCCAGGGACTCCAGTTCGTGGAAATCTGCTCCTATCCAATCGGGATAAGCGACTTTTACGAAAGGTGCGACGCTGTTGACTCGTTTCGCGATAGTCAAGTACGCCACTTTGTGCGTTTGAGATTTATGCACGTTGGCCAACAATCTAATATCGTTTTTCTAAAAAAATGAAAAACAAAAATATCACGCTCGTTTGATTTCAATTATACGCGAGTAATAATTTCAATAACACGTAAGATAATACGAGTATATAAATTATAAAACGATAAAGAAAAAAAAATTTTTTTTTTTAAATTAAAGTCAAAACTACAATTAAAAGTATATGATTGTATCGTGAGCATTGTTTAATTAATTTACTTCAAAACTGAAAAAGTAACGTACTTACTTCTGTGTTCAAATTTTCGTTTAATCTAGTCGTGTTAATTCTCTGCCTGAAAACGACAAAAATCATAGTGAATTAATTACAATATTAAATATTATTTAGCACCGATGAAATTATTTCGAGAACCGTTTAACGGATTTAATCGTATTTATTCGAACCTCATCAATCGCTGCAGGTCATAAAAACGTTTCGCGTCTAAAATTCGCTAGTCAATCAAATTCATAGAGTATATGAAATAAATCTTATACTTAGCGTAGATAATATATTATTTATTACGTTTTATTTTTTAATACATAAAACCCATTCGGTGATTTACATTCAAACAGTTATATACAGATAATATAACTATTAATTATTAATACACATTATATAACTATTACATCTGTCAATTAAATATAATATGTTTATATATTATTATTATTATTATTATTGAATCAGCAGCCATAATATTAATGTATTTCGGTGCACTCACTTTATATTATATATATTCGATATAAATTTATTGGTCGCATTGTATTCAGGTGTTATTTCGTCGTTGAACTCTTTGAACAAACGTCCGTACCTGTTTAGAATTTGACAAAATTACAAATAGAAATAATAATAATAATAATAATAATAATAATAATAATAATAATAATAATAATAATAACTTGTATTTTTAAGTATTTTTGAAAAATACTTTCAAACGGCGCATTGAGTATGCAATTTAGGTACAAGTGTTTATATAAATTGCCATTTTATAGGATACATCCAACCCGATGATCACTCGATCAATGCGATGAATGATGTCGATGTATAATAAAATTAGGGCTCAGAGATTGATGACTTAAAAAAAAGTGTAAAAATGATTTAAAAATGAACATAAAAAGTTGTCTTAAAAATGGTTCAAGGATTTAAACGTTTTAAAAAATAACTTTTAATGTGAAAACATTTTTAAAATTTATTTTCTAACTAATTGTTATAATTTATTAATGCTTATATTATACAATCCGCTTTTTCGTAATATAATAATTTATAAATTATAACATAATTTTTTTTTTAATTTATAAAATGAATATTATAAGAGTTTAACAACCTATCAAAATCATTGGATTTTCCATTTCTATTAAATTTTTCTCGTATAAAATGCCCATCGACTACAATGGATCGGTCGATAATACAAGACAAGCAGTCAGTGATTAATCTTATTTCTAAATTTACCTACATAACGTTATTTGACGAGAAAAAAACTGGGACTTTTCTCTAAAAAAATAATATACCGATCTCGGTGATATTTTAACAAAATACAACAACAATAAATCCGTTAATTATCTTTCTCAACTAGTGAGAAATGGGCAAAAAAACGAAATTGATCAAAATTTTAATAAAAAAATATTTGAAAAATTATGTGAAAAGTCAAAGAAATAGCCAAAAATTGAAAAATAAAAATTAGTTATTTAGATTCGCGTGATGCGAATAAAATACGTTTTTATTTAGGAAATCTTCGACTAAGATATTTAAAAAAAAATGCACATCGAATTCCGAATCCTAATACGATGTATTATAGGCGTACTCACGTCGATACCAGTTTTTCACGATCTTTCCAATCGTTGAAAGATACTTCAAATGTCCGAACGGCGGTCGAGTTACTCGACGAAGGCTTTAGAAAATGTTGAGTCGTCGCGAATTCGTTATCATCTCCTTCGCTATCGTCGCTGTCCGCCACGCCTTCGTCCGACTCTGCATTCCCGAAACGAAAATCGTCCAATTTTCCGCGCATCATGTAAAAATAAAATAATTGTACATGATTTGAAATTACGAACGTTGTGCTACAGGCGCGCACTCAGGATTTTTTTTGGAAGAGGGACTAACTTATAAATTGTTCTACACTTCCTTACACACAAAGTAAACAACAACCAACCATTTTTAATAATATAAAATCATAATAATCAAATTCGCAAAAAAAAAAAAAAAATTCACCGTAATATAATTTTAACATATTCCAGAATAATTTATAAGCTTTTAGAAAAAAATATTGAAGGCTTTAGCCACAAAGCTTCCCGCCCTGGTTACGCCATTGTCGTGCTATGCTATGAAACGCGACTTAAACTTACCGTCACCGCCGTCGGCTCTGGTATCGTCTAAACCGAAAACGTATGCAGAACGTGTCGTACTCAACGGCAAGTGTAATTTTTCCCGACACACGATTATCACCGTGTATAGTTTCGACATAGTGGAATCGTACATCTGTTCGTCAGGACACCGGACGCTGAATTTGTACAACACGTTGAGTTTGTTGGATTTCCGTAATGCCGTGCGTCCGTTATCTATAAAAAAAAACAAAATATTAATAAATAAATTGAAAATGCATGAACGATAAATTTTTATTTGTCTCTAAAACTGTAAAAAAAAACTCCCTTACTGGTGTTCGCGATGTGAACGAGCGTGTCCAACGCGGACGAGATTATTTTCGGGCTGAGTTTACTCGCCGACTTCAGTTTCACGTCGAACACGTCCAGAGCGTATTGCATGAGACCACTGCGAACGATCCGATCACAATTCTCCTCGGTTACTACGTACATACAATGTAGACAAGTTTTATTTTGAATTTAAAAAAAAAAACCGTTCGTACTTTTTCTGGTTACGTTAGCCAACACCAGGTACGCCCACTGTTTGTTCTTCTTCAGATACGTGTTGTTTTCCCGGAGTAGTTTTTCCAGAGTCAACAGAAACCCGTCCTTGAGAATTACACTGACAATGTTCTCTGTATATTTACACATATAGTAAGAATCGTTTATAAAGCGACTTTTAATAGAGACTAGAATAAATAACACAAACAAAATTCGCAACAATAATAAAAAAGAAAAAAAACGAGGTTTTGAAAAAAGAATATTTTATTTTATATTAATTATACACCGTTGAATTTAATTATTAAAAAGTAAAATGTATATTCGCGAGTGCGTTATGACTTCGGTTTCAAAAACAGGAAACAAAAAAAGACAAATACAAACCGTTTTTAGTAAGCGTTTTGAAACACATCAATAACGGCGTGATTAACTTGACATTTTTTATGTTGTTTTTCAAATGTTGATGAAACGTTTTCGCCGCACTCAACACTTCGGCGTGTTTTGAAAATTTGCCGTCTTAAAAACGTTAATTCGATTTCAGTGAGAAAATGTACGCGTTTCAAATATCATAAAATATTTCGTTTCGTTATCGTATACCTTTTTGCGATAATTGTCCGAGGACAAACAGCAATTCATTGACGAGCACATCTGGCGCACCTACCGACTTCGATTCCATCAATAATTTCATAAATATCTTCGATGCTTCTAATTTCATTAGTTGCTTTAACGCAGATATTCTCGTTTGGCCTTTACACACGTTTCACACATTAAAATTTATCGTTAACGCGATGATAATACAATAAAAATATACGTTACAATTATTGTCGTACTTCAAGTATATTTTAATATGCATTAATTAATATATTATTATTATGTAAAATTTGTTGTTACCAGATTTCGGTGCGATACAAGCATGAATCACGGCTGCCAAATTCGCGCACGTCGATTTATCTCTGGTTTTCTACAATACATACACGTGTATATATATAGGTTAATAAATGTTAACACTTGTAATATGACATTAAATGTTTAAATGTTGTCAAGTGCTTTAACGTATATGTACTTATATTTGTACACATTTAAATGGTTTTTAGAAAAAAAAACAAAAAACAATTATTTTGTCTTTTCATAAAGATTCAGAAAAACATATTTGTTGTTATTAATTTTTTGACGGTAATTTTAATTAATTATTTAATGAGTTCACAAAAAAAACATATTTTAGTGGAGTCAAGTATTTTAATATTTATCATTTCTTTCGGATTATCCACGAGTAAGCTCACTAAAAATTCAACAGAATTCTTCCAAAAACATCGCTACACGATTAATGATTCCTGTAAAATACTGTTTTCGTCTAAATTTCTATATATGTACTTGTACATTAAACTAGTTTTATTCCTACGAAATATATGTTTTACATATTGAATTCACTAGAATAACATTTTATTCGCAATATTGTTTTGCTGTACTTTTCAGTGTTGCATGTGATTATGTGCATATTTCATTTCTCGCTTTCACGCACAAATATAAAACCATAGTTGTATATATAAGACTAAAAATAGAAGTAAATAATTTCCTCTAAAATCAAAAACAGGATAAATACAAATATATAGTTAATAAATTCAAAATTTTTTTTCATCTCACCCAGAATATAATAAAATCAATTGAAAACAGACTAATATTTTTCCTGTAAAAAAAAGTTTAAAATAGTCGATAAAATTGCGTTCATCATACTTATTTTGAATATATCGTCGAACCGTAAAAGAAACCATTATTTGTCATTTGTCCAATCTATAGTGTTACGCTGTCGTTTAGTTTTGAGTTTTTTATTTTAATATTTTTTTTTATTTTAACCATCTGGAATGTGGCCAACAAAGATTCGTGCGTATATATATATCATAATATAAGAAAAGCGGCGGTCAAAGGAAATTTTAATATAATTGCTGGGTGATACTTACGAACATATATTTATTGTTTTTATATACATTCGTACATATATGTACATAATATAATACTTATAGATATATATGTATATAAGTATTATATATTTATTGCAGTTAATATTATTGCTATTCTCGTCTTGTTTGTCGGGGGAAAAAAAAATTGAATTTTCAGTCTGAGTCGTTATATGTGTATATAGAAAAGAAAAAAAATTACGTAAGACGAAACAATATAGTTATTTTATAATAATATACACCACGATTCTCAAGGAAGACCGGTTTGGCGTACACACACACATACATGTGTATAAAAATTATAGTCTCGTCGCTGTTATGTTTTTGATTTTAATTATTTTAAAAGACATGTTTATAGTATTTATAACGCGTGACAATAATAGAATGTAAAAAAAATAAAACTAAAACACCAAGTCATATAGTATTATCACCGTCGAACAACATATCGCGTAAACTATTAATAATAATAATAATATATTTAATTGCGAGCATATAACATGTATACGTGTTCGTATATTCGTCATAAACATTGTTGTCTCCCTAAACATTAGAAGAAAAAAAATTGTTTTCATTTGAAGTGATGCAAACGATGAATCTTACTAGTGTATCGGATATATATATATATAATGTGAGATGCCAAAAATATGAGTACATTACCCTTTCATCCTTCCTACGACAATTCATTAAAAATAGAAATAAATATAAACAGTATGATATTTCCTGGTTTTCTCGGAACATTTTGTTTTTCGGTAAATAATATGTGCCGACGTCCGCACGTTGCATATAAGGTTCTTGTTCGGTCGTCGTGACGTTTCGAAAATGATTGGTCGATAGCCGGACTTAAAGTGGCAAAAAAAAAAATAACATGGGGTATTGTACTTCCTATTTTATTTTTCGTGCGTTCTCGATAATCATTAAAAATTCTAGAACAATATTATATTAACACAATTATGGCTGTATATAGTTATGGAATTAAAAATTTTGTATAATACAATTATAATTTAAAACATACTACAGAAAATAACAATAATCGAACTGATATTATAATTATGTTTGGACTGACAATATTTAGATTTCCTTTTAACATCTATACTATATCAGTGAATATTTTAAATGAAATGAATATTTTAAAAACCTAATAAAATTTAATTGACCGATTATAAGCCTTATAATACCATTTATCGATGCATACAGCTATCATAAAAGAAAATACAGTAGTAAGTGATAAAATAACTTGTATACAATTCAATGTTTTATCAATTAACGTTTACATGTTGACTGTTAATAAAATATTAAAACGTATTTTTAACATAATACGAAATTTTTAACACACCATCGTATTATTTGAAGATAATTTTAAGGGCGACGCATTGTAAGCGTCGTATATAAGGTTAAGTGATCGAGTCCACTTGCCTCTCCCTACACTTTAACCTCGGGTCAATATATATATATTTAATTTCAATATGTTGTTTTTTTTAATATTGTCGTCGCGGTAGCTATATATTATAGCCATTAAATAATTATATATGTACATTGTTTTCGGTGTAATATAACTATATAATTTCGTTTATAATAATGATTAATAGGTTTGGAAGTTTGTTTTTTTAACTGTAAAACTTACTTAATAGTAAACGCAAATTGAAATTAGGCACTTTTTATTTTGGAAATGCGTATACCGCTATTTAGTAATCGTAAAATATCGTTATTTATTAAAAAAAAAAATAAATAATAAATATTTGAAAATAATATTGAGAAATTTGAATAGTTTTCGGTAAATATCAATATTTATTTATTTTTTTTATCACTTTTATCGTTTTACAGTTTAAGGGAACAAGGCTATGTCAGTTTTATAATACGACACGCGTTTTTTTTTCTCGAACAAATATTAACAAAACCTATAGACGATAGTTGCGCATAATTATACATATTTATTATATAGCACGTTTGTTTCGACCGAATTCTTTATTATTATTTATTCATTTCAAAATATTTCCCGATTAAAATTTCTGTTACACAATTACCATCCAATCGTTTTAACATTTCACAAAATCAATACGTTTTTCGTAATTGTATTTTATTACATACGATTCGAAATTCGCGTACCTGAATCCGGCGCTGTCTTTATAAGTCGTTAATATAATTACGTTAATAAATGTATTGAATAATATTATATAACTATTAATAATTTGGTTTACGTTTATTAGTAAATTGATTTGTTGTGCCAAATTCGTAACAAGGTCCTCTAAAAAAAAAAATTTTTTTTTTAAAAGTCAGTACATCTATTATACTCTGTATACTCGCACACATATTTTAATTGTTTTAATTTTTATTCATACACGCTTGTGGCGTATACGTTAGTGAGTAATCGTAATGTGTTAAATCGACCTATAAACACGAACAGAAAAGGAAAACGCTTCTAGCCGCGTGTACGAATGCGAACCGACGATATGACGTGATTCCTTCCCATTTGTATATGCGCATACTGCCACGTATTAAATCGATTCTTAGACTCGATTGTAATTCTGTTGATTAAGAACGGTGAAACTTTTTCTCTTCTACTCGTGACACGCACCGAACACCGCTGTCGAAAAAGGCCTATTTATGCCACCTATAACCTATAACCCATACCGGTATACGGGCAGACACGAAAATCGTTTCCAACATACTTATACATTATTTATACAAAAACTATACGAGTTAAATATTGTGGAATTGTGGTAAAAATATCATGTAAGAAAATATGACCAAAAAAAATTCTAACAAATGGAAATATGCGAAAGTCTTGCGATTACGTTTTAAACGCTAAAACATTCTAGACGACGTTGCAAAGGACATACAGAAAATAAAAAAAAAAATTCAAAAATCGGTTATCGTTAATACGGAAACGAGTGCGGTATATAATATGGAAATGACAACGAAGAAATCAAATCGATCATCGCAATAATTATAATTTTTGTAGCATCTGTATTTCAATTAAATTGTTATAAAACTCGTTAATTGTAACTCGTTAATATAATATTGTAATCACAGTGTGTGGTGTGTAAATGAAACTTAAATTATGAATACAAAATCTCGCTTTGCCCTATAGACTTGTTATCAAAATCAAAATTTAAAATTAAGCTTGAACTGTTGGTCCACAACGAATCCGTACACTGTTATATTGTTCTTGGGTTTTGGACAATTTTCAATAATACTAATAATAATAATAATAAAATTTTAAACATAAAGGAATCGTAGATGTACACACCACATACGGTTAGGTATGATATAAATTATGAATTATGCGTTTAACGCGACCTTGATTAAGACCGTATATAATCCGTTTAGTATAATAAATGACACGTCATTAGCGAACGCCATTTTCATAAATTTATATTACAATATGCAGACATACGCGGAGTGCACGAAAAAAATCGTAATATTATATTCATTTTATTCCGTGTCGTAAATCGAAAATTATTTATACGATTAAACGAGAAGACGTAACCGCGACGATGAATATTAGTATTTTTCTAAAAATTTTCCGTATTCGTTTACACTTATTGAAACATTTCGAATTAATGTTTAACATCCGTCGTCGTTACCGTGCAACGTATTTTTATATTAAATGTTTTATTATCGAATCACGTTTGAAACTGTGTACGCGATCGTCGTATCACATAAAATACTGAGTGATAAATTGTATTTGTCCACCAAAATGACGAGTACGTTATGGAAAGAGTAAACGATTTCAAAACGTATCTAGCGTACACGCAATTATTTTTCGAATTTATTCATTATCCAATTCGATCACAATATTTTACACTTTTAACACAGTCGTCATAAAAATAACCCGTTTACTAATTGTGCGTATTTCGATATACATATCGGCAATACAGCGACGATAGTTCAATCAACTGCGCCCAGCAATACACGACGAGAACGGCGCGTTTGGTACTATTCAGACATTCATTTGTCGTCTCATTAGTCAGTGAATTGAATCTCTGGAATCTCCGAATGTACCACCGCGGTTACGTGTAATAATAATTAAAATATATTTCAACAACCGCGCAAACAATAAAAGAGTAGAAAACAACGGATTAGAATAAATGGTACGCGAGGAAGAAATAAAAACCTATTAATAATAATCAATACGAATAACAATCGAGTCAAAGAGCGTTAAGAAAATATAGGAGTTGACAAGAAGTCATCGCGTCGTGTGGGTGGTGTAAAATAAAATAAAAACTTCTCTTTGAAATGCGACGACGGAATGAAAAATGAACAAATTACGCGCGCGTATTACAATAGAATTAAAAAAAAAGAAAAAGAAATTAACGATAAACGACAAAGAAATATTGTGCATACGCGTGTACATAGTGAATTATAGAATTTTTTTTTTATAATATATGTGTAAAAATAAATACAATAAATACGTACTCGTATAACATACAAATTTAACAAAACAAAAAGTGAAATTTTAAGAAAGATTTTCGTGAGATTTTTGGTGACCTAAACATTTGTCGTACAATAGGCCACGCTGAAGGGATTTTTTCACTGCCGCCGTTACCGTGTTTACAACGTTTCATGTGTGTACTTATACGCCGCGTTAATCGCGTTATATCATTCCGTCGAATTAATCGCGTTAAAAACGACAAATAGAAATTCAATAATTTCTTTTTCTCCCCCATCACCGCTCCGCACTACGACCGAGAATAAAACGATAATAAAAAGAGAATATTTCAAAAATAAATCGAACGATTAATAAAAGTCGCGGTGCACCGCCACTCACAGTGTATATGCGTGTACATAAACACACGCACACGCAAAGTACACGACCGAGACCGCGTGCCAGCGAGTTGTACAGTCGTATTTATTTATTTTGTTTTCGTTTCTCCCCTTCCTCGTAAACACTATCGTAGCGTCACGGTTTGTTCAGTGCGACCGTCAAAAAACCGAAACGACTCGTTATATCAAAATAGATTAATAATTTTTTGTTTACTTCCCCTTCGGTTTCTTTTTCACTCGACCGCGCGGCTATGTGCGTATACGTATAAGAAAATGCGGTTTTCTTCTTTCGTCGTCTTTTTTTTTTTTGTAATTGTATTAAAAAATATTAAATTTGAAATTTGGCCAAGGCCGCGGCGAAGTTTCCGTTTTGGCGGATTCGTCGCCGGTCCATGTAACAACCGCCGCGGCCCGTATGTGTATACGTATAACCGACGTTTTGTAATATTTTTCTCGTCTTCCGCGACAATTAAAAAATAAATATATATAATATATATATATAAAATAAATAAACAGAAAACGCTGTTTTGCGTCCTCGTCACCACTCGCGTGTACATATATTTATAAATTACTTTAACGTTATGATATAACGGTTTTTGTAGCGGACAAGCCGCGGCGCGCGTACTAAAAATATACTAGCGCGGTTTCGTTTTTTTTATTTTGCTTTAGCTTATTTATTCGAAACGCGTATCCGTCCTTCTTGTCGGTCCTCTCTGCCCGCCAGCTGCCAGCTTCGCTACGGAAGTTGCAAAATCCCGTAATTATTATAATACATAAATCGTTTTACGGCGGGAGGGGACAGTCAAGAGCTGCTGCAGTCCTCCGGAGACTGTTGCCGTCGCGTGTGGTCCATGCAACCAAATACGCGTTAAAACACGACAGTAATCCGAACTATAACCGACACCTCACACGACCGCTCCTGTTCGTTGTGCCTTCACACGAAATTTCCATCGCTCCCAAAATTATGTTTACGACAAAAAAGTCTCGCGTGTATAAAATATGTATTCATCGTACACGAAATATGTTATTTGTAAATAATAATAATAATAATAAAATAGCGAAACAAAATAAAAAAAAAGATACGTTAAAAAAATAGAAACAAAAACTATAAATTAATAATAATCGTAATTTTTTTTACTGTAATGTTCATAATTTTCCTTGCGTAATTCGTTGATTTTCATATTTTGTTCGATTGTTGTATTTCTACTATTCGCTTAGAGTATACTTGCTGACTTCGACATTTTGTCGAAACCAGTATATATATATATATATATATAGTAAACATATTTACCACAACAACTATTTTTTTTTCTTTATCTTACATAATACTCTTTAGATTGATTGTATATTCATGACATATTATGCAGTGGTTGAAGTGGATCGAAATATGTAGGTAGGGGGATAGAAGCGGTGTCGTCGTTTTAAGTTTTGAAATGGGGGGGAGGGGACAAAGTTGTGAATCGTCCATATTGCTGAAAAATTAGCATAAGGCTCTATTTCCGTCACTATCAACAAAGGGATAAAACACCTATCCTGTACTCCTCGAATAAAGTTACTGGATGGAAGTAATCCAGTTAACTGTCGTTTTCAAAGAAATACGAAATGTATACTTTTTTTAATTGTTCTCTTTTGATTTATCGTTGTATATAACGTAACAACTAAAAAAAAAAACAAACGGAAAAATAGATTTTTCAAAATTCCAGGGAGATGAATAATTTTAAACGAAATAAATGGGGAGGGATGGAATGTGTTATCTAAAAGAAGTGGGAGGATGCATCTCCCATATTCCCCGCTTTGACCACTGTAAATAAATATAAATTCCTATTGTTTTATATAAATTTTTTATTAAATAATGAAAAAGAAAAGCGGCTGAAATTAAACGTTTGGAATAAAATAAATCAATAACATATCCGATTGATAATTTCATTATCGCCATCGTATTAATTTCGTTTTCCATTGTTTTATGCCTAACCGCGACGCACGCTTTGAATACCTCTCCGCGTTAAATTAATAGAACGACTATGGCGTCGTTTAATTAGCGCGCGAAACAATTTGCGGATTCGCAATAAATTTTTAATACTTCTAAAACCGGTAGTTTATTCTTGGAATTATTTTTCACTGCCCAGAAGCTAAATAAATTTTATCGAAATTTATTCGGATCGTAATACTACCATAAACAAAAAAAAAATTTCGTTTTGAAAATAAACCACGTATTTTTTTTTTGTTCTTTTAAATTTACTCCTAATTCATCTAGAAATAAAGTAAATACTCGCGTAATTGAAGAATATCGATATAAAATACGAAAAATCTTATGAATTCTTAGTATATTTATACAGTTAACACGTACAATCACCGATGAGACGTTCCGATTAAAGCAATATCACTGGTCAAAATATCAAATATAATTTCTTTATCGAATTTTAGTTTTGCACACCGCGAACGTCAACCAGATTTTAATTACAGCAGCGTTTCAGCCCATATGTTGGGAAAATCAAAAATATTTCACTACGAATTCAAATTTTAAATACTATTGAAATAATAAATAAATTCCTCGCTCGGCTCAGGATCTAAAATAAATAAATAGAAATAATTTTTTTTTGAAATTTTTATATTTATGTTTATTACGTTTTTTCGCATACTACATTTTGTAAATTAAACGACTCCAAAGAGCAAATACGATTTCTTTTTACAGACAGTAAGAATTTTTTTTGATACAATAAACTCATAAAAACAAATGTACGATTTACCTTATTTCGTTTAAAACAAAAAAAAAAAATTAATAAAAATGATTTGAACTTGTTTAGCTTTCTTGCAACGATTAATAGTATTAATGTATTATATGTTTATCCGTCCTTATGTAGTTCTATTGTAATATGAAAAAAAAATTCAAAAAAGTATCACTTAATTCTATTTTTGAAAGCTATTCATGTGTACAAAAAATTACATCAAATGTTTATATTTAGAAGAAATAATCATATACGTTTCAAGACGTTATACTTGCTTTTTGATGTTATCAGTTGCCTAAATATACGATTATAAATAAATAAAGGTTTGCGGTTATTTTTAAAACAGCGTTTTTTTATGTATATATCTTTAATACAGATTTATATATATGTATAACGTTTCAAAATTAATTAGTTTACGTATACGTTGGTTGAAAATGAAAATATACCGCAGAAAGAAAATGTATTTTTTTTTTTTTAATAATAATAATAATTTATTGTCAAATTATTAAAAATTTCACTAGAAATTACATATCACCCGTGTCGCTAACATAATGGGATATTATGATATTAGTTATGGCCACATATATTTTTAAATTACAATATTTAATATTAAGTCTTATTAAATATATAAATTGCATTAAGTTTACAAAAAAAAATCGTAAATACTATTAAGAACCGTGTGTATAACGACACACTAATATTATTGGATGGTTTTCAAAAAAAAATTAAACTGTCAACGCATAATATACGATTTTTCTCTGCACATAACTAATAACTAATAACTGTATTCAATTGGTAAATTCGATGGCATAATTAATTGTTTGCTGTCTACTTGTTTTAAAAGATCGAATAAAATTGCGTATAAAATAAATGTCCGAGCACATAATAATAAATCGCTTAACTAAACAAATGTGATAAAATCGTGCACTCACCTCGAACAATTTCACAATGTCCACCATTCTCTCCGATTTGGTTTTCCGGAGCATGTTCAACGATTTAGCTTTGACGGTTTTATCTGAAATCGTTTGTTCGAAAACAAAAAAGAAATAGATAAAAGTTTTTTGAAAACTTTTCGAAACGATTAAAAATCCAGTGTAAGCATACACAATTAGAATATCGTCACGAAACTGTACGCCAGTTTAAACGGTTGAACGATTATTGTATTTGAATTACCGCAATTATTATTGGGCGTAATGTTATTATTTTATAAATAATTAGGTAATTATACGCATTACGGTAAACAATACGATTTAGACAATTATATATTTCGGTCAAATTAAAAATGACAATTATTATCATAATAATTTATCCTGATTCCGTGTACACCGTATTATATATATATATATGTACGCATTAAATCTTATTTAGGTTTAACGTTTAATGTAATCGTTGAAATGAATAACGGCAATAATAGCAATCGGTAAATCGGGCGTTTAATTTATTATTTATGGACGACTCATTTATTTATGGATGCGAAGTTGTAAATTTATATTCCATTAAAATCGAATGTGTTTATATTATTATGGTAACGAATTTGAGAATATTTTTAAAAACTGTTATACAATATAATATTACTTATATTGTATAAGTAATAAACAAAAAATTACAATATATTACTCGATTAAAACGATATTATGCGTTAGAGAAAAACATTTTATTTATTTTTTTTTAATTATAATATTCCAAAGTTCAAAATATGTATTAATATATAAATTACAAAATTGTAACAGATTCGATTGGCGTGATATGAAATCGCGGGATTAATTTACGACAATGTGGATTCATATTTTTACATAAAAATCCATACACAATGTTTATAGAATATAATGAATGCGTAACAACAGTCGAGACGACATTATATAAAAAGGGAACGAAGGATTCAATAAATTCTATAAATTCTTGAACGAAAAATGGTATAAAAATTATTATACGCGGAAAGCGTTATGTTGGCCGAGAAGGAGTGACCGCGCATGTGCAACAGGTTAGGAACGAAAACGTATTTGACAAATCCCGCGGATTTCCAATAATCGATGGAAAAAACCTTTTTGTTCTGAAAAACGCGTTTTAAATTGAAATTGTTTTTTTTTTTTTGGAATTCCAAACATTTAGGTGGCGCGTATGTTACGTGTGTACGATTTTACCGGTATTATTGACGCGACCGTTGATCTTGTGCGCGATTCTCCGGATTTTTTCCAGATTCTCGGTGGTCCGAGCCGTGAGTGGCACCAAACGGTCCAGCAGAACGCCCAGCACGTGATCTTCGTCGGTCACCACCATGGCGCGTTATTCTTTCGGGACGCGCAAAAATCCGATTATTTTTTTTTTTATTATTATTATTATTATTTAATCGTACCGACGTGTGTGTGTGTGTGTAAAACGGACTCGTGGAATAATATGGAACGCGTCGAACGACGTTTATCGCGTATTCGCGACGACGGTTAGGAGTGAGGATAGAAAATGAAAAAATGACTTTTTACGAAAAAATTTATTATTATTATTTTTTTTTTTTTTTGTTTTCTCCCGGGGTGTGCGGAATAGAAAAAGCAAAAAGTCCGAGAGACGATTAACGTTGTTGTTTTTATTATTAGCGGCATAAAAGTCGAACGGTAAAGTCGTGAATGACACGGGACGACGGACGACGACGACGACGGCGGCGACCGCGACGGTTTGGCAAACGGCACGACCGAGCCGGCCCGACTGCCAAAATGATACGAGGCGCGTAGCGCTCCCGCGTCGTTTTACGCTTTACGTATGTAACGTGTATAAAGCCCGGCAACAGTGCGACGTTAGCACCGAGTCACGTGTACAAATACTACTAATACTGTGCTGTTGCAGGGTCTGCGGGATCGTCGTCGTGTCCACTGCTCCGATAATAATAATAATAATAATAATAATAATAATAATAATAATAATAAGAATAAGAATAATCCGAAATAGTTATTGCATTTCGTACTGTGACGAGACGAGTTAATTTAGTTTTTTTTTTTTTTTAACTCGTCCGAAAATCAATGCGTAATATATATATATATATACATTTTATAAGCACCGGTGACCGTTTAAATACCGGGGGGGGGAGGGGGGCGCTTTAGAAAACAATTTAAACGCGATGTAAGTAATATAGTAAATATGAATTGTGTAATAAGTAAACGTATAAATGTGAACTATAAAAAAAAAAGTAACGAGCCGCGGGGTGATGTATTAAGCGAATTACTTAGATTGAGATTTTACAGTTTTGTTATTACTTAAAAAATTTGTAAAGCAACAACGATACATTGTCGAGCTATTCGATAAAACGGTTCTGTGCAGGGGCGTCGTTGGTCCAATACACTTTGTCGAAAAATTTCCAATGGTATTATAAAAAGAAATATTGCGACTTGACGATTTTCAAGATTTGTTCGCCCCCCCTCCCGTATAATTTGGAGTAACAAACGTCTGACATTGTTTTAAATTGTCAAATCTTAAAATAATCTCTTTTATGAATATGAAATACCTACAATTGCTATAAATAACCCGAAATTAAAAGAATTTTTTTTTTTTTTTTTGCAAAATCTGTCGTTAATAAAGTTGCATGTTCGGTGAAAATTTCAGTTTTCTATGTGCATTAGTTTCAAAAATGACGAGGGAATAACTAAAATTTATTTTGGCGAAATCGCGTTTTCATGTAATTTAAAAAAAAAATAATACCAAATAGATGTACTTTTCAATCGGAAAACTGTGCTGTACCTAAAAATGGTAACACTCCTTCTGGTAAATTTTTTGGAACACAGATATTTTTATTTCAAAAACACAAAAAAAAAAACATTATTTTTGTCTCATTTCCAATTATTTATATATATATGCGTTATTTTACGTGAGACTTTACATGTACTCCGTACAAATTCAATTTTTCTCTGGCAATTATCGTAACAGCCAACACGAGCTTTAAGTTCTTCTTTTTCAGAAATCGTGATAAAATCGTTAAATTGTGTTGGTTTTTGATAATTTTCCGTCTGAAGAAGCTTATTTCGGCAAAAGTAATTGATAATATAAATTTCTACGAAAAATCTTAGTGTTAGTATTGCAATTAGTATAGTAAATTATAATTAGTATTGTAAATACAACAGTATGTAGAGCGACGGGAAGCTCGACAAGAAGGACCGTTTGATAAGCTGGTCGTAAGTCAAATTTTCACAATTAATTAATATTATTATTAATATTTATTTTTACGCACCGTAATAATGGCAATCGTATATTATTATTATTATTATTATTATATTATGTAATTTGTAGCAAAAAAATTATGTACGCGTGCAGCGAAGCTTAATCGACCGCCGCGCGACATCGTTTTTACAAAATTAATCTCGCGTGTAAAATTGCGAATTTGTTTTGTTGGTGTTCAACTCGAAGTTGTTATTAAAAAAAAAAAAAAAAAACGAAGGTTTTCCCGAAGACTAAATGGTTTTGGAAGACGAAAATAACGCGTAATAATAATATATTCGTCGAATACGCGTTTTAATAGATTTCGAGCCAAATGAGCCGTTTCGTTATACGGAGGAGGGAGAGGTAATAAAGACAATAATAATTATTTTTTTTTTTAAATATATATATATATACACACATTAGATTTCCGGCAGGAGAGAAATGAACAAAATCCGAATTTACACCGGTCTCTTATTGTCGAGAGCAAACGATATTGTACAAACGTATTTTTTCGTTGTTTGGTTTACACTTTATACGATCGTGTTATATGCGTGAACTACGTTTACGGGATTTATTTATTTGCAGAGGAAGAAAACGTTTTTTGCGTTAGATCGACGAAGAAATAAATAATAATTATTCGCGCGCGAAAAAAATTGGCAACGTATTACTAGTTTAAAACGAAAACCTCGTAGTAAATAATGTGTCAACTAAACACTTTATTACGCTTAATCGGTCTATCGAGATTTTTTTCTTTTATACAAACTCGCCGATCTAATAGATTTAGGTGTAAATCGGGGGTGGGGTGGAGGGGTTATATCATATAAATTCTCAATATAATTATTAAATGCGTTTATACGAATGAAATGAATTTATAATAAACGTCACAAAATATATAATTTGAAATAATATGTCATGCACGAATTCGCTAATAGATCTGGTTTGGCTGCATCACGCGCGTAAAGTCATAGCGAATAATAATTAAATAATTGCGCACGTTTATTATGTATAGTCAGTTAGCCGCGGAATGATATGACTCGAATTTTTTTTTTTTTTTTTATGTACTTGTTTATGAGAATTATTTTTTTTTTTTACTCGTACGTAAAACACCAATACACGTTACTAAAAATAAAAGTGTTGCAATGACGTAAAACCGATAGAATTTTACGATATACGCCCGAATGGTTATTTAAAAATTTTCTTTTTTAATAGTTCTCACAAACCGCCGCGCAATAACAAATCTCGGGACGGAGAATCGAATGGAGTCTGCTGCAGTCGACGTCAAAACGACATTTTTTACACGGAAACCCAAAGTTCAAGTCGAATATTTGAGAATTTGTTGGTTTTTTTTTTTAAAAGAATTTCGCAAAAATTACAAACGTATACTAACGCCCGACACGTGAGAAATTGGGGAATGCGATTACTATATAATATGTAAATTCGGTAATTCAACGTCATATCGATTTAAATACATGTATATACATTAATATTTATTTAAATATATTATAATAATATTATATCAAATATATTTCGGTCTACTTTGCGTTTGTCAATTTGTGTGTGTTCGTGTGTTTGTCATTGCGGAAATTCGCCGCAGGGACGAACGCGTATCATTTCTTCGGTGGATATCGTGACTGTTTCCATTTCACAGATACGTTGCCGTCGTAATTTATCATATAATATTCGTTTATTATTATATTATATTATTATAGGCAGTTTATATGCTGTTATGAAAATATGGGTAAACACTACGACGACGTAGAAAGATGTATAAAATTCGAATATGATGCGTATAATAAATATGTCTATAATTCGAACCAATTTAAACTACCAAAATACATTGCAATAGGTCACAATGTATTAACACGCGAAATCTAACCTTTATGGAAACAAAATGTTCGTTGCTGTTGTACCCGCAGTTGTTAAGTTAACACAACCTGATCCGGAAATCGGAGTAAAACTAAGAAAATTCACTTGGAGCACAGCAAAGGGATTGAAAAACTTTTTGGTCACAAAGGAATGCCGTGAAAATCCAACAATAAGAGATATTACAAATAATAATTTTATACGTTCGATCAAAAAAAAAAAAAAAAGTTTATAGTGTTACCGATACTTTGGCGCGTTTTACGTTACTGATATACATCTGTATAGTATGTAAATTATTATGTTAAGAAGAGGAAAAAAAATAATTTTTAGTTTTATCGAAGTTGATGAAACAAAACTATGACGGAAGTTCCGGTGTAGTCGTAAATAAAGTTTCGGTAATAAGTTTCGTAAATAAAGTTTGTATATACAGCCATTGTTACACGTATGTATATACACTTGTAACAGTGCAAATAAATAATAATAATAATAATACTAAAAAAAGACGTAAACCAGTCGAACCGTGTGAACCCCGAAACGTATCATATTATATGATATAGTGTATTTAAGTGGAAAAGCACTATTTTACTATTATATTACTCGGGTATTATAATTGCATATAATACATATACATTTTATACACGCGTTCATAAAACCGGAGTTAAAAAAAAAAAAAAAAACAAATCAAGGATAAAACGACGGGTAAACCAACGATGTATTTACGTATGTGTGTATGTTAAGATTTGCTGTAAAAATGTAGTAGAGACGAAGACGACAAAAAAATAAATCGGTTTCTTTAAAACCGGATTTTAAATATATATTAATATTATCACATCGGTCATTAATAATGCCGTGACATTTCTCCCGCGATTATATCATATATATTTATATGAAATGAAGACGATTTTAGCAAACGTCCTTACTATATAATATGTGTTTTGAAAATCCGAATCTCGTTTCTTTTTTTTTTTTAAGGCATTAAAACGTTTCTGAACTCGGCGAGAACACAACGTTTCGAAACACGGTAATTATTAAAAATATATAGCGCGCGCAGTCACACACGCGTATATTTTCGATATATTTTTTTCTTTTTAAATCGCGCGCGCGCGTGTGTGTGTGTTATTTTGTGTCTATAAAATATAACATGAAACCGTTTACGAATATTATTAGTAGTTCTTATACGATTTTTTTTCTATTCAATTCAAAAATAGATAACGCGCAATTGCGATTTATGGATAATTTTCCAAATGTAAAATATGTAAAAGTACTCGTATGATACTTGAGTCATAAACGTGTACAGAAACGTCTGCGTGACATTATAAATTGATCAGGGAAGGAGGACGAGAAATCTCAAGTTATTAACTGCAATAGTTATATAATATCTAGTTACGAAATATCAATATTGTGTGCAACATTGTTTTTGGGCATATCGTCATAATTCAAAAGACTAATGAAAACAGAACAGTTTTGGACGCAATTCTTAACGTTATAAAAAAAAAATTGTCATTGTAAGGATGCAAAGTAAACACTAATGTTAATTCCCATTAAAAAATGTTAAAAAAAAATCCGAGATCGCGACTAATATTGCAAGAAAAAAGAATCCCTTAAACGGCAATACAGGAAAATCTACTTTTTTAAGTTTTCTTAAGCACCCACAATATGTAGCCGTATAACAGGGGTCGGCGACCTTTTGAGACGAAAGAGCCCTCATTGCATGATTTTTGTCCGCGCACTTTAGTCTGTCGTACATAGTCAAAGGAATGAACTTGCGTGATAAACTCGCCACTGTAATGCATGTGAAATTCGTCTTTTAGATTTTTTTTCTCTGATTAAATCTGACTCATCTCTCCTGTTCCTCCTACATATAATAAAATATTATATTTTTACTTTTTGATAATAAAATTAATAATTTTTGCGTATGGAATTGGCAAGTCGCAGGTTACCGATCGCTGACGTATAACCATAACTATTTAGAGCACCATTATACATAATACAGTGACTCCGAAGTGTGCGGCAAGTGTGTTGTGTTGCATATTACATCGCGCCTCATTGTCTTTTCGTTTTAAAACGGTAGGTTTCAAATTTTTTTGGAACCGTTGTGTGGCAACGAGTTGGAAATCAGTCAGTTGTTGAGAATTATATTTCAATCTGTACATGTTCTAATCACTCTCGAATACGCCTATATAATATACCTTTAAGCTTTGACGAGTTCATATTCCCTCCATGACACGAAATATCTTATCGGAACTCAGGATAAAACATTAACCAGAACCTTCGCCCCACTTGAAATCAAAAAGAAAAACACAATAAACTCTATTTCGCTATTAAACTCCTTATTTATAAATCATTGGCCAAAATTTGGCCGTACCGTACCGAAATGTGAGATTGCGATAAACTCCAATTAAAAACAACTCAGGCTTTCCGAGCGATTTCTCTATGCCAAATCACGTCGGCTCCTTGTTTTGTTTCCGACCACATTATTTTCATAAAGACCTATTCATTTACATTTTCGTTAAAACGCATTACCTGAATCCGTCAATCTCAAGCCAATATATTCAATCGCAATTCCTGACAATCCATTTCACGATCTTATATAGTTCGATAACTCTCATATTTAGAGCCCTATCGTTGCAGAATAGCTTCTCTGCTCATTAACATCAGCTAAGCCGCTGTTTTTTCTATGTATCGATCTATTTGTTTATCTATCAACAAAGTATATATATACTTTTTGTATAGATTACTAATGTTTATTATTTTAAATAAATCGATATGTGGGGAGAAAATCATCTTGTTTGACGAAAATATATATTTTACAATATCCTCGTTAATTCGTATTATTATTTTTCCCCCGTGTGACGGATTATTATAGAGGCGTATGTTATACGTATAGATTATATTGTTCCCGGTCACAAAAAAAAGTACAAAACGTTGAATAGTCTGTGTGTATTATAAAACAAACATTCTCCATTTTATTGTTTTTTATAACACAGAATAATAACTATACGCATTCGAATGCGACACGATATATACACGAGTACATACAAAATTCGTGCCTAACACCGATTTATAGTTGTTTAATTTCACGTTCGCTGAACTAAATATAATCAGGTTCGTGAAAGTACCAACGATTATAATATATTATTTATACACGCACATAAATGCGCGTACGTTATAAAGTATTAATCTTGACGATCATTTTCCAGTAAAAAAAAAGTGCGTTTATATGTATAATTCATATATTTATAATGTATGCGAGTATATCGTTGCGGTGACAGTGTTTTTTTTTTTTTAAACATTTTACTTGCATTGCACACACTTCTCTATATTAAACCGGATCACGAAGTCTGAAGTAAACACACATACACACACATATATATATATTTAATATAAATAAATTAAATAATACTTATATATTATATAGGTACACCACATTTGCGAAATGTAAATTTTTTTTTGTTCCATCATAAGATTTAAAAAAAGATCGCTATATAATCCCGCGTGATTTTAAATTCATATCAAAACGAGAAAAAACCAAAATAAAAAACGTATGTGCACTCCCGTAGATTTATTTAGTTTTTTTTTTTTTTTGTTCACATCCTCATCACTTAATTACTATTTGCTTGAAAAAACTTATATTACGTATAGTGCCAGCGCACATCTTTTGAATATACGACGAAATAGTTTTTCTTAAGAAGATATGCGCACATCCATTAATTTTTTCAAAACTTAATTTAACCTAACGATAATCGTACAAAAAAAAGAAAAAAAAATTCGATACCTTAATAAATTGCATTTACTTGGTTGTTAATTGTTTAAAGAATAATAATTGTCGGTTTAGTCTCGGTTTGTTTCAGACGAATTTTAAAAGATAATAAACACTTAAAATACATATTGAATATACAATACGAGCCATGAACGCTGATGATATTTTTCATCATAATTGTTGTGTAATTTTTTTTCCAACTACATTGGTCAAAAAATAATAATTCTGCCTGAATATTACGAAAAAAAAACAAGAATAAAAATTTGGCGATAAAATCTTTGGCGACTAGACTGGTTTTTAAATATATTATGTATATAAATTTATAAAATTACGCTGATTTTTTATATGTCAATGCATATCGTCAATCGAATTGATTTATTTCTGTTGGCGGTAAAATCATTACAAAAACCAGTGTGTGTATATACGATTTTATAAAAAAAAAAAAAACATGAAATAATATTTATAGAAACTGGGCGAGTAAAAATTATATAAAAAAAAAATCCAAATTTCGTACCGACAAAATGTTCGTGTTATATTCTCGTATTGCAGTAGACGTTTCTCGTAAGTAAAAAAATACGATGTTTTTCAATGATTTATTTATTATAAATAAATAATTAAATAGTATCTTTATAAAGATATATTATTATATTATTTTGACCGGAGATTAATAATAAAAATTAGATGAGTCGTCAAGGATATACACGTACACGGCGAAAACAATATATATATAAATTTATAAAACGAAAAGGTTGAAGACTATTTTTGAATTGTGACTGAGACGAATATTTAAGTCATCCCAGAACGTACGAACACTGCACGTCTTATGTAATTTTATTGCTGCGCGATACAAGTCCTTCGAATAAATTAAACCGCTTTATTCAATATTTTGGATAATATTTATTTATTTTTTTTAAATCCCACTTACAAAATATATCCGAATAAAAAAAAAAAAAAATATATATATAACCGATTTCGATAATACGTACGTGTAGGCGAATGGAGGATTCGCACGCGTGTGTAGCGAAATTTTTAAAAACAAAATATATTTTCTCGTTACAAAAATACACCAAACAGGTTTTTCGTAAAAATCTTACATTTTGCACTTGGATGTATACTTGTATATCGTATGCCCGTGTTATTACGTGGCTAGTTCGTAGAAAATTATAACGTCTTATTTTATTATTATCGTATTATACTTATTTACGATTTATCTGATTTTTTTTTTTTATTTCTTATACATACACATGTTTCCTCTTATAATATTATAACACATCTTAAGCTGGTCCAAGACTCGGCCATGAAATTATAATTAAGTTCGTATATAAATTTCGTGCGTTTTTCTATGACTCCACGTAATGTTTTCACCTTCGGGGTATACGTATATGACGACGATATTTTATTTTCATATATAATAAACAAGACTTCCAATCCGTTCGCACACAAGGTAACAAAATCGATCACTCGTTATGAGTATTTATTAGTATTATTATTATTTATTTTTTTTTTTTGATTATAATGTCGATATTTTTGGATTTTTACATTTTGTTTAGGCGACAGTTTATTCGCGTTTATCTGTCCGTTATAAATCTTCGATTATTCGAAAACGCGAAGGTTGGACGAAATAAACCGATGAACATATACAGATAGTTTATGAAAGGAAGCGAACGACTCCCGATTTTCATGAACAAACACGTTGCGCAATAATGCGACCGACTGTCGCGTTACTTTTGTACACAATATTATTTATTATCGGTCTTGAGAAAACAATTTACGAGATCGAATTTCGTTATTGATTTCTGACGAACGCATAAACGGCTTTTTGTACACATTAAACCGTATACTTAAGGAGATGAGAAGCCCTTCTTCGGCCCCACGAACAATTACGACATATTCCGAATACAAATTTTACAAAAATTTTGTGCATTATTTTTTCGAGTATAATTCATTTTAGTCACGCTCATTGGCGCGAATTAATTAATTAATTAATTAATTAATGGCTTCTTTAGCACCCCAAAAATAAATTTTATATCTTTAATCGTAAATTAAATATATTTTACGTGACGAATTCATTACTCGTTACGGTGTTCGTTATTTGGTTGATTCAAAGTATTATTTCATTTGTTTCCAACGTTGATGCGACAAAATCCTTGTCCTAATAATATATAGAAGAACAGGCCTTTCTTTATGTACCAAGTTTCTGACGACACCATTGGAATTTCTTCTTTTTTTTTCACAGAACCGTTTCAAATATTTCCCCGAGTTTTCTCACGTAGCTCGTTTTTTCATTTTTATGTGCAGAAAATTCAAATTATAAGAATGGGTACATCACTATATTGTGAAAACATTAACAGTATCGACAAATTCGTTTCAAAATCACGCACGGGTTTTCCGAACATTACAATATACAATAAACAACAGATATATTGTTTGTGTCACAATTATTTTACCATATGTATAAAATCATTTTTAAATAATAATAATTATTATTATTTTAAAATACATAAATAAGTAATTACATTTTCGTTCGTGCAGGTAAAACCGAGTGATTTAGCTAGTAATATATATATATATTTTAATTTATTTATGAAAATAACGTGAATGACTGGTTTCGTTAGGTAAAACTTTTGTTTTTTTTTTGTTTTTAATGCTTCCTCGTCAAAACGTGCAATTGCGCGTACGCCTGTCACGTTTCGATTTAGAATTTTCACTCGGCGTAAAATCCTGGGGTAAAAATAGAGAGGAAAGGGCACGTAACGCCGTTTTTCAATTCGAATTAAATAAATAAATAAAAAGTTGTTTGGATTCTTTTCTCTACACGAGTACCACATCCGTAAAATATAACACTATAAATAACCTTTCGTTTGAGTGTATTACGGCCCCGTGTAGCGTTTTTGAAACAAACGATGCACTGCAGTGGGAATCTCGCGAATCGTAACTGCCGGTATCTGTCGTCTCGGGTATCGGAGTCGGAAAAATTCAAAATATATTTTTAATTCGTACGCGTACGACATACGATGTAAAACGTCTGACCAATTTCTAACCCACCAATAATGTCCTTGTCTTTTACTTCGGAGGAGAAATACGATATTGTGTAGCGAGACCGACAATAATAATAATAATAATAATAATAATAATAATAATCCGACCACGCCATCCATCACGCAGCATCCATAGCACACGCGCGAACAAACACGATCTCCCTCCTACCCCGGAGATTGCTAACCGGCTGCTGCCGCCGCCACACTCTTGTACCACTCCGACGACACACATCGAATATACTTATCCGAGTGGCTGGCTGACTGGCTCGCGTGTGTGGGATTATTTATTTTTTTCTCTCCATACTGTATAATGTTATATTGTTTCCTCTTACCCGTTCTTATTTTTCGTCCGCGGCACTATATAAACGAAAACCGGTATTAAATAGTTTTCAATTCGTATCCCGAGACAATTGCGAGTGGCGGTGCTGTAGGTACTCAGGCGTTCGAACGTGTCAAATACGTTCGCGTGTTTAATTTATTTAATTTGTCATTATTTGTCCGCCGCCACTGACGCCGAGCGGACTTCTTCGCCATGACAGTGAGTATACATTTTGCATATCGCGGGCAGTTTGTATACATTTGAAAATATCCGACACGTGCCCGGAGGACGGACTTAAACGAAACGAGCGTGTTGTCGGTCTTTTCTTTCTTTTTTCTATTTTTTCTACTATTCAATTATAGTGTACATTTGTACGACAAAGCTTAAAATAACGGGAAATACATAAAATAGACACTTGAAATTATAAACCTGGAACTTCTCTTGTTCAAAATCATCTGTTACATGTTGGACAGTCCTAAAAGTTTTTCCATAAAATATCGGAGTTCGTTCCAACGATCGAGTCGATGTCGTAATGCACACCACAAACTATATACAGTAACATCCGAATTTCCTCCAGTTATATAGATTAATTTTCGTCTGAAATCTTTTTTCTTCCCGTATATTATACCGCAAAACATTCAATAATGATAACATCGATTTTTTTTCTAGTACACAAAAGAAACGTTTATTAATATATTTGCGATATAAATAGTAAAAGGCAGTATTGTGATAGCGTAAATATTATTATAATACATTTTCAATGTCATATGGGTAAATGCAGGATCGCATATTTCTTTATACTGTATTTATTGTACTAGATTTAAAGAGAGCATATACAAAAGTATGAAAACGCATTTTTTTCTCTATCTGTTCATTTTAGACGCGTTCCAATAAAGAACTTGTTTATTTTATACATGCAGAATTGACGCCCGAGGAAATAAAATAAAATTTCTTCCATTACTTATATAATATTTTCCGTAAAACAAAATACTTTTTTTTTTAATGAAAAAATGCCGCGTTCATACGATAATTTCAAATATTCATCATACCTTTTTTATTTTGAATAATTTTTTTTTTATTTGTTATTAATGCGCGTAAATTGATTTCATTATATTATTATTATTATTATTATTAGTATTAACGTTTTTTTTGCTATATGTGTGTGTGTCAATAATGATGTTAAATATTATAGCGATTAAAGAAGGAAAATTTGATTTATATCTGTATGATACTATAAAAAAATTATTCGATTTCGATCTAACAAAACCGTGTAGCCCGTTATACGAAAAATCTATTGGGCAAACAAAATTATTCATTTATTTACATATGTATAAGAGCATACGTTATTATTATTTTATTGGATTTACGCCATAATTTATAATGTTATGTAAATTAATATTTTACGTATTGTTGTGAGATGTTTAAAATGCGTAAAAAAATAAATACAAAAAGAAAAAAATCCTCAATTTGACCCACATAGGCGAAATATCATCAGCGGTTTAGCAACGCTGCTATACATATAACATACACGCACACGTTATAATATTACAGCCATCGTGCAGTGGTCATCGCGTTGGCCGGTAATAATAATAATAATAATAATAAAACCATCTTATAACCGAATAATATCTCAAGCCGTTGTGAAACGGTTTTCCGTTCAGCGAACCGTACGGAGCGGTTATAGTTACATGGAATATTTTTAATATATACAACGCGATTGCAGCCGCGAAAAAAATTATCATCATATCTGTACTTAAGGTCGACAACACAACAACAATAGTAATTATAATAATAATAATAATAATAATAATAATAATAATAATAATAATAATAAGAGTAATAATAATAACAGCGAAATCGACAATTATGTCAATAGAATGTCAATCGCGATTTAATATCCGCGTTTACACAAATCCGTATGGAATAACCAATAGAAAACTTTTTTTTTTTCAATTTCACCGCGAGCAATGAATTTTTTTTAATGTTTAAAAGTTTAAAAAAAACAAACAATTTACATTTTTCGTAATAATTATCGTCCGCGTAAACAACGACGCGTGACAAAATAAAATCGAAATTTTCAATTAAAAATCAATTTTTGTGCAATTAAACGATTTCGTATTCGTACGTATTGTACAAATATTTCTATATTACATTATTATTGTCAACAAGTCTTTCCAGTCGGTTATCGCGGGCAACGCCTTATTATTATTATTAGTATTATTATTGTAAATGTTAAGGCGTATTACACATGTGTAATAGCAATGAGTAGGTTACTTATACTCCTACGAAGTTTCAACGTTGTGAGATAAAATGTTGTTTAGGAAATCCGGATAAAATCAACAAAATATAATAATTTCGGATTCGTAAAATATACCTAGCTGTTGTACGAAATTTCAATCAAAACCGCTCTCTTTTTTCTTTTTCTTTTTTTGATGATTGTATATCATCAGCTATTATTACTTCGCCGAGTTTTTCTGGGTTAAATATAATTGAATAATTTAAGTGAAATAATACTCGGGCAGGACTCCAAATTTTCGAAAAATATTCAAACTACAATGTCTACCTTACACGGAGATACTGTAGTGAACTATAATTTAATTTTTTCTTTATAATAATAATAATAAAAACTTGTTTTTTTTTCTATCGAATTTAAATGTTTTACGGTTTACCGCTGTAAAAAGCGCGAAATATTAATTCGTATATTTATATATATAGAAATCGTGTTTTGGAGAAAAAATTATTTTCCCGATCGGATTATTAATTAGATACGACACGTGTTTATTATGCGCATATGTAAAAATGGTGAAAAATATAAGACTTCTGTTAAAAGAATAAATGAAAATGAAATTAACAGCGCGATAAACGTTTCTTAAATACGAAAATCAATGCCAAAATATATATAAAAAAAAAACTTCGCATTGCTATGACGATTCTTTTTCGCCGTATATCACATAATTAGGACTTTCAAAAATATTTCGTTCGACAACAGACGGTTTGTGAAACGTTCAAACGCGTACACATACGCGGTTTTTTTTTTGACAAAACGCTGTTTTCGCATCTCAAAAGTGGCAACAAACGACGTGGATTCGTATATTATATAAAAAAAAAAATCGTGAGATTTTCTTTAAATATCCTCTCGGCCAAATCTGTGGCAATAAAGTGTACACCTTCTCCGCGAACCACGAGTCTGACCAATCCGATCTGTACACACGGATCGCGAAGTGTAAATAAAACGAAATACCATCCGCTCGCCACTAATTATAATATAATAATATATTGTACGAAATCGCGTTAAATTATAACAGTGTAATAATTCGCGTGCATTTCTCCTTTTTCACACAAAAATAAAAATAAAAGTTGCCGACTTTCGCGTGTCTTCACGTCCGAACATCGGGATTTCTTCTTCTACACTCTATTGCTCACGCTGCGTCAAGGCCAAGGTTTACACGATTGCGCAAATAAGAGAGAGAGAGAGAGTAGAAAAAACTGCGCGTCCTAAACGAGAATATTACAAATTATTATTGTTTTACAATACGTAATATACGCGAGATGAAAAAAAAAAAATGATACGAGACAACCGACGAACGCGAACAGAGTAAAAATAACCCGGCCAAGCAGACGCGGCTTGCATTATTTTATTATATATATATATATATATAATAAATTATATATTATATATATATATTCATACACTCCGCGAGTTCGCGTAAAACTCGTTTGATCCGACAATTACTGCTTATCCTTGTCCGAAATACACGTTATAAATACTTACACACTCGTCGATGGATGTTTTTTTTCGCTTAACACACGTATAACAATATCTGTAAATTTACATACCGGTCGCCGGTTATCGTCTTCGGGGGGATTTTTTTTTATACTCGTTTTCGCTTTCTTATAATTCCAATCGATTATTATTTATCGTACAATACGATAGAAAACGTGCGCATCTCTCCGTTCTTGTTCAGGACGTAAAACGCGAATATTCTTAACGAACACGCGTTATAAAGTCCCGCGAGGATAACGATTTGATAATAATTCTTCTCGACAGCTTATATAGCCGACAATCATGGAGACCGATTTTCTTTCTATTATAAGTTTGCACAGTCTAATCGCCTTTTGCATCAGCCCACGTTTCACATCCACGTGTACAGCGATTACAAAACTGGTCTCAAATAATAATGTACACTCGTGCACAATGCTCTTTTCGACATAACGATATATCTATACTCGTATATTTTCCATAGTAAACTGCAACTATTCGCAATAGCTATTTTTCTTTCTGTCGTGTACAATATTTTCGTTGCTTATACTTAAATATATTTATACTCGTACAAGTATATACGAGTCTACTCGTATTGGTTTTTATCGTTCCGTGGTATACACTACACACGTGTATTTTGATTTTTTTTTTACTTCTAAACTCAACTTCCAGAAGCCATATTGTGTGATGTCATTGACATTAGAGGTTATAGTTATATCAATTCGAATCACAGATTTAACTTCAAACTTTACTTTTCAGAAAATAATTCTTGATGATATTTCATCTTAAAAAAAAAAAATACGCGTAATTCATAAACGCTTGGCATAATGTTTTTCATTTGCTTTAATATTTTACAAACGAAAACTCGTGTATAATTAACGTCTTACGAAACGTGCATGTCGTTATATACAGTATAGTAATGGGCATGTTTATGACCGTCATTCCGTAATAAGTATCTACAAATATGTGACGAACCGCTTTCGGTGTGAAAAACAAATCAATTCGTCGATAATTTCGACAAGTGAGTTAAACGTTAAATAAACGTTCGCGTATATTACATTGCAGTATTGTAAAGACGTTTTAGAAAAAAAAAAAAAAAGATTTTTTATTCAATTCCATAAATCTAGTCAAGTATTTACCGTACACGTTGAATTTGCGAAACAGTCTCTGACAAATGATCAGAATTCGATCGTATCGTCTGTATTTTTATTTGCGCGAATACAAATACCGCACGACTGTGAACGATACATATACAACCGCAGGCTCATAATATGTTTATATATATATATATATATAATAATAATAATGTGTATTTAATTCGACAAAAAAAAAAAGAAAAAGAAAAAACGTATTATATACTCACCTTGGACGTTCGAACGTTATTTTAAATACGCGCTCGAAAATATTCGGTAAACAATATTTCGGAACGCGTAATTATAATAATATAGTAACGACCAGTACACGTCTCTCGGCGTTCAATTAAAATTTAAAAAATTGTTTTTAAATAATATCTATTCGTGTGTATTATTGCCGAATACTTTATTGATTTACTTAACAACACCGGTGTTAAATGAGTGTTCTGATATTAAAAGTTGTTATTAGGAAGAAAAAAAAGTAATTAACAAACAACGTAATATACGACAAATGAAACGCGTATAAAAACATATTATAATCGTTTAATCGAATGGTGAAAAAATATGTAATTTAAAAGGGTTTAAAGTTGATTTACTTAGATTTTAGAATTTTGTTATAACTATGTTTAAATTCGAAAGCAATGATAATTAGTATCATCGCGTTGGCGATAAAACGATTCCGAGAACAGCTTCCGTGTAATATTATTTATTATTAATAATATAGTTTTATATAATTTAAGATTAGTCCCTTGTAGTATATCATTTGAATACAATCCCTTACAGTGAACCTAAGTCGTTAAAAATGTTTAATTTCAATATTGTCGGTTTTCGTAAAAAAAATAATACATTTTTTCGGAAAAATTTTTTATTTTTAATTTTTTGTCGAAAACAATGAAAATTATGAAAAACAGTTTTCAAGATTTTTTGAATATATAATTGAATAGTGACGGTACATTGTTAATCCATAAAACCAAAAAAATTACCGCTTTTTATGAATTAAATACTTAAATTCTATAATTACTATTAATAGCTCAAAATTGAAAGATATTTTTTGACAATATTTTCCTCCCTAACAAAGCTACATAATTGCATTAGTTTCAAAATTACGGAAGAAATAAAAACCAAATTTAACGATTTCAATTTAGTTTTTATGTAATTTCTCGGTAGTTTTTGAGTTTTTTTTTTTATGCGCTTTTGAGAAAATCGAAAAACGACCACTCTTAAGTACTGAATAAATGCAATTTGCTATCGCCGAAACAACGGCTATGACTAAACATCTCGGCGTTTCTTCTGATAGAATTTTTGACAAAAAAAAAAAAATAAAAAAATACGTAATTGTAAAACCACTGCTGCGCTCAGAATCTAATACATTTGAAAGCGATTACTACTGTTACGATTATATATTGTATCCAACGAGAATTTTTCTTCGTTTTTTTTATTTTTATTTAAAAACCAATTTTGTATCGTTTAATTGAATAAAATTCGTCTGCGAGTCTATTGTACGTGAAGTGTAATATATATATAAATATAATATGCGAAGTGCGTAAATTGGGACGCGAATAAAAAAAAAAAGTGTTTATGAAACGAAATTAATTCACTGTGGTTATTATTTTTTTTATATAGTTTACCGTTGTGTTGGGATTGGCCGCCACGTTGAGCGTGGCAAACTACGGGGCCGATGCGTTTGAATTCTCCGGACTCGATCCGTCGGTACAGATCAAGACACAACAACTGAAACCGATTGCGACGAACCAAGTAAAGTGGAACGCTTCGATTGATAAAATAATATCTCTATGGTTAGGATGTTTATGACCTTAAAAACACTAAAAAAATGCATGAAAATATGCCCTTAAAAGAAAAATCGGATATGACATTTTAGAATTGTATTATTAATTAAAAATATACTCTAAATTAATATATTTTTTTACTTAAATATAACTATACTATTTATAAAATATATTTATTAACTCTTTTCAAGTTTTATTGATATTTTTAATCGAAATTCGCATTTATTCGCAGTTTTTTTCTCACAAAATAGGTACGTGCATTTATTTACAGTTTTTGTTTTTAATCAAAATACGCATTTATTCATATAAAAATCCCTAAATATGCAAAATAAAATTCAATGTATCTGATTGCATACACAATTAGAAATTATAACTCGGCCAGGGGCGTATTTAGGGTTGTAAAACAAGGGGGCTAAATCCCTGTGAGAATTACAAATAAAATTCATACTATCAGTTAATATATTAACATTTTGATCAATAACTTTTTTGGCAATATAAACTAAAATTAGTTGGGGGGAGTTATTCCAGTAACTTGGGGAGGGGTTAGCCCCCCTCTAGCCCTCCTTAAATACGCCCCTGAACGCGGTCTGCAACGAGCACGACTAAAAGAAAAAAAATATTATGAAAAAAAAAAAATCATAAACATCCTATAAATATCCAAGATATTATTAAAAATAATATTATTTAAAATTATCGTTATATTATATTTTACACGAATACGTTTTGTCGACAGGCGTTCGATTACAAAAACGTGGCCGCGAAATCGTTCGCAGCGCCGTCGTTCCACCAACCGTACAAATCGCCGTATCAACCGTACCAACCGTTCGGCGGGCCCTATCCGGGTTATCATCCGGGGCCCGCGGTGTTCTACGCCGGCGGCCACGGCGGCTTTTCCGGCTATCCCGCGTTCCCGCAACAGTCCTACCGTTTCGACGACGGCGCCAAGCCGTTCGGTTTCCAGCAACCGTACCCGGCCGCCGCGCAGCCGATCAAGTTCGGACCGTCGAAAAAGTTCAACAAAAACTTCCCGGGACTAGCCGCGTTCGATCAGCCCGGCAGATACTTCCAGGAACACCAGTTCGGCGCTTACCACGGGCCCGAGTTCTCCTCGGCCATCGTGCCCGCCGAACACCACGTGAAATACGTGAAACCGAAAGACGCCGCCGCCGCGTTACTCGGCGGCAAACCGGCCGTACCGAATTTCTCGGGATTCGGCGCGTCCGCTAAACAAGGCGCCTACGGGTTCGCCGCCGCCACGCCCGTAATCATTCCGCAAACGTTCGGATACCATAAAGTGCCGAACTTCCCGCAGATTCCGGTAAGCAACGTTTCCGTTATTATAATCAGTGGCCAATTTAGGATTTTTTTTTTTTTTTGTTTTTTTTTTTTTGCGAGAGGGAAGGATTAAAATTTTTTTTATAATAATTTCCTAAGTACAATTTATTCAAGATTTCGAATAAAGTTCCTTGAAAAGAAAAATTTATGTACCGAGAGCTTTGCATCATTATGTACAACGTTTTTTTTTTAGTTTACCAATTATAATTTTTAAAATAACCGAGTGAAATTGGGAAATTCGATAGGGAGAAATATTAATCCGCTGCTCGTATAATCTTATTAAATCAATCGCTGTTACTGCCGGGTCAAGTATGTCTCGCCGATGACGTAAAAATTTCATTTTTCCTATGTGCGCGGGTAAGCACATAACCTTATTTAACCAGTTTACGTATCCGCGTCAAATGATTTATAAAATAGTATTATAACTGATATATGATTACGATTACGAATGTGTGTAACTGTGTGTAACGGTTGAATCCGTCACTGGTAACGCAAAATCGTTTTCAAACGATCACCAACATTACAATAACGGGAGAAACGCGAGTTCCACACCCTGTGCGGTGTCATTGTCAGCGGATAATTAAATTTTGAATAACATACGTGTTTGAAACGATCCAGAAGTCGTAACAATACGTTTTTATTATTATTACGTAACAGACGGAAATCGATTTATTATTACAATTTATAATAAAAGCGATAGAAAATGTTTCCCATCCTCTCTTGCATTTTAGCACAGGTCTGCCACAAGCGATTATATTAGAATTTCGCGTTAAACCCGCTGGCGTTTATCCTTACAAAACGCACAGGATTTTACGCGCAGTACAATCTTTTGTGTATTACATGCGTTTTCCAAAGCGAATCGCCTTTGCCGTGTAGAAAAAAAAAAACGAAATAAAATCAATGTATAATATTATAGTGATTTAGAAAGAAGAGGAAAAAATCGAATTCTTATTCGACAATTAATATTTTACCGTTTGTAACATTTAAAAACGGGCTGTGTTTTTCCTCTAATCGTTTCCATTGTACCGTAAGCGTATTTCGTTTTCACTGGATACTGTACGCGAACGGTACATGAAATTTTAATAAAACTCAATAGACTTCTAGATTTGTTTTTCAAAAGACTCGTCGTCTTCCAACGCCGGTTCGACTTAACAGCAATTGATCAGTGCGTAAAACAAAAAAAAAATTATCCGATTCATTCGAAAATTTCAATTAAATTCGTAATACGTAAAATAAATTCGACTGCACGCGGTCTACCGAAAAAAAAATTATGTATTTCTCTTTTTCCATCACGTGACCGTGAACCCGAAAATTGAACCATAGACATTTCTCGCCGGTTGTATTACATTGTTTCACGCCTATACGACGCGACACGTGCATTGTGCTGTATTTTAATGACCGTATGTGTAAGTAACGCGTTCTTACTCTGTGTGTACATCGATGGCGAATCGCGTTTCATCTCCGTGTACTCGAACGAGTACAGTTCAGTCGTATGCAGAAAACGGTTAGAAAACGAGATTTCTTTTTTTCGCACTGCGCACCACGAAAAATAAATAAAAACCAATGCACGGCTGCGGCGTGTTGTTATAGAAAAAAGAATTAACCGAGAGCGAAAAAAAAAAGAAAAAACGAGAGACGACGTCGCGAGAATCTTATACGGAGAGAAAGATTAAATTTCTCGTATATAAAACGCGTTTAAAATGCATACGGTATTATAAGGAACGTATTTTTATCGCGAAAACCTTTTTTCTTTTCTTTTTTTTCTTTTTTTATAAACATTTATGTAAAACAATTTTTTCGTTTCGCAGTCTTTCTTCGACACCGAAGACAAACAGTCGGTGAAAATCGCATCGTCAACGGTGCCGGCGCCGGCCGCCGCGGTGACCAACACCGACGCCACCGTTCCGTCGTCGTCCCGAGAAGAATCGGCAACGCCGCAGCAAGTACAGTCGGCCGAGGAACAGGTCACGAGCGAACCGTCAGCCGCCGCAGCGCCCGCCGCGGGTGACTCGCAGCCGCAGTCCGCACCACAGGATGAGGTCACCGCCGTCGAAGTGGCGACCAACAACGAAGTGCCCGCGGCGGCCGACGACAGCGAAGACAAACAGCAACCACAAAACGACGGCGGCGAGTCGACGGAGGTCGGCGAACCCGGTGCCGCGGACGGCGAGGTGTCGTCGACGGACGCGACCAAAGAGTCCGGCGCGGTCGATTCGCAGGAACCGTCGTCCGACGGTGCCGCGCAACAGACAGTGGCCGCGGACAGCGACGGAACCGCCGTCGACAACGGTTCGGACGCGACGCAGGTGGCCGACGGGCCGAAATCCGAACAGGTGCCGCCGGAGAACAAACCCGCTACCGAGTCCGCCGTTCCTCCGGGTGAGTGGAAATCCGCGGCGGTGTATTACCAGGGTACTTCGGTGTCGTCCGACTACGAGCACGCCGCGTCCACCATACGTTTTAAGAAGAACTTTGTTATTCTGCGCGCGGTTTAATAATCGAATAGGACTCGACTTTGGACGTCAAAACTATATTTTCAAAACGACGGACGCGGTTTTTCGATTTTTTTTTTTAAAAGAAAAAAAGTAATTTACCATTTCGCGCGTTACTGCGGCCCTATATTTCGGGTTTAAATCTTAAAAACAATAATAATTTTGTGCGCCGACTTTCTTTTCATTCTACGAATCACGAAAGTTCTTTTCCACTGCCATCACTTCCGGACAAAACTCTCGTCGTTTTATTTGTCTGAAAGACATCGGAATCGTCCTCGAGCGTTTGTAACAGTCTAACGAGGCCAATGTACCGTTTTTTCTTCTTCTTTTTGGTAAGGTGAGATTATTGTTTACTATTCGAGGCGCTGATCAATTTGAACGATGAATATCATTCAAAGAGAAAAAAAAAAGAAAGAAAAAAAAACAATCTTAACGGGCCACAGTGAATTTCATAAATCTTTGTTGGCGTGATATTTTTTTTTTTTTTGTACGCGCCTTAATTATCCGTACAGAGATTTTTTTTTACACGTATTTCGATGAGAGCGTAACTACAGGCCACGCCCCGTGTCGTCGTACGCGTTTACAAATATTGTATACGCTCATGACCGTGCAAATATTTAATAAAACATTTTTATGTTCCAATATAACAAGCGTCTCGTTTAAAAATAAACACGTAATAATCAAGGAAAAAATATATAAAAATAAAGTTCCGAGTCGTATGAGTATTATTTGGTGTAAGAGTACAAAATACACGTCGTGTGTGATATTCGCGTGACTCTTGAGAATAATATTTTACCGAGAGACGCGATTTTAAAATATCTCGTCCGTCCTTAACATATCGTCGTTGCATTTATTGTATTTTAAAGCGGTTATGAAGTAGTATATACGAAAAACAAACACTGTCTTTTCTAGAGGATAACGCTGCAGGCACGGTTTCCCTGCGACATTATTGAGATTCTTTTATTTCGGACGTTTTTATCCTTTCTAATGGCACGCTTTTATAGGACGTATTTCGTTTTCGAAGAAAAAATAAATTAACTGAAATCGTACCAACGCGTACACATTTAACATTTGATAATTGTAACAACCCTTCCCGCAACATTAATATCAATGTCAATGAGTTACTCTTATTATTTTCTTTAATAAAAACGATATATTTTATAAAAAAAAAAATTCCAATTTTCTTAGTATTCTTTTTTTCTTAAGTTTATTGAGTACTCTGTCCGTTTTCACTTCCAACATCTGAAAATACGGTTTTTTCGATCACCTATAATAATGCCTGACCTCACCAATTGTTAATTACCGGTCAATATAAATCACAATAAATATATATATATATTGACGGATTTCGTTAACCGACGAAAATTAATGTCATTATTGTTTTCAATTATTATAATTTCTTATTGCCCATATTATATTACCGTCCGCAGCAATGACGTCCCCGAATCGCAATTTCACGCGATAATAATCATTCCTCACAGTTCTGTCGGTTTAAATCGATCCGCTTTCCTCGGCGGCGTCCTCGAGAAAGCGAATTTAAAAATCCCGCGATTAAATAATATTAAAAAACTTTCGTTCCAGCGAACTCGCAAGCGCCGGACGTTGCGAACGATGCCGCGCTGGCGTTGTCCGACCCGTCTACCGTCGGTCTGTTCCCCGGAGCGCCGTCGTACTTCGGACAGTCATCCGTCTTCCAACAGCCGCTCGTGCCGTCGTACGAGCCGTCGTTCTACAACGACCAGCCGAAATTCACCGAGGAAGAGCTGAGAACCGCGTTGGCCGGCAGCGGTTTCGGCGCCGGTTTCCTCCCGCAGTCGGCCGTGTTTCTCGGCGGCAGCGGCGGCACCGTGAAAATCCCCGACGGAAACAAAGTGATAACGTCCGTGAGCAGCGTGCCGGTGAACGTCGCGCCGTCGCCGGCGGCCAAGACCGCGGAGGCGGTCGACGGAACCGCCGAGAAAAAAGTGGCGGTCAACGGAGCGGCCGAGAAAAAGGAAACGGTCGAATCGGCGGTACGGAGTGGCGTCGCGTCCTCCGCGGAAACGCCGAACAAGAGCGGAACCAACACCGTGCAAATCCTTCCGCAAGATCCATTCAACGGACAGCTGCCCGTGTTGTGAGTGCATAAAAAAGAAAAAAGTATCTGAAAATCGAATTTATATACATAGTTCGATTCCCTAGTCAATCCTCTGCCTGCAGAATCGATCTTTTCCGGTTTCCTTAAAAAAAAGAAAAGAACGATATTTTCCATTTTGTTCCACGACGTTTCACGAGCCGTTCAGCCCCGTTGCCGCAACAATCATTTACTCGTCTCCATCATCGTTTCTTTCCTTAGCCAGTTCTACTCCGTTCTCGATTCCTAGTTCTTTTAACTCCTTGTCCACTCCATCATGTCCCGTTCTCGTGCTTGGTTTTCCATCTGTAACTCGTCCAGTTATTTTCTCTGATCTCCACACGTGTCCACAGATCCGTCTTAATCGACTACTTTTTAAAACACAGTCGATAATCGCTTCTCCTTTTGATCTCCTGGTTTGTCCTATAATCTCATATTCTCCTTAATTTTGACTCCATAGATCATATCTTTCTTTCGAAAATCGATGCACATTGCTCTTAATTCTTGCAGTGTCCTTAATCGTTTTAATCATTCACTTGTCCTTTTAAAGTAACTCAATGCTCCTTTCGTCGTCGTCGTCGGGTTTCTTTTTATAATTGTATACATCTATTTGGTCTTTATTATATTATAATATGAAACGTCTTAAGTACGCGTTAAGCTAAAATGTGTAAAAACAAAGCTCATTAAAATAAAAGGTTTTATCGGCTATTACATAATATTATTCACGTGACGCATATATTATGACAAATATGGTAATATCAGCAAATTTCCATATTAGGTATTATAGACTATGTACAGTAAATAAATCAACAATATAATTCATCGATTTTTTTTTCAATATTTTTCGTGTAACAATCATACGACGGCCGCGGACCGTACTCAAATATACGTATTTTATTCGTATATTAGGTTAAAAGTTTATATTATATAATTACGTTCGTCTTAGAATTTGTCTACGAACCGTTGCATTTTCATTCTCGTTTCCCAATGCAATCGACAAAAATTAACGACGTTATTCGACCGATGAAAATAATTTACAAAAAAAAAAAATAAATAAATAATTTGAATTCGCAATGTAAAATGTCCAAACGTCGAGATAATTTTGAGAATTTTTATTTCAACACATGCTTAAAAGCGGATTAAAATATTATTTACTTTCTAAAAGGGCGGGAAGGAAAATTAAATTCACTATATTGTATCTGTTGAAAGTGAATTGAAATAAAACACGGAAATATGTTTTCATACAAAATTCTTTCAAAAGGAGAAAAAAAGACGTACGAACAGATTAAATTATTTTTTTTTTTTACTCTGCGCAATTCGCGCGACACCAGCGGAGAATATGGTTTGTTTTAGAGAATAGGACGTTTCGACATGTGTGTATACGAATTTGGACGTAGGATTATTTTGGCTGCAATCATTAGAATCACAGTAGAGAAGATCTCAAACGTTTTATTCTAAATTTTCGTTTGGTGATGAAACGTTTAAGACGGCATTTCTACTTTTTACATATAAGTTTTATATGATTGTCGTTGAAAAACTCGGCGCAGTGCGCGCTATAATTTTTTTTTTTTTTTTTTAATTAATTATTACAATCGTATGAAACGCGTTACTCGATTTTAAATCCGGTTTTAAATGTTAGACATTTTCGTTTGATTGGAAAAAAAAAATTGTCCGAACTTCATTTCACTTACGAAATACGCATTACACGCAAACGATTCAGAATTTCGGTATTGCTACAAAAACAGATTAAATGACTTGCATTCGTGTACAAACGACCTCGATGAAGCAGTAAACGCACTGGCAAATTATTTGCCCGATGAACTACAACAGTCGATGTTGGAATACCTAATATTATACTGTTGTACGTTGGGAGAATGAATCGTATACATAATATAACCGAGGTCGAATACATAAACATAATATATTATCTGTACGCACACACATTTGTCAATTATTTCAATGCGTTTTACGACAGAATATTTTCGAAATTCTTTCAATAAACGTATCATACGAACGTAATTTTTATTCTTCTCGCCAAAACTGTCGTCACGTCTTAGACTCTCTTTTTTTTTTTTTATACGTTTATAATATTTATCATTATTAACGCGTACATTATGCGTTACTGAATCGTTTATCCTTAGGATCGGCTCAGGTGTCGAAATGCCCGTGCAGAGATTTATTTTCTAGAGGCCAAGTACGGGAAAAATATTAGTATTATCGGTCTTATAAAATCCGGGCTGTCCTCGTGTCGTGGTACGACCAGTTTTTATCCTTTACTTCGTTGTTTTCAATTAGACAGTAATAATAGAACGTTTCCCGGATCACCGTCGAACTTCGCTAAAGTATTAGAGAACAACAATATTTACAAGAGGCAATCGTATAAATCAGGGGTTCTCAAACTTTTGAGGTTCATGTCCCTTTTACGCCTCCTTAGGGGTTGGTGCGTACCCCGGTTTGAGAATCCTTGTTATAAATGATTATCGATCAAATTCCGGTTCGACGTATCACGAAACGTACGGCAAAAAACCGTCCCTGCGAGCAATAATACAGTAAAATCGTATCGTTTATAACGGAATTTTTTCTCAGGTACGACCCGTCCAACGCCGGCTTGCCCCTGGACGCGTACAAATTCTACAACCACCCGTCCGTGTCCGCCCTGTCCAGACAAGCGTCCCTGGTTTCGTACTCGCCGGAAGACGCGTTCTCCAACTTCGGCTTGCAGTTCCAACGGGGATATTTGGTCGAGGGATCTCCGTCGCTGACGCCGGTCACTAAAACGGTCGTGCTGACCGATAACCAAACGCCGATTTCCATCTCGTCCAAAGACCACCCGCTGCACAGTCAGGTCTTCAAGTACTCGCAGTCGTTCGTGCCGTATCCCCAAGTGGTCAGCAGCGCCGGGTCGTCCCGCTCCTTCGAAGGGACATCGGCTCCGGCGACCTCGCCGTCTTCAACACCCGAAGCCGATGCCGCCGTCTCCTCGACTACTGGTCCATCGACCGAGGAAGCGGTTGTCGACAGCAACAGCAGCACTGAGGCCGCAGCCGCCTAGACGACACTATTTCATCTTAATACACGCACTTCTTTTACCTTTAAGACGGCGTTAGTAGACAATATTACGCCGCCGATAAAGGATCGATAATACTATCCGTATTTTTTCTTAAAACGTTATTTTTTACTTTATTCATTAACCGTTCTTAAATTTTTTTTATATAATTTTTTTTTATTATTTTTTTATATAAATCGTTTTTTATATCTGTTTTCGCGCATATATATATATATATATATATATATATATATATGGTATACGTGTCCGTTCTCCAAACAGACCGCTATTGCCGTTTATATTATTATACATGTATATAGATGATGATTATTATACGGTGGAATAAAATTGCTCGTACCAGTGTAAAGTATAAATCTATAATATTACGAGTTGTGTTTACGTGAAAGTATTCAATACAAATACCGCGTATAAAATATATACATAATATTATACACACATTTAAAGCGTTTTATTTTTCAAACACACCGTTCCAAATAAAACTTTAAAGAAGTCAAAATTTGTTTTAAAAAAACAATCTTTTTTTAATTAATCAAAAAACGTATACATAAATACTCGTATAACTCGCAAAAATTAAACTTGTACTTGTAAAAAATTTGAAAAAATATATCAGAATATATTTTATATCAGAACAGTAATTCTTTACAATTCTTGATTTGAAGACCCGAACTTGTTAATTGTTTAAACTTTATTAATTGAATTCACATTCAATTCTTTTCTTGTATACAAACAACAGACAAAACGTATTTGATTAACTGCAGAAAACCTAATTTGGTTTTTAAAATATACACAGAATCATATGAAACTTGTTTACAAGTAGGTAGTATTAAAACATATTTCCTAATTGTTATACATAAAGTGAATTAAATAAGCCAGATTGTGGCAGATTTGGATAGTGGTGATACCACCATCCTGCAAAGCATTTGCATTTCTTAAACAGTCACGAATTCCAGTGCCGGAGAGAAGAAGACGACTATGGTAAGGAAAACAGTGTTCTCTGCAGTTTCTTAAAATATAAAGTTTTTTTTGCACTGGATTATTACCTTCCATTTAGAAGGACGTTAAATCCGATAAGAGCACAGGTACAGTACCGTATTCTGCAACGCCTATTCGAGCACTACACACAATTGAAAACACCGGTACAATAATCAGATAAGTCTATCATTTACTAACATTTTATATTGATTGATACGCCAAAATTACATTAATAAATCAATATACTTCAGATTTTCAGAAAATGTATCTGTTTATTGTTAATTAATTAAAGGCCGAGTTGTTGAATTCATTGGAGATATAATATGAAAATGTATCTATGCATTGTTATTTGAAGCATAATAGAAGATTTCTGATTTTTTTTACTGTACACCAAAAACACGATTGTATTATTTTATATTTTGAAACGTAGAAGAAAAAAAATTAAAAAAACCTAAATTTCAATAAATCATTATTAACTTTTTATGTAGTTGTTTGCTGTATAGGATTAGAAAAACACTTTTTTTTTAAAAAGTATAAGTGGTACGTTCGAAAATAAGGCGCAGAAAGCAATACAATTTACACAGGTATACAATTGCTTATCGAGTCTTAAAGATTTCAGCATTAAAAAAAAAAATCAAAGTACGTTTATTTGATTTTGTAATGTATGTATAATATATAATACAATATCGTTTATTTAAAATATTTTCAGTCGTAGCAAATTTTTATTTTTTTCATACACAATACATTATATATTAGTATGTTACGAGTTACACAGTGTTTTATGAACTTAACTTTTAAGGAGATAATACTTAATGAATATAATTTATATGTACAATATAAAATTTTGTACATTATTGAATAACAAACATATTGTAACGTTATTGCTTATATAATAATATAAATATAATTTGTTTCATAATATATTCCACGACACGTTATTGTTCAAAAAAATAATCGAAAAGTAATAAATCGTTTAATAATATTGTCCAATAGGTTTTAAAATATCGACCAATATTTTATACAGAACTACAATAATTTCAGAACAAAAAATACAGTCCCAAATGTTGAAATTAAAATCATAAATGCGGATGAATATTTTTAATATACATAATAATTCGGTTAACCAATAATAACATGCGGCAAATAATTCGCGTGTTACGTAAAAATCATTAAATTATTATTATTATATAAAATATATTCTAATGAATTTCACTACGAGATATTCAACTAATTATTATCATATATTTATAGGAAATATTTTGTTAATTAATATTAAAACGACAACGATAATATTTTGATTTTATGCGTGTATAATATATACGAGTATAAAAAAAAAAAAAAATTATGCGTATAAAACACGTGGAAATGATTAAAAATTATATAAACTTTGGTTGATAAAAAAAAATTGGCTTCATGCCGTTATATATAAATCGTGAACGCGTTTATCAAAGAATTGTTAAAAAATAAAATGTATCGAGTCGCGATCGCTATAATATAATTGCTATACGCGTAATTATTATGATTTTAAAAGAGTAAAAAAAAAAAAATTTATAAAATATTATAAGACATTATATAATATCTACGCGAATATTGTACGAACCGGATTTTCAGCCATTGCATGTGTCTGAAAATTGCAAGCGCACGCTTGCACTACGTAGTACAATTCGTAAAATTTTTTTATACACTTAAATCCGGTCCTATACAAAGCGGAGAGAACAAATTAAATCGAACGAGACGCTCTGCAAACGATATATATATAGGAGACGAAAGAAGAAAAAAAGCGGACGTCTTCTCATTTATACCGGCGTATATCATTTTTTTTTTTTAACTGTATTAATCTCGACGATTATATTTACAATTTGAAGGTTTTTGTATAAGCAGCACGGAATTTTGAAAAAAAAAATCGAATGGGATTGCTAGGGGATTTTGGGAATGAAAACGTGAGTTGCGCTCTATGATGACGAGGAGAGTCAAACGAAAATAATACGATCAGTCAATTGTTGTACTGATATCACCGCGGAACAGATTAAAATGTTTCTATAACATATAAATATATAATATATTTACAATTCATATTTGATTTCATTATTATTTACATAATTCGAAACGAAACCTGCGGATCCCGCAGTTTTAATCACTTGTACGAGAATGTCTGAAAATCGCAAATAAAAAAAATTCTCCCCCCCCCCGGCCTGCCGCGCAACAGTTAAGTAAAAGCCGTAAATTAAAATATTGGTTTACACACAAATATTATTATATATTTATTAATAGGCGTGTTAAATTAAAAAAAAAAAAAAAATGTTATATTACACAATACTTTATAGCCTATAATAACCTGTGCCGAGGTCGTTACAGGGCGTTAAAAAAATAGTAATGGTTGCGTGTTAGTGCGTATATTTATGTGGGCACTGCAGTCGAGTCTCGGCGGACGGGTACACAAGTCAGATGGCGAAACCGACGGGCGCGGGCGGATACTCTTCCGGTTTCTTCTTGTCCTTGTTGCGGCCGGCCACCGGAAGCGGCGGCGGCGGCACGTCCGGCACCAGAGAATCGGCCGCCGGCCGGTTATTCTTGACGACGGGCGGTAAGGGCCGTCGCGACGCCGCGTCGTCGTCCCGTTCGGCCGCGACCACGTCCTCCTGCGCTTCGGCGGCGGCCGCTTCGGTGTCGACGCCGCCGACCGCCGGCGGGAACGAGAACGACGACGGCTCGAACGCGTACGGCCACCCGCCGTAGAAGAACGGGAACGCGGCTTGGAACGTGGGCGTCAGGATCGGCTCGGCCTGGCTGGGCAACAGCCGCTGTTCGCTGGTGACCAACGCGTTGTACACGCGCGGACCGCGACCCGCCGCCGCCGCCGCCGATGCTGCTGCCCTGAACGCGGTCTGTTGCGCCGCGAACATGATCGCCGTAATTATCGCGGTAGACCGTAAGATAGTGCAAGAGCCGCGCGGTGACTTCTCTCTTGCCGTCGTAGTGGTGATCTGTGCGAAAAGAAAAAACAAAAATCGGATTTAAAATAAAAAAAAATTCTTCCGAGTACATAAACCGAAACAGATTTTAACGAAAAAACAAATTTACTTCACAGAAATAAAACACTCGTATTTTTTATTCCTTCGACAGATTTTTTTTTCCTGCGAATCCGATAATAATTCAAAAAAATTTTGGTGTTCTCCCCCCCCCTTTCCCCGGGGGCATTGTTTTAATCGAATACGGGAGTTCAAAGCGACTGGTAAAAAAAATTCTTCTTCTTTTAAATGAGAGGAGGTAAAAAAAAAAAAAAAAACCGATCGAAATCTAATCGTTATTATACTGCGACGGGCGTGAGAATTGAGCGATTTTATCCTCGTCGAAATGGCGCGAATTTTTTATTCAAATCGCGTACATTTCTTCATTAAAAAATATTTCTAATGAAATGGTGGTGACTCCGGCAGCTTTCGAATCGAATTTACGTTTAAATGGACCGTGGAAACTGGTGTATTACGTACATATACTCTTTCAATATGTATATAATATTGGTTTTAAATTTCGTTAATTTTTGGGATAAATATTTATTTATTTTTCTTTACTCTACTACAGGATAAATGCCGCGTATTATCGTTGATAAACCATATTAAGAAGATAATATTACGATAACAGTTTTTTTTTCTCTGCTTGTTTTTAAATAATTAACTTTTATGAATTTTTAAAAGAAAAAAAATCGATTTTAATTTAATTCGTTGTTATTTAACATTGCTATTTTCTTTATCACAAAAAAAAGAAGTATAAACATATTTATATGGGCACTCGTCGTCAGTATATAACTCCTGAAAAAAATTGCAGATAAGCACGTCATACTGCGTGTGTAATGGAATTATATATCTGTACATACAAACGCGACAATGACCTCTACGTAAAATGTACTTTTTATAAATTGTAATTTTATACGAAGCCGGTTCGTATACCAAATAGTATCGTCGTATTCCGGATTTACATCACGAATTATGACTGACACTATCGACAATATACACTAGCAGCACACGCGTATCACACAAAATATCAATACATCAATCGCATAATAATAATAATATATAAACACATTATTAAAACAAAAAGATAAAAATCATTTCGTAAAATCGTTTATTTACAATTTAATTTGCAAACGAATTCCTTTGACGTTACGATGGCGTAAAAAATGTGTAAAAACGCATCTTATATACAATTTTTTTTTTTACGAACATCGAATAACAACGTCAGAAGATTCGAGTTGAGTAAAAAATTTAAATTTCTCATTTACTCGTACACATAAAATTAAAAACAAGAGTATTGTATAATATATTAGTGAATTTAAGTCAGTTATGTAATACTTAAAAAAAACTGTTTTTTTTTTTTGTTTTCGTTAACAATATACGGTGTAAAATGAGCTTATTTCACTAACAGTTCGCTTTCTATATATATACGAATATCTCTACGTTCAATACGCATTTATATTTAATTTCAGATAATAACCGAATTAATACGTTGCAATAAATAATGCACGCGTTTTTTTCTTGTTTTGTACAACAACAAAGAAAAACTGGTAACGCAATAAACTAAATTTTTTGAGATAATTATATACATGATATACGTGTAATATTAAAATAAAAATTATGTTTCCTATTGGCATTAACAACTACTGTCCGTAGCAAAACGTTTACAATCAATGTAACATTCGAATTTTCAATTAATACGCGTATAAATACAATTTTATTACGAATTTATAAAATATATTGAGTATATATATAAATAATTCTCGGAATATATTTATAAATGAGAGTATAAGTTATTAACCTATATAACGTTAAATTATTTTGTAATTTTATTTGCACTTGCATTATAAGCTTTTACAAGTATGTTGAGTGTCGTTAAGTAGTATTGAAGTGATTGTTTAGATTTATATATATTTAATATAAAAATAAAGATAAACGCTCGGTGAATGTAGAAAAATATAAATAAATTATATAGGTATATGTTTCTAAAACCCAGATTTCATCATCTCCGAGATAAAATTGCAGTTTGACATAGATTATACTTCAAACGTGTCCTTAACAACGCGTACGATGAAGTTATATAACTGCGCGAGGTCATACCTATCGTTTTTGTATAATATTGTGAATTATAAGATTTTTTTCTTTTCTTTCTTTGTCCATTTATAAACGTGAATTAATTGTTTACTCGGTCTTTGAAAATCATCTACAACACCACGCTCAGAAATTTGTATAAAGATTTATATTTATATAATATAAGGCGTATAAAAACAATAATAATTGCGTTATTACAATATTATAATAAAACCAGGTGTTTGTAAATCTTTTAATTCGCGAATTAATTTCTAATTGATATACGATTAAAAGAAAAAAAAACGTTTCGACAAAGCTTTTTTTGCGGGGGAGGGGAGGAGGAATAGGAATTACACGATCGATGAACAAATTATAGACATATAATATTTTGTTGTGGTCAGAAAATATGTAGAACATGAAAATGATTACGTTATATGTATAATAAGAAGATTGTTAAACTGGTTTTTGTTTTTTTTTTTATTATTATTATTATTATTATTTTAATTAATTCGAATTTGTCTCTGAAACGAATTCTACGCGTAGTGGGGTATATTATGTAGTGATATATTGACGAAATAGAAATATGCCCGTAAAGCACTATTTTAATAGTTATAAATAAATAAATAAATAAATATATATATATATATATATATAATATTATATTACGTAGTTCGTTAAATAAAAATATTGGTAAAAATAATAATAATAACTATCTGTATATTATTATATTTTAATCAAAGTAGTGAACTGTGATATTGTTTAATACTAAAGGTCACGCGTTAAATTACGTTGTAATATTGTAAAATCATTTTTACTATCAATTTTAATAAAAATACAATATTATATATATATACAGGTATATTATAAGACGATTATAGTTTATATTACGGAGAACTTAATCTCGTTTCGTTTTAATTATTATAGATAATAATATTTATAATTATTGCATTTTTGACGAAACAGAAAATGCCTAAAAACGTATTGGGTTTTTTTTTTTAAAGAATTTTATAAAAGAAAAATGTACGGCGTCGAAGAAAAAATCAAATATACTTCGAAAACGCTTTCGCAACAAATCCGAAGATCAATAATAAACGTACGAAAACAGAATTAAATACGAAGAAAAAAAATGGTGTTAAGTAAAATTTCTCGAATTATTCGCATAAACTGTAATATTTCTCGAAATCGTAATAATAATACGCGAGAACATATTATAATGTAATAGGCAGCGGTTATTTAAATTTCAAGGAAAATTTAAAAATATAATATAATTACTTACAGTTATATACAATATTATTTTCTGGAAGAAATAATAAAATCCTGTTTTTTTTTCAAAAAAAAAATATATATATACGAGTATACATTATAAAACGATATACGCGTATCGACGACTGCAGTATAATATCGACTGTTGATCCGGCGCGTACACTACTGCTACAGAAAAATAAAATAACTGTCTCTCAATAAAATACTTATAAACGAACAAGAAGAACGAGTTGTTTCTTATCACACGCAATTGCACATTAATTTACGAGGAGTAATTAAAAACGAAAATCGATTTACAGTAAAGCGTGTACGTATTATACTATTCCGTTTATTCGTGTTGTCAATACACATTTTGTTATAACGTTATAATAAGCGATTACAAACGACTCGCGGAAACGACTGAACCATTCAATATTTAACGAATCAAAAAAAAAAAAAAACATAACAAGTGGTTCTTAACCTTCAGACATACGTCGTTTAAATTAGATTTTCTTCGTTAAAGCAGTCGTCATTAATTATGTTAATTATTTGTGTACAAAAGTCGTTTGTTGTTTTTATTATTTTTCCTTTTTCATTTTTTTTTTGTTGTTAATGCGTTATAAATTACGCATACAAAATAATGTTAAAATCATACGTGAGTGAACACTTAATTAAAATATACTCGTATTGTCCACGAAAATATTATACTTAAATAACAGTACGAGACGTATATGAAAACAATTTATTTTTCAAAAGTATTTAAAAAAAAAAAAAATGTATACGATATGCTCGAATGAGATTAATACAATTGTATTGAAATGCAAAGATTTATTTAATTTTCAACGTATTACGTCGGCACGTAAATATTTTGGCATACCTACGGTTTGTACGTGAAAATTTAACGGTTTTCTTTCCCCAAAGACGTATTTGTCCGGTGTATATTACGTTATAATATTATTAAAATTATTTTCTAAGCGCTAATAACATTTTTCATATTAATACAAAGCAATATATATATATATATATATGCGTGAATTAAATAACCAGCTCGCGGTGACATCGAGAATAGACGTTTTATTATTATTATTATTATTATTATTCGTACATCTCCGATTTTACGCAATTTAATATTAAATACGTTATTTACATTTTATGAAACTATAAAACCACTTAACTATAATTACTACACTAATATCTTATACGAGAATACTGCGATTATGTATTTTATATTATATGAATTTCTTCCAAAATATGTAAAATTTCTCATTATATTATATACTTACATAATCAAACACGTCCACGTTTAATGAGTCAACTATATCCAACTCACTTAATACACCGTATACTTAATTGGAAATAATTATTTTCAAATAAACGCGTTATATTATACGAGTATAATAACGCATGTATATATGTTATTAGAAATAAATATAATATAGTGTATTGTTTTATATATAATTTTAACGTTTTTTTTTTTTTAATGTATTAATAATAAGTAAATTTTGTATACGACTAAATTTAATATTTGGCATCCTTGAAATCCTCGTTTTTCACGTGTATTTCTGGTATTCCTATATAGTGTAGTATTTATACTTAGTAAATATTTATAGGCTATTATAGAAAAAATAAACTTATCTTCATCACGACACATAAAACTGCTGTGATTGTGCGTATTTCAAGTCCTTGAAAATAGTATAAAGTCGTTTGTAATATCTTCACACTTAATCTACTGTACCAATTCAGGAAGTCATAATATATTGAATTGTATAAAATAATACTATTACATTTCTGTATAAATACCGATGAATATTATATTCTATAATATTATCTACATCTGTATTTTTTAACGCAGTAAAGTATATTTAAATTAATATTATTAGAAAAATGATAAATATTGAACGAGTCGTTGCGATTTAAATATATAATCGCAAACATACGTGCTAAACATAAACACTGTATAATTATTAAAAAAAAAAAACATCGCATTTAAACTATATAACTATATATGATCTTGTTTTGACAAAATTGCTAGGCATAAATATTAAATGTACGTTATAAACAAACTTTGAATATTTAAAAAAAAAAATGTTTAATAATGTTATACGACGTTATAAAATCATAAATCCATGCCAAGTGTAAATTACGATATTGATACGAATAATAAGAATATATTAATAAGATCAATATATTGTCTGTGGTTATAAATTAATAAATACTTTTATTTTGAAAGTTTCGTTTTTCCGGCGCGATCGTACGGAAATAATCCGCGTGCCTAATTGATGCGTTGCAATCTTTACGATCGAATAAAAAAAAAACGCGTGGTGATGAACGCGAGAGAGAGAGAAAATTATATCAAACATTCGAAACGGCGTGTAAACACAAGATATTATTTTTATATTAAATACGTTATTGTAACAAGATATGTATAATTCACGCGCGTGTTCAACAATATAGAAGAATAAATATATATATATATTCCGTTCGATTAATTTTTTTCTTTTTAAACGGCGGGTTTTTAACGACGTTTTTTTTTTTTTTACAACGTTTAATCGGTGTTCCAATGGATAAATGTAATTAATACGATGCGTTGATAAATCAGTTTTTCCGTCACAGTTATGTTTGAATGCGAGGTAGACGAATATTATTTTACACGCGCTACTGCAGCAGACACGAGTCTGAAGGCGAGAAATGAGTTTGAACACTGAAATAACGCGCGTGTACAACATTACAAAAAAAAAAAAAAAAAACGTACCTATTCATTTCGTATTACATACACACATAATGTATTGCGCATATTTCGCAAAAGTGAAATCCAAGAGATTCGTTTTGTAATTTTATATATTATATATTGACACGTCCCGCAGTGAACGCGTGATATATATATATATATATTTATTTTTTTTTTTTTTTTGTAACAATGCGCACCAGACGAGTAATTTAAACATAAAATATTATAGAGCTGACAAACGGCGACGCGTATCGATTAAAAATAATTCGTAAACGATAGAAAAAAAATCGATTAAAAGAATAATATTACTTTTTTTAACGATTATTATTATTATTATTAATAACAACGATATGATTATTTTAGCGTACCTTATTCATTTTCATAATTATAATTGTATATTTTTCGTATTCGGGCCGTGTTTGGTCGTCGTCGATCGGACACTGTCGTTCGGTCGGACTGCGTCGGACAACGACGGCATCACTGCGCCACCGGCACGCCATTGGAAACAAACCGGTTAGAAGGCCGTCGGGTCCGACTTCCTGTCGCGCGGTTCGCCGGCGTGTCGGGGGGCTGCTCATGGTTTTCGGAGCGGGTTCCGTTCAAATGGACTCGATGGGAATGGTACCCAGCCGACGTATGATGAGCAACGGCAATTTCGGCAAAACCTCCGTGATTATAGTGGGCATAAGAGGATTGGCCAACACCATAATGGCGGTATACCACATGGCCGACTGAAGCAACCACCAGTAAGCCATAGTCTTCCAGCACGTTTCTAAAAAAAAACACACATTCAATACTGAACGAATAGGTCATAGTACGTGTACTGAACGTCGGATAAAAGTGATTTCGAGCAACATGTCCTCGTAATAAAATGTATTTATTTTTTCTATTTTAGTTTCAATTCTTTGGCCAATAATACTATCGTCCAAACGTTTGGAAACCCCTGTTTTATAATAATTATACATCTAATAATAACTGGTTAAAATATATATACATATTATACGTGTTTGAGTTAAATACGCGCCGCGGTAAGCATATTATATAATGTCTCTCGTTCACTCATCTGGATTTCACAATGACCAGAGTATACAAACTTCGAACTTGTAATAATTGCAAACGTTTAAAAGTTGCATCGAAAATGTTAAACGATACGACCGACGTATAAACGTCGTAAATAATATACAATTTATACAGTCATCAGTTCTCGAATAATTGGACAAGTACGTGTGAGGGCACGGAATTGTCCGGTCTCCTTTAAAACTATTTTCAGCGTCACATTTTTTTTATAATTTTTCAAAATTAAACGCTGGTCAAGCACTCACTCGTCGTACACCTTTTGTACGCGCGTGTTATCGCACAATCAAAAACAGATTTGAAAAAATAAATCTGTTAAGACACTGTTGCGAAATGAATGTTTTTATGAGCTTCCGACCGTTGTGAGGAGCACGTACGGTTAGGTCTGTTTGTACTCAAGTAGGTAACGTTTTGAATTCGATCTTCAGACTCCAATCAGAGAAAGACGGATCGAATTAGTCGATGAAACAAGAATAATTGACTTCATTTATTATAAAACTTTATTGAATAAAATAAATAACAGAATACGCTGCATGTATATGAAATTACGTTTATAACACAGTTCTATACACTGGCCGTATAATATTATATTATACTTGCATTATATGTTCAATTATTTACAACAAGTTAAAAGAAGACTTATTAAAAAAAAAAAAATAATAATAATAAGTATTATTGAAAATTATGGTGTTTGGTGTTGGCAAAAACCTTGCACGAATTTACAAGACATTTTAGTCTTATATACGGTTTTTCTATACACAATATTTGCTAATTTTTTTCCCATTTCAAGCGCTGAATGTTATAATACGAGGCGATTTTGAAATAAATAACTTGCGAAGAACACTTGCACCAAGTAAAATGAAAACAAATTAAAATATTTAAATACGCCCGACGCGTCCATATAAATGAATATTACGTACGAATCGTCTCGCAGTTAATGTCGTTTTAAACGTTTTATTATTCACCATCCCTCCTCTTTGCATCCACCTCGCTAAACACGTATTGGTCCCGCGGCGTAAACAGAATTAAACAGAAGGTTTATTAAACACGACTAATATGCGTAGCTGGTATTATATTATGCAGACCGAATACCGAAGTTGGAGTACTTCGTTTAGACGCGATTATATTCTTTTTTTTCGCGGGTTATTTAAATCGTATCGTTTTCGCTCTATGATAACAAATACGCGTGTAAGACGCAATTTTTTTTCTATTTTCGCTCGTTTGTAACGAGAAAAAATTTACAAACATAAAGTCCGAGAGTCTTCGGCCAGCGTTGTGCGTTTCACTTAGGACGCATCGGAACGCCAAAAGTGTTTTGAAAGAAGAGTAGGTACTTCTGTAAATTGTTTTTTTTTTAATTGAGCACGTTCCTCGTCAATATTTACAAACACCGCGTGATCTGAAAACGACGACAAGACGTATATTGTATCGCAAACGATAGTTTTTACACTTTTACCGCTTTAAAAAAAAAAAAAAAACCAAGTTATTATCAGATTCGAAAATGTGATATCTATTTCGACGTTTTACATAAGTTAAACAACAGAACGTTGCACACGTTAAAGCGTTTGGATTTCCGATAATTTAATTACGTATAGTCTATAACAAGATTATATACGGGAAAACGGAAGATTGTAGCAGTGATCTACAGCGTATGGCGAACGGTATTATGTTTTTAAGAAACAGTTGATTTTGGATTTTAGTCGAATGGAAGCAGTGACAACTTGAACATTTTTTCCCCTTGAATCACGTAAAATATTCTTTACACCACCCACCTGGAAGTTTTTTTTAACATACAAAGTTACACGTTTGAAATCAATGATATTGCATAGGATGAGTTCTTATGAAATAAAAGCAAATAATACCAGACTAATATTAATATTTATTTATTTCATTTGAACATAATGTGCGAATTATGCAGTGTAATAAATTGTTCCGACTTACTCATTTCCAATCCCAATACCCAGGACACCCGTTAATATTTTTCTAAATCACGTGATTCAAATTATCTCGTTCGATGGGTCCTGAAACTTTTTGGTAGATATATGTATATTTTTTTGGTCACTCCAACATATTATCTATGGAACGTTTACTACCGGAAAATGCACTATTTCTATCTACAAAAAAAAAAAAACAAAAACAAATCGTCTACAAGTAAATCATTGTAAAACTAGAGAATTCGTTGTTTGCTTCTTTACGCGTTCTGAGTCGACAACGCCACTGATCTGCTGGTTTTTCTTTTTTTGGAAATCCAGAGACAAATCGAATTGGAATAATAATAATAATAGTAATAATAAAAAAGCATTTCGCGGATCGTTTTTTTTTCCACCCGATTCCATCACCGTTGCTCCGTTTTACCGATTGCACCACCACCAGATTAGTTGAGCAACAACCGCAACAACACACCGCGCGGTATTATTTAGTAATCCGGTCTGTCGGTCAAGCCGACCACCACCGCCGCGTCGGTCTGCGGCAAAAAGTGAAAGACTGTGGGCCGCGAACAACGCCGAAGAATCGTCGTACGCGCCACTGCAGCAGCAGCAGCAGCAGCAGCAGTTCGTCGTACGAGCAGCACAGTTCAAGGACGCCCGTATACGCAGACGAGCATACGACGGATTATCTTATTTGCTCCCCTCCCCTCGTCCTCGTCTAACAGAGCGCTAAATACGTTGCCGCGGTGTACAATTAATAATAATAATAATAATAGAAGACAAAAAAAAAAATACACACGAATTATTCGCTCCTGTTAAAGAAAAATGTGTACATACGGAGAAAAATATAATACTTACAAATACGTCGAGTCGATTATTATTACCGTCTCCGGTTCGTATGCGAGTGCAGTTAAGACGGCGGCGGCGGCAGAGACTGACGCGGCCGGTACACGTGTCGGCCCCGAAGTCCGCGAAGAGACTGCGTAACGCCGTCGCCGCAATGACGGTCGTACCAAACGCCGCCGCCGCCGCCGCCACCGGCCTCTGCGCGCACCTCTTCACACCAATACCACCGACAAGAAAACGACGGTCCGTGCACACAGCGGGATCGTGTCGCAATTCCACGAAATCATCGTCGCGCCGTCGTCAATTATATTATTGGCCGGGGATACAGCAACGTCGTTTTATTATTACAAATTAACCGATTTATCAATTAAACGCATTTGACTTTTTTTCTACGTTTCCTTTTTCACTGCAAGTGAATGAGAGGGGGGGGGAGGCGTGTATTAAAAAAAAAATCTAACTCCGTCGCCTTTTGAAAAGTCTGTGGACGCCACCGTTTACCTAACGATTTCAATAACAAGGCGCGCGCAACCACATGATAATTTTTGAAACGGGAACGGAACGTTTTCGGCACGTCATTTATCGCAGCGGTTATAACCGACCGTTTGTTTACGTCATATTTTACGGCAAATAGTTTATTTTTAGACCGTTTCTCAGTCGGGGAAAAACTTCTGATCAACCGAGGACTGTATCGAAATGCAGGTTCGTGTGCATCTTCTTATTGTACCTACACGAGCGAGCACAACAATTTTTTGTTCGAATTACCCCCGCCGACTGTCTGTCCGATAGTCTTTCGCGTCTAACGTCTTCATTGGAATTTCGAATAAACTATAACAATCAACACCGAAATGAATTTCGAGTCAATACCGTCTATAAATTGGTTACTCGAGCCAGGGCCGTCCCGAGGTTTTTCGGGGCCTGGGGCAAATTAATTTGGTGGTGGCCCTTCGACCATCATAATAATTATTTAAAGGAATCACGTAAAATGTATATAGTATCGGCTATTAATTTGGTCTAATAATATCGTCTGCACATCGCCTACCGTAGCAAAACGAGCCTCGTTATCGCAATATAATATAGATTACAGGAGTATTACATATATGTATGTGACTGACGCAACGAAAATAATATTTGTTATCGGGACATTTTAGTCTTTTGGGGGCCCCCTAAAAATATTCCTAAATTGGGGCCCGGGGCAAAATGGTCCCGTTGCCCCCCCCCCTCTGAATGGCCCTGACTCGAGCAACAAACGTCTCACGACATTCAGTGAAACATACTACGTTATTTTCTAATCGAATCTCGTTGCCCTACTCCTTAAATATAGGCAACCGAACTTGTTCCGTTTAAAATATTACGTTTTAAATTCTAAAATTTTATTTTACGTTTTTATTCTAATAATGTTTGCGGTTTTCTCAATAATTCACAATGGACTAGCCAAAGGCAATCATAGAAAACAATTTCTTTTCAACAGAAAACGACAGTGGTGATAATATTACATTACGATTTAAAATCGTCGTTAAAAAATAGATAGCAACCAAATACGAAGAATTTAATCGATTGAAAAAAAAAATATATATATATATAATTGATAGTTTAAGTCAACGCACATCACAGTTTCGATGTTGGTCAACAATTTGTACTCCGAAAACATTTAATTTCATCATTGGTAAAAAAAAGTAACCGATTTTTAAACCAACACAGTAAATTTACTTCTTTTATTTTATTTCTATACATAATGTTAACGAATATAAAAAAAAATTATATGACGAATAAAAAAAAAAAATCTAATGAACAAAATGTATTGTTTTATCCATAATAATTATGTAACTAAATGAAGCCCATATTAATATAGATGTCTGACAACGTACAACACAAATTACAATTACATTAAAGGAGCAAATTGTTATTCAAACAATTTTTCCCCATCATTGTTTTTGCAGAAACTGAATTTATTTAAATACTTATGTTCATTTTTATTCGAATTCGAATCATTTTCCGAAATATTTATTCGTTGTTTTCGCCAATCACACTTGTTGTTCTCATAACGTTGTTTTCTCCAATTATTACAATTACTGTTTACATCATTATATGGTTTGTTGTTAGGATACTGCAATGTACTTGAATTACCATAACTTTGTTGTTTGCGAATAATTTTATTATTATTATGGAATTGATTTTCAGGATTTTTTATTTGCGACGTTTTATAAAACCAATCCAAATGTGCCACAGTGGATTTTTTTTTCATCTTCGGTCCAATCATTATTCATAAATATATTTTCCACTTTATCAATAAGAGCGTATAAAAATTTGTTTTTTACCAATAATCTATTATTCACATTGAACAATGGATGAGCAGAATGAAAACAAAAAAAAACTTAATTAAATACTTATTATTTATTAATAACTTAATAGTTTTTAACTTAATTAAAAAATGGATTAACTAGAATGTTTACGATCGTATGTTACTACATTCTGAATTATTTTAAACATAAAATTATGTTTATTGACAATGTAATACTATTACGGTAAATTTATAGATAATATTCCAAATGAGAGGAAAAAAGTGACAAGTGATTTTCGTTTCATTGACTATTATTCACATCCCTCCTAGTTTTTCCACTCAAAACTCTTTTGACGGTATGGTTGTTTTTCATTGATAATTACCAATCATATTTAGAAAAATGGCTATCATTTGATAGTTTTATACTAATAGCTGAAAATTGTGGTAACCGATTAAAATTTCATTGTAAATAAACTAGGGAGTATGATAACACCACTACTATAGAATATAGAGACTTCATTCACAAACAATTTTTTTATTCACATTAGAATATAGATAATAGATAATATAAATATTTTTATTTTATTACAGGTAACAATGTTATTTTAATGCGATAAGAAATAGTTTCTAAAATACGAACAAATACATAATAATTTTATATTTTATTAACTTACAATTAATTTAGAATTTTTTAATGTATCATCGATGTCTTGGTCCATATACAATTTTAAATAGCGCATCAATTCATTTGGATTGTTTTCATAGTATTACAAGTACATTAGAATGTGTGAAAGAATAATAAGCCGCCTTTTTGGGCATAGAAAAACATCATAAATCATATTTAAGGTTTTTACAAATGGGAATTCATTGATAGGTTGTATGAGGCACTCAACTCTTAACAATTCTAATGCATTAGCGAAATTACCAACATACGTACATTTTTGCTTTTTCATAGTCCTAAATAAAAATAAAAAGGCATTTGATGTCATACAGATTGTTTTTCAATACTTAATAATTATTACCTGTTCACAATTTAGATAACACTTTCCTAACACTTGGTATACACGAGTATGTTTTACATTTGTAAGTTTTTCAATTATTTTATCAATAACAATTTTTGATTGAAACTCTTTCGGATAACCGATAATTGTTAACAAACAGTTGATTAGTTCCTGTACTTTATCATCGATAAACTCAAAACCTTTTCTATTGAAAACACACATTTAAAATGTTTAAATTAACTAAATAATAATATGAAAACGTGTGCAACCACAAGAATATAATATATGTAGATATTATGGAAATAATGTAGTCAAAAAGAGGGAGATGTGGTAACACTATGTTAAATATTACTGCCACACTCGCCTCCTCTAACTTATGTACAACTGTTGTCTCTACGTTCATAATGATCTGAACTGTTTTATATAATATATACTATGATTTGTGTTAAAAAAAATTAATTGTTGTAAGGAAGATTGAAGTTAATACAATGTACTAGGTTATATATTACGTATAATAGTACGCTGTAGTTTTTTATTAATCTAAGTGAGGAATAAAATAAAACATGAAGTTAGCAGTACAAAGTTTAACGTGGGATAAGTAGAAGGAGAGGCGCTCCAACAATGTCCAACAAATCAAAACGAATATTGTTTGATAGGTTTTGAAAAGTTCTGCTAACAACATACTGCTAACTTCACACCCCTTACATCGTGCTATAGTATAATATACACATTTTCACGATATTAACATTTTATTAAAAAAAAAAAACATTTCAGTGCGCGTTAATTAACTATAACATATTATATATGAATTAAGTCATATCTAAACACATCGGTTTTTTCGTTGACGAAAAATAAACGACCACTTATTTACTTTTTTTTCTAATCGAAATCGGTATGAAACACATAGGCGATATAACAACGCGATTTTTCAATGTTTGTATTTTACTATTCAAAAACAAGTTCTGCAAACGAGGTTTCTGCCACTCACCACGCACGCGTATTCGGCAATAAGAAATAAAAATATTCCGCGCACGACAAGAATTAACCATACAATCATAAGTTATTATTTTCAATAATAACGCGCGAATTATAAGCGGCGCATTTTTGAGAAAATAAAATTGCAATTTTTCCTACGAAAAAAGAAAAATCTCCGTTTTATTCTTTCGTTATTTTTCGCGCGAATATTGTTTCAGTTACTATAATGAAAATAACCATAACGCAGTTGGCGATAATCTGTTAAATCTAATATATAAAATTATCCCTTGTCATAGTCGTTCTCAAGTGTTAATTTTCGTTTTATATATGCAGTGCAATCTATCGTATTTCTACAAAATTACCCAATATTCTTATCAATGTTGATTTAAGTGATAAGAGACATAAGCGACTTAATATGTATACGTTTCACTTCCTGGACCTCTTGCTAACTTCACACACGTGAAATAATTGAATATTTGTTTTGCCACCAGTTCATTCCACGATAAGAGCTGGCTTATCTTCGGTCGTGACGCGGAAAAAAAAATTATATTGGTATCACTGTACAGCGGTATGCTCGGTCGGCCGACCGTCCGCGTTTACCCCTCCACCCGTCGCCGCCAAGACCGCGGTCGTAAACGACAACGTTCTTGTCATTGCACGGTCTTATTGTACGGGACACCGAGTGTTTGGTTATAATCTTTCGTGTCGACGCGACGTTACCAAAATGGTGAGTGTAATTTGTTTTTCTCGTTAATTTTCATCCGTTCGAATCGCCATGGAATCCAAACGAAATTGAAAAAAAGGCGTTGTTCGGATCCCGGAAAATACGAACGCCGTCGGAATCTGCCGGCCGTTCGTTGACCGACCACCCGTCGTTTTGTATGCACGAACGTGTAGTTTGTTCTCATTGTCGTTTGTTGTTTTTCAGTCTTTGGTCATCCCCGAGAAATTCCAGCACATCCTGCGTATCCTGAGTACCAACATCGATGGCAAACGCAAAGTCATGTTCGCCATGACCGCCATCAAGGGTATCGGCAGACGTTTTTCTAACATCGTGTTGAAAAAGGCGGATGTCGACTTGAACAAAAGGGCCGGCGAGTGTACCGACGAAGAGGTTTGAGCCGTTTGTTATTATTTTGCAAAACTGTCGTCTTTACATTCGTATGCCGTTACACGTCATATGTATGCAATCGATGATCGCAAACGTCTTTGAGAATATTTCGTCGATCGTTCGATGTTGAAATGTTATACGTTTTGCAATAATAAGCGCCTTGCAATTACCAAGGGCTTTTGGTGAATTTTTACCAAGTGCCCATGCTTGTGAAGGAATAATTTCAATCGACCTATTAAAATACATAGTAGGCGAGATGGCATAAATTGAGAAATTTTGCTTACTAACTAACTGGGAAGCAGAATGGTTGAATTATGCAAAATCGAAAAAAGCACTCTTTTTTTTTGTTTTGGAGTTAATTGAATTATTATTGATTCTTCCATCAGTGTTTTTACAGAACAATGTTACTGGTTGAATGTAAATGAATTTACAATTTCTAGATAAATATAATGTTATAAATTAAATGCATGGGTATTAAAAAAAAAAATACATTTCTTTTTTACGTTTGATGAAATGTTGAGAATTCTGTGCTAGAATAACGATCTTTATTAGGATAATATAAACGCAATGTATACGTTTGATATTCTATCGGTGGAGAAACAAAAAACTTGTATGATTTTAATAATGTTAAATAGTTAATGTATTTATTTACATCTGTTTATAATATTTAAGCATAATCAACGGTTCATTATGTATATATATTATGCAAAATTATTAAATGTATAAACGAATTTAATTATTATTTCTATTTTAATAAAAATTTCCCGAAATTTGTTTAAATACATACTTATATATTTGAAAAAGATTATTCCATATCATTATGGTAGCACAATCAACGGTTCATAATGTTTTATATATGTTGTGAAATTGGTAAATTGTGCAAAATTAAATATTATATGTAGAACTTTATTGACCATACAGTCTCGATGATTTTGGCCAATATCTATTTAATTACATTTATGTTGAGTCTATTGTAAGTTGCATTATACTGTTCAATTCTAATGTATAAATTGTCCTTTAAAAAGAATAAGTTTAATCATTATACTTTAATTTACACATTTTATTTTTAGGTTGAGAAAATTATCACAATTATGCAAAACCCTCGTCAATACAAAATTCCAGACTGGTTTTTAAACAGACAAAAGGACGTAGTTGATGGAAAATATTCTCAAGTAAATAGTCAATTTATACAAATTTATTATAATCCAATTTTCAATCTAAACACATTAATAATTCATAAATATTTTTATTAATAGCTTACTTCCAGTTCTCTTGACAGCAAGTTACGTGAAGATTTAGAAAGGTTGAAGAAAATCAAGGCTCACCGTGGTCTTCGTCATTACTGGGGGTATGTTTATGTATATTATTAATTTCATAATGTATAGATTTAATTTTTTTCTCATCTCATATTGTAGTGATTTTATTTAATTTTATATATAAAACTATAATAGTTAATTATATATTAACTTTTGTTTATCTAAAATTTATTTATATTATGTTAGTAGTCCTATTATGCACATACATATATTTCATGTATAAATTTATTCTAACAACAATTCGACATAAGTAAGGAATATTTAGAGAATTTTATTGCTTTTTTTTATCAATATTCTTTTTTCTTTTAGTGGATGTATTTTAAACACACTGCTATTTAAAAAATAAACATCTATTTTATAGTAAATGTTAAGGGGATTGAAAACAGCGGACATTTTCTATCTTTATCTTACACACGCGAAACAGCAAAATAGATGTTTCCTATTTCCAACGTACCATTCGATCTAGTGGTACTTTCTTTGAAAACGGATTTGAATTAATCGTGAACTTTACTATAAAATGACTCCCACTTTTTATTTTTTTATCTTGAGAACTTCGAAAATTGATTATTGGCCAATTTTTTATTTTAAAATTATTCAATTAATGTTTAAAGATTTATGAGGAAAAATTAAAAATGTGGGAAAGTCAATCTCAAGTAGACCTCACGACAAATCCGTTTTCAAATTTCTTACGCTGGAAGTAGAAAATGTCTATTTTGCTATTTCGTGTGTATAAGACGAAGAGAGAAAATGCCTGTTTTCAATTCCCTTAATAATATTGTGCTGAAACAGGAAGCTTCATTAGGATAATATAAATACAATTTATTCATTTGATATTCTATCAGTGGCGCGACAATAAAATGCTAATTTAATTTTTTTTAAGTACTAAATTAAATTCTCGTTTTAATTGGGCAATAACACATTTCAACTTACGTCTATTATAATTAATTTTTATTATCTATATGAAAAAAAACCCTCTGACTAATATTTTGATTATTACTATGAATTTGAAAACAATGATATTGTATTTACAAAACGATTTCGAACGAAGCTCCAGCATAATTTGTTAAACTTTATGATTGTTGTTTTCAACAAAATCTTTATATAATCTTTATGTGTAAAAATGTGTGCAGGGAAAATAAACATTTTAAAACCACTAGTTCTTCCCCTCTACTTGGATTTTAAATTACTTTGATGATTACTTGGATATAATTTTTTTTCTACGCTTAATTACAATAATGTTATGGAATACATTTTTTATTTGAATATAAATTTACTATTCATATATTACTATTATATATACATATTATTTATATTCATCTGTTTTTTTTTTTTTTTTAGTTTGAGAGTGCGTGGTCAACATACCAAAACCACTGGACGTAGAGGAAGAACTGTTGGTGTCTCCAAGAAGAAATAAATTAATAAAGCGATAATTTTTTTTCAAGTCAAATCTTTTTTTTTTACCTATTCTTATTAACAGACATTTATCTTTATTACTTTTATGTATATTATACTACATTGAATAAGTGGAAAATTGTGTATGGAAATCCAGCATCTTAATTCATTTAAGATACAATTAATTTCAAACTCATTAAATTATAATTTACTAATTAAATCAATAAAAATATTGTTAGTGGGATAAAATGGTGTCATATGTGCATTAAAATAAAAAATTAACAGTCCATTTTAATATTCGTTTCAAATATTAAACTAAATAAAGTGTGTGTGTCTAATTATATTTATTTTTTTTTATTGGTTCTTTCTCGTTGATTTACTAAAATAATAAATAGAATACTGGTATCTATCTATTATGCTTCTTAACCTTTTAACTGCAGAATTAATTTTATCCAGTATATATGTGCTGGGATAAAATTTTATTTTTTGGCAACAATATATTTTTATATAGGCCAATAAAAAAAAATAAGCTAATAAGCTAGCGATTGGTTCCCAAATTAAAGAACAACTATTATACGGTATAAAAAAAATTTAATTGTATTAGGTATGCGTTACAGTCACCTAAATAAAAATATAAACACAAAATTGAAAATATAAAAGGAATAACAAAAGTATTTATTGTTATACATATTTTCATACAAATTTAGGTAAAACAACAAAATTACATAATTATTATACATGCTTTTTTTAAATAAATAAATAAATTGAAATAACAAAATACAACATTAACCAAAAATAAAAATTTAACGATAACTTTCACTATAATTTAGTAGCTTTAAAATTGGGTTTTGTGTGATAAATGCCAAAACAAGGGGTTAAAGATATAAGGTGTAAAGCGGTTAGGCTTGGTTATGTAAAGACGCGTGTTGGGTCCATAGCAGTGAAAAAGTTAATGATGAAAATATAGAAATGCCAATAGTGGGGACGATTCGACATTCATATTATGAGTCCCCCAATGCTTGCAATCAATATCTGAGGAGGGCCAGTGTGCGAGAAATCATTTTGAAGCGTTTTAATTTTTTTCCTTCGAGATTATAAAATAATGTACAATCAACGCAGTACTTACGTAGAGTACATATTTTTTTCATATGCAGACAGAAATGTGTACCAGATGTTTTTAATGATATTTTATTATTTTTTCTTACCTATAGGTATGGGATTACAACGCGTTTCGCGTAACGAATTAAACGGAAATATTCTAATCTATGCTTTGCTTTCTAACAAAGATATACACTATTATCGTATATTGCCGTTTTGCATGTATAGTTCGTATACTATGTACCGTCGCAACACCGTCTAATTCAGTTTTTCGGTCAGTCAAATCGACGCGGTTCACACGGAGATGGGTGGTGTTTTCTTGTGATTTTAGATGCACCGTGTTGGCATTTTATCGATTAGTAAGAACGTTATCATTAATTTTCATCGTAAATGTGTAAATCACCGGCAGTCGATTGGGCGCGAAATTTCGAATAAAACAACGTTGTGAACTCAATTTGACCAAAATTTGACATAGGTGGTGTTGCTTCTTGAACGACGACAATACGATATAGTAGTATATAAATAAATATATTGAAATGATATAAACATTTCATTTCAAAACGTACAATCAAAATCCGAAACAGGTATGTCGCGCGTGCAATAAGTGTATACGAAAAAATAAACAAGTAAAAAAAAATTTAACTTATTAATAGTCACTCACAAACGCCGTCTCCCGAGTTTTCTAACACGCATATTATGCGAAAGTTATGCTAATTTCGAGTATTTAATAGTAAAATATAATAATAATATTAAGTCATCCAACCGTATATGGGTAGCTACCTATACCGTAGTTAATTAAAATTTAAACGGTCTGTAACGTATAGTATTATATATAATATGCAATTATTGTTATATAATTTGTTTATATCAATTATTATTATCATCAGAAAAAAAATAATAAAAAAAAAATTAGCGATTAAAATCGTACTGTACAAAGAATACTTATATATGTGTATTGTTACGCATGTTTTTTAAATTATAAAAAAAATAAGCGAAAGCTAAATTTACAAAAAAAGAAAACCGTATTTTTTAATTTAATTGTTTGCACTATATATATATATATGTGTGTGTGTTTATTTTCTATATTAAATGTACCTACGTACACGTTCGAGAAGTTTTCGATATTCAAATATGGCGTATGTGTAGAAAAAAATAAAACTTTTTCCTATTAAAATGGCGATCTAAATTTATGTCGACAGATTTTCGGCATAGTATGAAAACGGTTTTTTTTTCACAGTCGCATTTCGTCTAATCTTTCATGAACCGTCGTTCGAAATTGACCCGAGTCAGGATATAGTGACTTATAAAAATTCTTCTTCTTCTTGATAGTTATCGGCCTTCAAGACCATACACTGATAAACATATGCTATGCCATCTCTCTCTCTCTCTCTCTGTTCATCTTTAAGACTCACCACTATGCGTCCGGTACAATTTGCTTCACATCTTTCATCACTTGGTCCTCCCATTTTAATCTTGGTCGCCCTGTTGGTCTTTTTTCTACTGGAGAGCCACAATGTACTAAATTTATATATATATATAAATGATCCGATTTTTCTCCATACGTGACCAGCCCATAAGAGCCGCCTTTTTCTTATTCTATCCACTGCGTTTGATTTTTGGTACATCTCTTTAATCTCCCCATTATTTCTGATCCTCCATTCTCCTGTATTCGCGTCTTATGCATCGGTCTAAAGATCGATCTAAGAATTTTTCCTTCAAATATGATTTATAAAAATATTGTAAAATAATCGATATTTTCATTAATTTCAAACTACATATGATCGATTTTCCACTTGAAAAGTCGATTTTATTGCTACAAAAATTCGTTAAAAAAAAAAAAATACGAAAAAATAAAAAAGAAGAAATCATCGTTAAAATGTGAAATGTTGTTTTGACAAAAAAAAGTCTATTACGCGCACACGTCAAAATTAATAATAATAGAGAAAAAAAAATCGGAAATTAAATCGTATATAATATTTATAACGGAACTGCGCAAATATTATATTGAGCCGATTATTACACATTGTACATATCAATTTAACCTTAACCTTATAGCTTGTTACATGTGTATAATATAAAAACCAATTTTTTTTTCCATATATTATACTCGTATTATACAATATAATATGCGGGAAAAATATGTCAGTTTATTCGTATTAATATTATTGATTTAATATTTAGCTATATATAACGGTATTTATTTATATAAAAAAAAATGTATATATTATCACGATTTTTTATGGTTGATATATTATATTAATCCTACGATTTTATATTGTACACATAATACGTATTATAATCGTGTAAACGTTTAAAAACACACATATAATATTAAAAACGTCGAAACATATATTTTTTTAAATAGGTGTGAAAAGCATGAAATATTAGGTAAGTTTATTGTAATTCGAAAACTACGCAGGCACAATATTATACGCTGCAAGAAAACTGTATTAAACGTATAACATATTATAATATAGTCTTTTCAAATGGATTTCTCCCCCCCCTCCTTTTTTTATTTACTAATGCCCGAAGTTAATTCTGTATTGTAATTTTTTTTTCTTTTTGGATTTAATTATGCGCGTGCCGTATACAGTGTGTGTATTACAATGTTATACGAACATTTTAACACGTTTTACATATACGTTTTACGTTAAAAACGCATTTTTTCCTCTCCGTTTTTCATCGCGGTGTAGAAACGTTTTAAATTCACTAACGCGTATATCATTTAATGTACCGAACTGAAAAATGTTCTTACGACATACGATCATATAATGATAGGGCGATGCTTTGGATCGATTCCAGGCTAGAAATTGAAATTCCAGGGGAAAATCGGGTATTTGTTTTATATTAAACTAGTTCTGCTCCATTATCAGTGACAATCAAAATGTACTTGAGTCTTAAGAATTAAATCAACTGTTCATTTAAGTCAAAAATACTTTAATCGCTCTAAAGCATTACATGTGTGATAGCAATGATTAGAGAGCAAGTATTGGACTTTGAACTGTATGACAGCAGCAGGCATAATTTATATATATATATAAGATTCCTTGTGTATACGTGTCATTCGTTTGCCAAACAATTGACATCGCACCACACCACTGGAAATTCGTCCTTTTTTTTTTTAATTTGAATAACGTCTTTTATAATTTTAATTCACTGACACACAAGATGCGTACAATTTCAATATTCATCGGCGCTATACAACCGAACAAACACTATTTGTGATATGCCGTTTTACAACATCGAAAAATATATCAAGTTCAAAACGGTTTCTCTGAAAAAATCATTTTATAAGTTTATGCGGTTGAAGTAGCAAAAACAAACGATTATATGTGTACAAAAATTTCTATAGTTGCGTTCATATATATATATAATGTACCGAAAAGCGAAATTCGGCGAGCAAAATGTACGCGAAGAAAAAAAAACACGCCGAAAGTATCGTTTATCCGCAATACGCGCGTTGTTTAATTATATTGTGTCACGTATTAGAAATAACTATGAAATAATTTTCAACGAAACGTTTGGAAAAGTGTCTAAATATAATAACAGCGTTTTATACGTCGTTTTACGGTTTACTGTATAACGGCTATGTGTTACCGTTGTATTCAACGTTAAATTTTTCGGTAATGTGCTGTTCAAACGCTTTCAGATATATATTAGCACAAATATATTATATTATATATACAAACGTGGCGGATTTCGTGTTTGGAATTGAGAAACGCGGTCGCTAATATATTATAGTATTTAAATTGTTATTAATTTAAATAATTAATAGTTTAATAATTTATCGCGTATACATTGTTGGGCCGTATACATTTCCATTCTCTCTCTCTCTCTCTCATTTCGTATTACGTGATATTCGTACACTTTCACGAAATTATATCGAACCGCGTTTGTGAAAAAAAATCGCTGTTTTAACGGCGGTATAACGAGGAAGAGACGCACGCGTTATTTATATTTCATATTTTAATTATATATTATTACGACGCGATAATATCGTTATAGTTATAATAATCGCTTTCCCGCAGTGAGATACGTTTTCGAGATTAAACATATATTTTTTTTTGCCAAGACACGCGAGTTGTTGTTTAATTTAATACATTTGCGCCGTTGAATATTTTCATAGGTACTTAAAATACGTGAAAATCAGCGTATTATTATATTCAAATAATAATAATAATAGTCGATTGGAATGTTAATACAATAATATTGTCTTAAAATCACTCCGGTCGGTATACTCGCGATTAGGAAATTTAATAATATTTTTTTATTTTTGCGTGTAAAAAAACACGCACATATACCATTGCCTTGATAAAACAAAATCCAGAGGCTGCAATAAGATTTCCCGGGGATTTGACCTTCCGCGGACGATCCGTTTAGCTTTGAATTGGGCGAGAACTGAACAAGGCTTACTCTTTAAATAGAAGAAATGGAACAATCTGAGGAGATTTGAGCAAAGAAATTTGATGGAGCTCAACAAACGATCCGGTTTATCATTGAAGCGTGTCCAAATGTACAGCGACCGACTACGAATTCCCACGCTCTGCAGAGAAATTATTACAATATTAAACGTTTTTAATCATTTTTTTTTTTTTTTTTTACTTCAAGTAAAATTATTGCGGCTCGACAATTATTATAAATCTGTGTATAAACTATGGGCGAAAAAGAAAAAAAAAATTAAAAACAAAACTATTATATAATGAATATATTATAGGCAAAATAAAAGAAATAATACATTTAATTGTGGGTTCGGAATTATATATGAGAATTATATTCTTGTACGTCACTGAAAGAAGAAAAACTGAAAAGAGGGAAAAAACCGTCACTGCAAACATGGCATTTGAAGGCGAAGTAGCAAAACTTCACGAAGCCGGGTCAGTTAATTGAATAATAATAATAATAATAATAATAATAATAATAATAATAATAAGCCTGCAAAAAAAGAAAAAGAAACCGTTTTAATAAGTGTTGTTTGCACATATTGTTTCCTGCAGCTGCTATACCATATTAATACTTATATATTTGTCACATAAAGGTTTATTACGTAATTTATTTATTGTTATTAATTTATTTTTGTCGTCTAATTATCATTTGTATTACTGTTTTTATATCGATTGTCATATATTATGCGCAAAATACAAATATATCTATTAATGTCGATAATTGGAATTTGATATTTAATTGTAAATTGATTTGAGTTTCATGTACTGATAACTTTTAAACGTTTAGTCGCTTTCTATCGTTCTTTTTTTTTTTGTATTCGCGTTTTTAAATAATTTATCAAAAAAAAAAAAAGACGTTTATTTTTAACACAATTTTAATCATTTGTTTAAGCTGTGTTCGCGGATATAGTCTGCAAACTGTAGAAGTATAATATAATATATCGCTGTACGAATTTTACGAAACTTGCTCTTTCCTTTTTTTTTTTTATATATATATGTATACCGTTTTTTCAGTAGGTACAATAATAATAAATTATTATTGATAATATTAAGAATGAACATTAATGTTTTTTGATGTAAAATTAAATTTTCATCAAAACAAATAGGTACCACAGTGCGTAGTAGAAGATTTTCTAAATATAAAATACAAAAAAAAAGTTGCGGGTATTTAATTTTAATCATACGTCATACATATATGATATTATTTTTACGTTTACACTGACTTTTTACCGATTTGTATTTTTTTTTTTATATATAACGAAATTCTATAATATAATTTATTACATGATATCACCTAAACCGTTTTGATTGTTTTTTTTTATTCAAATTAGTAAAATATAGTATTATATAGATATGTTACGGACGCATTATTTAAACGTTATTTAATAGGCAAAACGCGTGTAATTTATTGTTCCGTTCGTTGTCCCCAAATCAATATTTCCGCTAGTGGTCCACCGCGCGTATATCATCATTATTGGACAATTAAAACAATATGTTTTAAAACGCCCGTTGAAATTAAACCCGTTTACGGCGTTTTCTGAACAGTGGAAGAACACTTCTTTTTTTTCGAATATTTCTGCAGAATCACGTTTGTAACGCGAATATAATACGCGCGATATACAGACGCGCATGAACTGCGACGTTATTGTTTGAATGCGTGTTCGCATTGTATTTGTAGAAAAAAACGCTTCATCAATAAGTGTGTTCGTCCACAATTCAACGAAGCCAGTCACATGTTCACATTTGCTGGCACACTGCGGGCATCATTGTTTTCCACTGTGTTCATAATATGTTTTCCAATAAATTTCTATATTCGCAATCTCTGTAAAACACTATATTATTATACACTGCAGGAGGACGCGTATAGACAATAAATAAATAAATAATTAAATGTAAATTAAATTACAAATACCCGTTTATATATATGTGCTGTTTCATACGGTATTTTCGTATAACGAGAAACGGTGTTTTTTTTAAAAAAAAAAAATAAAGGTTTGTGGTAAAAAAAATTTCCAATGTTTTCGAGAACGGGGATTATTATATATATATATATATGATATTACAGAGTTATGGCGAAAAATAATAGTCCAAACAGTTATTGTGATGAATGAAAAAATCAAAAAAATCGAAAAAAATCTATAAGACTATAGAGAAACGATATTTCAAAATATATTATATGTATAGTGTACAAACGGTTCCCGAAGGTTAGGTAAGACATAGGAAAATTTTTTTTATAACCGATAAAAACGTCTGATAATCAGGCTAAAACGAGTATTTATTGTTATAAATAATAAGCCAGTTATAAACAGAATAGGATGATACGGTAACCGAACGCCAACAGAAGAAGAAAAAAGAACGATTGGACGATTGCTTCGAGTTCAATTAGACGATATATATATATATATATCATTTTTAAACACTTCCGAGTAAACCGAATAACTATATAATATAATATATACATGCGCGAGTAATAAATGTTTTCTTTTTCGAAAACGGTAAACTCGAATTTTGTTTTTTTTGTTTTTGACGTTTTTCGGAACGAGGAAATATTATAAGAACAAGCGAATTTTGTGTACATTGTGCGAAATCATCGCGTTATTAAATGTCTAATAATAAAATCCGGACATTTTTGTCATTCTGTAATATATATATGAATATTATAAAATTATATTTAATCCGTTGCAATTCCAATAGGAGCGTATAAACATAATAAGAGACACGCGTATTGTCAACCGTTTTTTTTTCTTTTTGTCGCAATACAATATATGCGGTATATAAACCACGTAATCGCCTGTATACGAATACGAAACGTGAGTGAAGGTTTACGCGCCGATTGATAATAATTTTGAAAAATTTACCGAAAATATTGTGTTTTTTTTTTCGTATGTACTAATAATAAATTCTAATTCCTGTTTCCTATATACATATATACGTATATATATATATATATCGTCTTCAGTGCTGTCGGTAAAACAAAAACTCTCGTTGAACTCTCGAATACCGCAATCATAAACGAATGCGTCCGAACATTTTTTGGCGTAAGTTTTAATTTAAAACGAACGTGTTTGTGAAACGTGCAATATAATTTTGTTGTAAAATAAGTGTGATGAGTTTGTTTGTTCGATAATATAATGCGCTGGTCTTAGTTTTAATAAGAATTATTATCAATGTACGGTTTATAAAATTAATATTTAGAAAATCATATGCGCAACGCGACACCGGTTGACTGTTCGACATCAGTCGCGGGGGACATATTCGCATACATTGAAAATGTGTCTCCGACCAATAACGACCGATCGTAATACAGTTAAGATAAAGGCTGTTTTAAAGTTCGCGATTGTTTTAAAACAGTTATTCCGTTCAAAAACGTATTTCGACAAATTTTTATAGCTGTAAAATAAGAATCGTAACTGAAAACAAAAATATGCACTAAAAAATTACAAATATATATGTAATATAACATGTATACGTATTAAATATCGGAAAATGTTGAGTAAAGATTATCAAGATTTTATTTTTCGAATACAGTTGAAATAACGTTATTACGACATCGTGCATTGAATTTTTAAACGTTAAAACCAAAAATTACATCTTTTATGAATAGAATATCGGAAAATCTATAATTAGCCCAAATAGTAAATTTTTGGAAAAATGTTTTATTCCCTGACAACCGCACTAGTTTCGAAATTACGATGAAACGACAACAGTGGATTTTGACGACCGTTCGAGTTGGTTTTTTTTTTTAGACGATTTTGAGAATCGATCTGTGCAAATAGTACCGGACTAAATGCGATTTGCTACTACGCAGCTATGACTGCAATGTTAAGATCGTCAAAGCGTTTCTTTTGGGTATACGGACATTGTAGAACTAACAATTGTAATAGTAGGTACATCCATTGCTCCGTTCAGGATCTACAGATTTAACGAATTATTGAAATATGTATTTTTTGTTTTCTAAAGTTTCGGTAAAAACCAAAAAAAAAGTAAACAAATCGGCGGCGTCTGCACACAATCGTATTGCACGTGTAGGAAATCGCGCGGTATATAATGACGAATTGCGTGTATTTTTATTTTCTTATAATATCATAATTATTTCGCAATGTTCGCGCGCACGGTCATCGTTGTAGGATTACGAATAAAATACATATGCGCAGTGACTCCTCACCGGATGAGCACATCGTGCCGTTACCTCAGAAGTTTGGCGTAAATATAGTAAAAAAAAAAAAAAGAAACATTTTATACCGTTATCACGCGGACGTTATTATTATTATTATTATTATTGTCAGTGAATCACATATTTCGGAAGGCCGCTACGACGTGTTTATGTATCGCGTTTTTAAACGATTGAATAATAACAGTTCGTTAGTAATTTTTTTTCCTTCTTCTATTTTTTTTTTTTTTTTTACCGTGAAATTGCCGGTAAATCGTTTCCCCGCGCGTGCTGCAGCTGCGCAGGATTCGTCGTCATCGCGCGATTTCTCCAATAGGGGAACGCCAATTGTTGTACATTTGTGACGTGCGCGCGCGTTTCGGAAATGAAATAATAATAATAATAACGAAACGACGACACGGTGACAAAACGATTTAGGAAATCCGTTATTATTTTCATTGTTTATTTTTTCCTATTCGACTATAATAAGGAAATAACACACTGCCGGCGATATATATTTACTATTATTTATTTATTTCGCGGCGATGAGTAAAATTGATATACGGGGAAAAAAGCGATTTATTTCATTCTTCTCAGTCTTTTTTTTTTTTTTTTTTTTTTTGTTTACGGCGAAACGACTTATTTCTTTTATCCGCGTATTTTAATTGAAACGTATCCGATTAATAATGTATCGAGAGGAAAAAATGAAAGTATACAGTTTTCTCCGAATTATTATTATTATTATCTACGTCGGGAAATATATTTTTATAACGCGGTGCCAAACGTTTTAGCGGGGATATAAGTCAACCGCGGTTCTTCTCGATTGTATTCTTTTAAAGTTTCCATCCAGGTGTGGTGTAAACGATTTTTCGACGCGTTGAGAAAAGAGAATCGGCGGCGGGGGGGAAGGTGGGAAGGAGTACTGAATATAGTAAAATTAAAAATCGAAATCGACGAGGAAAAATCGAAAACGTCACATCATTGGAAATATTATACGTTTTAAAGAAGAGTGTTGAATTTTATACCGGAATGGTGATTAAGTTCGCGGAGGCTGTAGTTTCATGACGTTACGTTCAATGTTATACATAATGAAATGACGTCGATTTTTCGGTGGTTTTTTTTATATCCATAAATACGTCACAGTACTAAATGAACGATAGAAATCTGCGAGTCAACCGTCGTCCTGAAAAATATATGATCGAAACGGGGTGGCAATTTCTCTTCGATCTCCCTTCCACCCTGAATACGTGATTTACTTGTACGTTGCTTACAAATTTCGTATCACAAATATTACGCGCCATACATGAGGAGAGAAGAAAAAGATGAAGAAAAAAACACACGGTATTATTTTACTCTTACCACAGCGTTATATCACATACTTTAATAATCATTTTTATTTACTATATTATTATTAATTATTATTATTATTATTATTTATTATTATTATTATTGTTATTATTATTATTATTAACGCGTTGTCGATGACGATACACGCGTGCACCAATAATATATTATAATAATATTATACGAAATACGATTACGCGCGTTTTGTAATATGATAAACAGTACATTATGAATAATAATCTAATTGTGTAAAGAATATACACACTTTCCCTCGTATACGAATAATATTATAATGAATCGCTAATGCAAATTTTATACATTGTGCCTAAATACCGTTTATTTCGTCTCGCTGTCAGTCTTAGAGTAAGTCACGCGCGATCACCTACAACTGCGTACTCGTATACCGCGCGGCGACAACAACAGCGAATCGATTTCTCGTGCAAAGTTTATGTCGGAATCGTGAAGTAGTGTTTAACGCCGTCCATTTACATATCATTACTCTTACCAGTTAATATTAGAAAGAAAAAAAATTAGAAAAGGCTATTTATTATAACGTATTGCCGTTTCTATTGTTTCGTCGTATATTATGCATGTACTAATATTGCGTATATTTTTAATCTCGAAATATCATCAATATTCGTTGTATCGATTATGTATAACAGATTCAATAAAATATTTATCGTGTGCAATACCGCGAGACCGGCGTACCTACTCTTTCGTCGTAAGATTTAAACGGTTTTTTTACTCATCGATATTATTCATATATAAATGAAGCCGTTGATTCAATTCGATTCGTCGGACGGGGAAATTCGATGGTTCATTTATTACAATTTTTTTAACGAATTATTTTATTATTATAATTCAATGCGGAATACACACGTTAAACGCCGAGTCTGTCGATGCTTTGTCGTTATTGATCTTGTTACAGCGTTATTTATTACCAAAATAAAAAAACAGCTTCGTGTTTATTTACTTTTATATATATATAAAAAAAAATAAATATGTATTTTTATATAGAAGGTTTTTACGTATTTTTTTTTACACCGCGGCTATTATCTCGCGTCGGATTTTTGTATTTCACATTCTCGTTTTTATGAGTACGTTACTACACATATATGCGCGCTATATCATCGAATAACGTTATAAATATTTTTTTGCGTGTTATGACTAATATATATATATATATATGTACGCGCGATCGGACTTTTTGCAGAGTCACAGCACACGGTACCGTTGCAGCATCATCATAATAATAATTTTTAGATTATTTAACGATACACGTACGTGTGTAGGCATTTCGTTTTCGTGTATATATAGTGCGAGCATCGTACAATAACAATATCGAGAAATGTGTGTATTCGAGTTATGAAATATTTACGAATAAGTTTTATATAATAATAGATTGTATTTTAGACGCGTAGGATTTGACGAGAGTCTTCAAAAAACGTTTTTCGAACGTACAAAACTACGCGAATGAAAGATTAAAAAATCGTCTCGGCGAAATTTGATCTAAAAAAATCGTTTTATAAACACCGCCCGTTGCAACGATGCGCAATGAACGATAGTCACGTTATTATATATAAAAAATAAAAAAAATATATATATATAAGAAACATGTTTTTTTTTTTTAAACGACTTTCAAAAGCCGTTCAAATATGAAATAATTTATAGACGATTCGGTTTTGTTTTTTACATATTAATAGATAAAATATAGTATTGTTTTACGGTCGATTAACATTACAAATAACATATCTTTAATATGTTATTGGTAACGAGGGATCTGTGACATTACACGCGATGTAATTATTAAAATATAGTTTTTTGAAGACCAAAATGTAATATATCGTATTCATCAGTGACGCGTGTGTAAATGGTTCAGAAAACCGTTGGGAACTTGAAACGCGATTTCAATGGTTTTGCGAAGGAAAGTTAAAAACTTAATACGCGTTTTCGAAACACGCAGTAATTATTTTCTTATTTCGCGGTAAACGCAAACGATACAAAACAGTATAATAAAATCCGTTTTCCATGTTGTGAATAAGTTACAACATTTTATTGATTCAAAAATGTTTCGGTTTTTATGATAGAAAAACGTTCGTATGATTATAATAGTCGTATATATTAAACAAAAATCGTAAATGGAAATTGATTAATGAGTTCATTCGAACCGGTATATAAAAATAAATGCAAACTATATAAACGCGGCAATTATCATAGTTTTATTTTACTTATTAGATTATTTATATACGAAACCGACGATGTCATGAATTCGAGGTGTCAAGCCGAAGGACTTCGAGTGTGTGTGTATAAAAATACGTTTTATATTATTATCATTCTAAATTTCTAAATTTACATTTAAATAATAAATGTTCTAGCCGGTGTAACCGGTTTACATCCTTCGCGTATAGATATGTGTGTGTGTGTGTTTATTTGATAATTCTTGTGTTTGACGTTAAAATCTTTGGTTAAAAAAAAATATATATATATATGTAATAATCGTGTAGTTTATATACAAATATTATAAAAAAATAAAACAATTTTGTTTTTTAAAGAATTCGAGGCCAATACAATTTACGAAAATACATTCGAACGACTATATAATAGTCGATTTTACATTTGTAATTTTTTGTTAGTTTTATTTAAAATAGATATCATCGAATTTCAAAATTATCGCGGCGTTTTCCAGAAAAAAACGCTTTTTTTTTCCTCCCCGTTTTTAATAATAACTTGTGTTTACACGCATACTGTATATTTTAACATTATAAATAGTGGGGTGTATGTAAATCGGTTGAAATTTATTATTCGCGTTACACTTAAATGTTGTTGTGTTTTATATGAAATGTGTTTTTTTTTTTCTGTTCCAACTTGGACGTTGACACAATACATACATTTTTATATATGGTAATTCGTTCGCCATATACGTATGCTCTGTGTGGTAATACCCACATAATTAAACAAATCAAAATGAACACTTTTTCGTTATTTCAGTCGTAAAGACTTCCACTGTAGTATTGTACAATTACTTATATAAACATATATAATAGTTTATATAGATTTATTTTTATGTTCGTGTTGCGCGCGCGCGCGCCTTTTAAATTAAACATAAGAGACTCGTTATTTTTTGTTATGTACCAGCGGAAATTTGAATTCAACGCGAGAATAAGTAAAAAAAAAAAAAAAAAATTGTAAAATAGTGTGTTTTCATTCAAATATATTATTTTCCATTTGCATATATTATTATAAATAACACACTGCTGTACCGGCCGAATACGCATCGATAAAGAGAAAAAACACGCGCGCAAAGGAGTTATGGAGGAATGCAAAATATAAATTGCGAAATTCGCCGCAGCCGCATTATAATATTATATTGTTCGCGTGTTGCTCATGAACAGCTCATATATATTATATATATATAGCGAATGTCTCGAAATTATTCAGCGAAATCCTGAGGCTCGTCACTGCACGTATACGTTTTTGTCTGTGTATATTATAGTATATATTATGTACACTGTATGAGAAAAATATTTAATTACGTTCACGAATGTGTTCACGACCAAATGTCATTAAAAAATTATTTATTTTTAATATTCGCGCGAAGTGTGTGTGTGTGTGAGGTCTTTTCGAATAAAACGTTATAAATCTTTACATACCCACGCGTCAGTATACATTATGGCTGCGGAATAAGAATGAATATTTACTTATACGAATACTGAATGACGGGACACAAATATCTAGGATAAGGGATTTTACCTTATTGAACTCATCCTGAGGAGAAGTTATATGAATGAGGTCGTTTCAGTGTTTTTTTCGTATGTGCAAAGTTTCAAGCGAGACGTTTTGAAATTCCACCAGACCATATAAAATTAAATGTAAATCAGGGGAATAGTAAGAGTAGTATATTCGTGGAGGGGGAGGTTTTATACATAAGAAAAAAATTAATGAGCCAAAAAAAAAGTCTATTAAGCTGAAAAAACCGAATTACTAAGTACTAACACTAAAAATTTCATATTAATATATTCTATATTTCGAAGTATTAGGTTTAAAAAAGTAAAGAATACAAAATGATAAAAAGTTTATCGTGGTCGACTGATGCGCTGTGTCCGATATACGCGGGTATTTAGTTTGACGCTGACCGGGCGATCAATCGCATGTGCGTTTACCATATTTATTATTTTTATTAATAAAAATAATAATAATAATATTATTATTATTATTTCGCGTATTTCAACGAAATAAAATTAACGTAATGATTCATCTTTCCTCGTTGTACACTCGTTTACACGTTTATTTTACATTTTTTACTATTTTATTAACTTTTACTGGTTTACTCACATTCACACGTTTCCTAGACCGACCCAGTTTAAAGTCAGCTAAGCACATAACGCTCGATCACGACTGATGATCAGCGCATACCACATGCGATGATTGTCGGCCGAGCATTTATTCCAGCCTTTTACATGATGCTCAAATGGGTGGAGTGCTGTGAAAACTGGGCATAACCATAACATAATTGGGCCAACCTACAAGTCGATATTTAACTGATAATTGTACTGTAAACGTATACTGATTCGTTTATTTTGAGCAGTACTACGGTGTTTGAATCGAAAGTAACGTTTTTATGGCACGGTTAAACCTATGTAAAAATTCGGTATTCATTTTTGTCAAATACACGGTGCTATGAACCAGATTTTCACGTTCCATCATTTATTGATGATTTAAAACGGCGTCTGCATCTAAAATGCTATTTGGGATATAATCTTATCTGCAGTGTAGTTTTGGATTCCTACGATTTTGAAAACAAATATTCATTTTCAGTTTCCACTTGCAGACTTAAATATTTTTTTTTTAATATACGAAGCGTCTGACACTGTATCTAAATTCGTCCTGTAACAGAATACACACACACATTTTACGTTTGTAAACATAAAACGTAATATTTTTCACGCAGTCCGTCGATACGGATCGCACATCTTTCTATATTATATTACAAAAATACGAACGATTTCAGAGATCTCTTGTCGATATTGTCGATGCAAACACTTTACACCGCAACAGTAGTAATTAAATACACATCAAATATATAATTTATTGATTTATACGTTTCGTAGTCGATTGTTATTATTAGGTATGTGTATAGTTGTTAATCTGCATTCCACAACACTATATACGCGTTAATTGCCATTAATTTATACCGTTCATAAACTCGAAAAGGAAAAAGCATTTTCTTTATACGATAATCATTTAAAAAACGAGTAAACAAAATTGCCTCGTGTGTGTGTTATATAAATTATCAAGTGGTTTAATTTCGGACACCTTAAAGGTGTTGCTGACCATAAATATCTGTTAGAACAAGTACATATAATATGCGCGCCTATCTCGTATAATATTATACGAGTACACACGTGGTGCGTTTAATGAAAATAATTTTTACTTCACTGTAATTCACGCGTACATAAACAAAATTTAATTAGATTAGACGAGATGAGGAGCGAAACGATGTATCGCGGAATATTTATTTTCTTTTAGAAAAATCGATCGATCGATTAATCGAAAAGAAGAAACCAGTTATAATAATAATTGTAGAAGAAAAAAAAAAAATAATAGAATGTATTAGACAGCGTGTATCGGTTGTAAAATCTATCTCAACGGGATTAATATTATACACAACGATATTATAATATAAACGCGTCGTAATTTCAATACGATTTCAACGCGTGTTATTCGATACGATTATTGTAAAACGTACTTGAGAAATTAGGAGGCCGTAGTATTTAACAGTCTTTCGATAATCCGTATTAGTTCGAAGTACATATTATATTGTACTTACAAGTACAAGTGTATTAACAAGAAAGTGAAATGATTAAATATCGAAGATGTATTATTAACTATATATTTCGGTATTCGTATAAATTACTGTTGAGTCGCGAAAACTCGATTTTTTTCTTTCTTTTCCCTATGAAATTCCTATTACACTCAATTTGTCGCGATAATTCAAATGTAATAATAGTTGAGACACAGACAACTCAAACGCAGTTATGACAAATATATCTTAAATGTTATCATTAAAACCGATTTACAATCATAAATGTACAAATTAAACCGTCATTATTGCGCTGTAATATAATCGACAGGTTGCCGTGTATCTTCGTTGTGATAGCCTGTGCAATTTACGTTCATTATGCGTTATTCGTTGTGTCTCTTAAACGTAAATCGGTTAAATTAACAACGATTTGCTGAAAAAGTGAACATGATAAGTGAGGCGACTAAAAATGGGTAAGCCTAAAAATGAAATTGCCAAAAGATTTAATATTTCACAGAGTACACTTCCGATCATACTGAAAAATAAAGACGATATTTTACGAGAGTACGAAACTAAATGAAGGGACTATGAAACGATTTCTGAGTATACCGGCATAACAGAAGTTAGTTTACTCAATCGGTTTATTCGATGTAAAGATTTAAACATTCCAATAAACGGACAAATTTTAAAGGGGAAGGCTGAATTTCTTGTTATTAAACTTGGTCACAAACAATTGAACGATAATCAAGGTTGGTTAAACAACTGAAAAAGTAAGAACGCAACGTCGTTTTTCGTTAAAGTATCCGGTGAAAATGCATATTCGGTTGACCAATAATTATGTATAGTGACTGATTAGTAAAATACGTACCGATTATTATAATCAATTTTTTCCCCGATGACGTTGACGATCAGGTTTATTTATTTTTTTTTTTAAGCGTTCGCCGAGTCATACGTTTGTTTTCATTTTAACGAGTGAATAACTACTTATTAAAAATTATTATAATACGAGGGGAAAAAAAAAGAAAAAATACGTTGAACGTACGAACAATTAATATGATTTTTACGGGTTTTTTTCTTTCTCATTGCCATATATACCTAACACCAATAACTTGTCGTGATAATATTTATTTTGTGGTCTTAAAATTCTATTTTTATCCGAAAATGTACAGTAGGCTTATTGTAAACGTGTTTTATTCGAATAAAATATAACACGTAGTTATATAACACAATAATAATAATATTCGCGTTAATTCTCGACAAATATCAAAATCGTTATTTTAAATCTTATCGTTAACGTTTAGACGGGAAAAGAAAGTAATCACAGAAATCGTACACTATTTATAACCGTTTTCGAAAAAAAACACCACGATGACGTCCAACAGCGTTTATATTGAATATTTTATGTTCGAATAATGGCATACATTATTAAGTGTAAGCAGCATACGTAATTACGAGTTTATTATTATTATTGTTATTATTACTACATACAGTGTAAGAAAAACGATCGATCTTCGCACGCGGCGGTTACAGATTTATATTAGTTCGTGTACCATTCAAAACGATTACGACTGTATTATCATATTCGATAAATATATTTAATATGATTCCCCCTCCTCCCCGATAGTTTTAATCTACTTTAGCGTTTATGCGTGTCGTTTGTAACAAATTCTTTTTTTATATATCGTTTATAACACGTATTATATTCGTACAGAACGACAAGATTTTTCATAACAATAAAACGCTTTTCGCATTAAAATCGTATATAATAATTTCTACGAGTCTTAACGCGTCAATAACGTCAAAAAAATTGTTTTTTTTTTTAAAAAAAATAAAACGTATTTGTCGAATTCTCCACCCACTCCGCCTATGCAACGAGAAATAGGCACTATGTAGTCAATACAATCAGTTGGTAAAACTCTTACGAAAATAAGAATTTATGTTAGGAAAAAATTCGGTTATACAGAGAACTTTTTAACTTTGAAAACTTTAGAACTTTTGAGAGAGAGAACGCGTTGTTTCGGTCAGGTGTACCAAGCGATAATACAGAAAACGTTGAAAAAAATTGTAATGTTTACACGATAAAACCGTTTCTGTACGCGGAAAAAGACGCATAGTTTGGACTCAACACATCAATAATTTTTTATTTTTAACTATAATATGACAATAACGCGGAGCTCTTTTTCTTTTTAAATATCTCTTTAATTTTTAAAGAATTGTTTTTTAAAAAAAATTGCATTTTTAAAACGCTTATGACTCATTAAAAACACGTGTTATTATTACAACGGGTAATATTGTAATTTATTAAAATTTATTGTCTAAAGTATTCTTCTTCAGAATTCATTCGAGCAATTATTATAATGATACTCGTCCTTTTAATACACTCACATTTATTTATACGTATATTATAACAATATTGCAATCGAAAAACTTTATTTATTTATTTTTTTTTTGTTTTTGTTTCAAACTCGCGATTATCGTTTACGAGGACTCGAGAAACGACGCGATATTATCCAATTCCAAAAACCGAATGTGTACTGCGAAATGTAAGTGGAAAGAGAGAGAAAAGAATGTTCATTTGCAGCAGTGAATTGCGCAAGTGTACGCAAGAGCGGGCGTATTACATCATTTTGAGACCACTAGCCAATCGAGTAGTTTTAAATGCAATAATTAAACAAAATAGGCTTTTCTAATTTATTTCCAGTAGTTTTCAATATGTAATAATTAATAATCGTATAGTTTATAATATAATACGTGTAGTGTTCGAGGTGGTGGTGTTGTTTTTTTTTGCTCATAATTGCTTATGGTTTTAATTGTAAAATACGAAGCCTTATATAAAATAATAATTATTACGATCGTTTTGGATTTCATCGCGTGATATCATCGCGTTTTTTCTACGGCTGCATATAATCATTATAATATTGTGTGTCTTAACCAGCGCGTACATTATTGCAGATCGAAAATATCTTTTTTGAAAATTCGACGCGAAATTACTGTCGTAAAATATATCAAATTTTTATACGTTCATTTCGCGGGCCATTTAAGCTCTTGCTAATGTTTTTTTTTTTTACTGTAAATTTTGCAAGTACCGACGCGACCTATGCGGACAGAAAAATTACACAATTACCTATTTAAATTGTATACTTTTACACCGGTCTCATCGATAGATGAGGCGATATTAGGTGAATTCGGTCCACCTGTCTCCCAGCAGCAGTGATTGCTTCTTTTTTTTTTGTTTTTATATCACTGGCATATTATATAAATACGAAATATAATCGTAACAAAAATTATCCCGCATTTCGAAGTGCGGGAGGTTTAAATAGATTTTTGTTTTTACGAAATCCAAAACCAATCCATATTTTTTTAGGAAAAAAATATTCGATGTCGTTGATTTTTTTTTTTAAATTCTCTAAATTTTACGAATAGTGTCATCAATACACGCACTATAATAATATCATAAATAATATAAGTATGGTTTGAAAAATATATAATAATAATTGTTATAGAAAAAAAATCACCGTTTAAACGTTGTAACGACGTAATTTTTTTTTTTTTTGAAAAAATCATATTTTTATAAAACGACTATTTTTATTTCGAAAAAAAAAACAAATTAGTATAAAAGTTTTATTTTTTTTTTGTAATTTCGATTTCTTTATATAATAAAAAAATTTAATTAAATTCAAAACGCGTTTAAACCATGGCGGGAAAGTGTAAGGAGTATTCACATTCTGTATATATATATATATTTATGTATGTAATAAATCTCGTTTTTTTTTTCGTGGTCCATTTGACAATTTCCTAATAATTCGGATAATGTAGTGAATGTGTATCGTTACCGTGTAATTTTTTTAACGACAATAAAATATATATAAAACAAAAAAAGTAAGTGAACCGCTGGTGTCGTTTAAACGCGAATTACGCGTAGATTACGAGATTTTTTTTCTAGTATTTTATTATTACTAATATGTTTGAATAACGGAAAATCGTATTATATTCGAAAAACGATATTTTGCGCGGATCTTGAATGTAATTTACACAAAAACCGTTTTTTTTTTATATTTATAAGATTTCGGCGTGGTATTATAGTACAATTGCCGGTTATATGCTTTCAGTGTTTGTCGTTCTTGTATTCGAGAAATGACGAAGATATTATGTATCTATGTGATTCTGACGAAATCTCTTCTTTTCTTTTTTTTTTGTTTTCATACGCAATATTTCCTCTACGCGCGTTATTCAACGTTATTATGGGAAAAATCGAGAAATCCTGCAGAACTCTCTAAAACAAATCTATGTAGAAAAATAGATTTTTTTTTTTTACAAAAACGAAAGATTTTTTTAAATAAAACCACGAATCAATAATAATGGTCACGTTCGTTTTGCAGAGCAATGGACACTGTAGCACGACGGAACGTGGACTCGGTATTTTCATAAAATCTCGCGAACGATTCGTCGTGGCCCACGAGTTGTCGATAACACTGGAACGCGGAGAAGGAACGTGGAGCTGTTTATTGGAAACCGGGAATAAAGAAATCCCAAGGGAGACGAAGGGTTGGCTGATCGGAAAGGATTTTGTAAGGGCAGAGGAATATAGTCGGCCAAGACGAATGGAGGAAATGGAATCTATCCCTATAAAATATTGCGGACTCGATTCTGAAACGGTCGCGGGCAGTAAAAGTATCATCGAATATCGACGAAACTCAGGATTTTTAACGGTTACAAACCGTACAGTCCCTACTGTTCTCGGTTGATATTCGGAATTTTACCGACCACAATCGTTAATTTTACCGGTAGAATAAAAATTCTACAGTCCGCGCGGCGGCAAACGGAATTTAGTCACGTGAAACCAACGTTTTTGGACGGGAGGTCGAATCACACTACGGTCTGACTTAAGTTTTTTTTTTTTTAATAGGCGCGTGTCGTACGACGATTTTATTTTCCCCGTAGCAATCGAAAGCGTTTACCGAGAACCGAAACAGGAATAATAAACTGTGACGTTGGAATAGGTGCGTTTCAGTAAGGTTTTTTTATTAAAATGTAAAATTGATTTTCGATTTAATCGTATCGTGTTTTAATTCGTATACGTATAACACGTTCAGAGACGCAAAAAAAGAAAAAAAAAACCGAAAAAACTTATTCGATTTTTTTTTTTTTTTGTCGTTCTTCAACACAACCATTATACTATATATTTTTTTTAAACTAAGGAATTGAACATAAATTATTACCTCATATACACTTTTTAATATTGTCTGTAATTAGTATAATTATATATATACATAGTAAATAATTACGGCTCGAGTACAAATTATTATTATCTAAACTATATACACGTCATATAGTAATGTATGGTTATTATAATATGTTTTAATCTCTCGGATCTTCTGTCGATTGTTACGTTCGGTTATAAATTTACACACACACACACACGTGTAAACACTCTAATATTAATCTGATACTTTCTCGACAGAAAGGTATATTTATTTTTTTTCTAAATTTAAAATACACTTTTTTTTTAAGCGTACGCCTTATACTTAAAAATCATAACGCGCATTTTCCTTTTTATCTTCACCGTCTCGTTAATATTATATTATATTCATACGCGAGAGTACACGTTAATTAATTTATCTGATATTCGTATACAAACATAATATTATATTATATATATACACGCGTAATATAATTCGATAAGAATAATCGAATTAATTGATACTTACGAAATAACTAGCATTGTAACGATTTACATATAATCCGATTAACGTTGAAAATATATTTTTCTATTAAAAATCAATTACTCGCGGGTATTAAGCGAGAGATTTTTTTTTATAGATAAAATACAAATATTTCCTAGCGCTTGGCGGATTACTGTTTATTAGTGCGCGATTACAAATTTTTGGATACATTATTTTTTTGTTTATTTTTCCGCATTGAGATGGAGATAATAGTATTCGTTACCAGCATCTTATTGCTCGTCCATTATATGTATATAATAGTGATACATTTTTTTTTTTTTTTTAAACACTCATAGAATGTAATATAACGAATTTTATAATATTACATCTGATTTTTGGACCGGTCTTTATAACTGTTAAGTATATAATATAAATAATTTCGTATTATTGTAATGCTTATAATAACGACTTTTACCATTACACAAATCTTGCCGATGATAATATTCGAATTCGCGTTGCCTTATACGTGAAATAGTTGTAGTGTACTGAAGTCGTACATTCTTCGAATACGAGCAGTTTTTCATTTTTTTTTTTTTTTTGAAAAATAAAATATCGACGAATTTATATAGTAAATGATAAATATTTTATCGAGTATACGTTTGAATTTGAATTATTCACATCGCGTCCGTACGTACAAATGACGAGTCGTATAGTTTTACGCAATAACGTACTCGCGGTAAGAGGTATGTAAAAAATTTAAAAAAAAAAATTGTCGATAGTATTAAACATATATGTATAATAAAAATCGTGTCAAGTTCAGTTTTAACACACATAACGCGCATAATAGATATACTCCCGGCAGTAATACCTTCTCCTTCATATACTGCCAATTATAAAACGTACACTGCTTGCAGTATGTAATCTGAATAAAATTTAAAATCGATACACGCCCAGTGGTAACGTAGACGTCATACTCATATGTATTATAATATATTGTCGACAATTTATACTCGTATATTCTAACCCGCTTATATTAAACTGCAACAGGCTTTTGGAACGATTCAAATGTATTCCGTGAAGGAGGAAATAGCACGTTACGTTCGCAGTGTGTGTTATAAATAATTTTCTCGTGTGCGATACGCGCTCGATCGTTTTAAAGTAATATGAATCGTTCGTAGACCATAACACATATGTATAATATTATACAATTGCAATTATTTACAATCGGATTTCTTCGAATCAGCGTTTTTTTAATACGCGCGTATATATATTTCTTTAGTTAAACGATATCGATGTATCATCATCACGTTCTAATACCTTGTCGATGATGTATGGCCATGTGTGTTTATATCGTTCGCTGCTTTCTTTTAGGTTTTTTGGTAGCCCGTCTTCACTTTTATGTCATGGAAGTAGTCAATTCACGAACTTATTCCTCTTGGTCGTCGTTATCCGTCGTCCTTCGAATATATTATTAAAGAAAATCGTCGTAATGTGCCCGATAAATTTGATTCTATTTTTCATTATAATATTATTATCGATTCTCCTATTTCTTCTAGAACTCTTTCATTCGATTTACGTTTCGCCCGTTGTCGGTCTTGATCATCCATCTCCACAATCACATTATTCCCATTGCTTTAAGTCTCTCTCTCTCTCTTTCTCTCTTTGCGTCATCGTTCACGTGTCACATCCAATAACTCAATAGACACTCCGTACAAAAAAGTCTTAATAGGCTTTTTACGAGTTTCAAATTTGAAGTGCGCCTATCATCAAATACACTCTATACTTTTTGCGGTAATATATAAATATTATGCAGAGCCTATATGGATAATACGACAAATAACAACGCATTAAATATTATGACGTAACACACACACACACACACACACAGAAATATATTCCAGAAATGTTTTAATTTTTTTTTTTCTTTCGTTATTTGTCATTTTCATTTGTATGTCGAGGTTAAACGCTACGAATGTCTATCGGTTATTATACAGACCACTTCTCGTATAATATTATTCGAAATTTTGTAATATAATATTACACTACGCGTAAAATCCGTTTACTTATCGTACGCGCGAAAACGGGTTTTCTAGGTCACGTTCAAGGTTTGAAAATCGAAAGCGTCGCGCGGATCCGGCAGTTTTGCAAAGGGAACGTTTTGAATTTATCGTCCTCAGATCATCGGAACGTACAGTCGAGGGGATCCGTACTAGACGACGGGGCAAAAGTGTATATTGAAATCCGCATTTTCTCGTCGTTTGTCCCGAACAGGACGCGCGCAAGACGAGGTCGATGGAATTCGTCCTTCGCCGGTCCGCCGGCCCGGAGCAGACTACGTTGAAATAATATTCTCTCGAGTTTCAAATGTAACTAATGTATAAATTAAAAAAAAATAAATACCCCGAAAGGACTTTTGAAAAGGGATTTTCGAATCTCGCGGAGGATCTTTTTAAAAATACTTCGCTTCATATTATATACACTAAGTTCGTTTTAGTTTTTGGACAATTCAAATTTATTTATGATAAATATTGTGACGTAAAAATTGTATTTATGTTTAACGCGCGTGGTTTCGATTGAATTCATATTATAAAAAAAAATTTATCGCCGTACTAGTGATAGAAATTCAAACGTATTTTTCTGTCGAAAATCGACCACTGTGACGATAGGACACGTCGATGTGAAACGTTTATACATATATTTAATATTCATATGTTATACGCGATCGAAGATTTTTTTTTTCTTTTTTTTTAGTATGTCATATTTCCCTATTGCATTGTATTTTTTTTTTTAACTTTTACTCCGAGTGAATACCATTCAACCATATATTGTTTTAAAAATACATTTTTGCCATATAATAATTTTAAAACTCTAGCGTTGCGTTGAAATTCAAATTACGAGTATAAAAATAAAGCGTTTTTGTTTCGAGGTGAGCGCGAATCACTCCCCCCCCTCCTCCCGAGACAATTGCCAAACACCGCGGAATTCGGTATTTATATTAATACGTACGTACTTTTATATTTATATACAATGGTGATTTTAGCCAACTAATTCGTTTTATAGCTAAAAAACACCGATGAGTCGTAAATTTATATAAATATATTTGTTATTATTTTATTTTCTATATTTTATTTTAATTAAATTATATGACGCGTCATTTTATATATATATATATATTAATAAATTCGTTAAGGCCGTTTTAAAAATGGTCAATCGGGAAATTATATGAAAATATGATATTATAATGGGATTTTTATTTTAGAATCGCTAAACGTGCCGGTCCGACGATATATTTTTTTTGTACATTTTCCACGCTATAGTGTGAATTAGAGTGTTATATAAACAAAATAGTTTTTTTTTATACTTTATATATATATATAAGTGTATAAATAAAAGTAATTTTATGGGCGGATAAGTGTGTGTGGGGATTGATTATGCCTTCTCCTCCGATGAGTATTTATTGGGTATATTATATAAATAGTTGAACGAAAAGTTTAAAAACACTTTATACACAATACGTATATTGTCGAATAAAAATTGTAAACACTAAAAAAGCAAAAAAACGGGTTTTATAATCGTATATGATATAATACAGTGAAATTAATGTGTTCCATTATAGTATTTATACGAGTATACGCTGAACGGATTTTAGTGATTTGATAATATAATTATTACACTCAATATTATTACCGTCCAGTAAATATCCAACGTATAAATAGATTTCGATTATTGTCCTAGATAAATTAAAAAAAAAAATCTCGAACGTTTTATTATAATATATCGGAGTGCGAAAAATAATATTATTATAGTGACACGCGTCTTTTTTTTAAAAAAAAAATCTCCGAACGCTTTTTTTTTCCTTTTTGTATCCGTTATTTAACGCGCACAATACGAAACGTATTTGTATACATAACGTGTAATCAGGGCCGGCCTGAGGTATTATTATTACTAAATACTATTTTACATATAGGTATTGTTTAAAACGACTTATATTTATAGAATTCTGGATAAAATAATTATTCGGACACAATTATCGATAAATGTATTATTATTTCTTTAATAGTGCATAGTGATTCTTAATTAATCTAAATATTTTCGCAATATTTTGCTATTTTGGAGTGCGATCGGATTTAGAATAGATGACCAGCGTTTTGACTGAAAACCAAAAAAAATGTCCGGCTTTCGCTGGCCGTCTGTCTGGGGCCCTAAGCGCCCGTATCTCGGGCCGGCCCGGCGTATAATAATTATTTTTCGGCGCAGTTATTTCCAAGTGTATTTCAAAAGAGAGTTTACATCGCCGATACACCGAAAGATTTAATGGAACGCGCGTTAATTAAACAACAAACACCATCTAAATGGATAATACTCGTATTTTTTTTTTTTTTTATATACATTTTATACGTTATTGCCGCACATAAAACGTGAAAAGAAAAAGAGAACATTAAACTGATATAATAATGTATTTTCCAAAGCGCGCAATATGTTTATTTACAAAACAAAAACTGGAATAATGTTCGAGCGCTTTACGCGTAAACGTAAAGTAAAAAATAAATATAATCCATTAATAGAACGCAAAAGAAAAAAAAACGAATTTCGAGGATTTCGAGGGTTTACATAAAGAAACACTCGAATAGATAAGCATTTAAGTGGTTTTTTTTTTTTTATTCGCAATCATTAAACGCTTTGGAGTCGTGCGTATTACATATAGAGACAGACGACCATAATAATATATTGCGGTTGTCTTTGACAAAAAATAAAAATATAATGCGCGTTAGATTTCGTATATACGAAAAGTGTATAAATAATAATAATACTCACGGTTCGGTAACAGAGTGAAAAAAAAATTGCGCAATAGGAAATAATATAATACGAATTGCGGTATTTTCTGTTTCTCTATGTGTGTACAAAACGTTTCTTTCGAAAAACGCGCGGAATCGCGGAGTGGACTGTACACGTTTTTCCTCCATTATGTATTACACGTTTAGTGTGTAATCGATTTAATCCGACGAAAATATATATATATATAAAAAAAATGTTCTTCTAATTACATTTTACCGTACAGTTTTCATTTTATTTACAGTACGCGCGTATGTTTTAAATTTAAAAATATGAATTAACAAATTTCGTCGAGTGTATAGAAGAAATAAATACCACTGTCGCAACAGTCTGGTGGTCGGGACTCGGCAAAACGTCTTTTAAAAACTAACGACAATAAACCAGTGAATAGTGTTCAAATACATTATTCGCGCAGCGTTAAATATTTTATCGCACGACGTACAAAAAAGTTATGTGAATTGATGAAAAAAAATTCAGTCGTCATTATACAAATACAAGCGTTTATAATATTTTTTTTATGAATTACACTCCGTAATATACACACGCGGGTACATTAACATAAAATCGAAGTTCTTCGACGCGTTATTTACATTAACGTATAATGAACTCTCATCAGACGTTTGATAATTCAATCGATATCGAACGAACGTATTCGTTTATATCGTTTATCGTTTATTTGTTTTTAAATTCTCAACGCCGTTCAGGTAGGTTTTATTACTTTATCTGTGTGTACGAATTTTCGATTGCAAAAAAAAAAAAAAAGAAAAGAAAAGAACGCTCTGGGATGATTCGCTCGTCAATCCGGTGTCGATATTTTTGTACTCCATTCGCATGGTTTTTCTTTTTTTCCCTCGTCGGTTTCCCTTGTGTGCGCGCAAGGGAAACTGAAAATTTTCTCGTCGGTTTTTGAACGTAAAAAAAAAAAAAACAAAAAAATGTATTCTTACGACTGCTGTGACTCGTCGATAAAATAAATCTTTTAAGTGTTCAATACGAAAGAAATTCTCGTTTTTACAAAATTAAATAGAAGAAAAGAAAACGCGTATTTTGTGTGTGTCCGCGCACGTTCGAAGGGTCGAATAAGAAATCGAGTGAAGCGCCTGTGAAAACACGACGTAGGATAAAAAAAAAGTTGTTTTCTCCTAAATCGAAAAACCGTCGCCCGTGTTTGGTCGCGACGGGCGGGTGGGATACGGCGGCGGCGGAGGCGGAGGCGCGGGCGTGCGTGTGTGCATGTCGGAGGAGAGTTCGCCGCGGCCGCGCGCGTGAAAGAGAAAACACGTTCGCGTCCGCGTAGTGTTATAATTAACGTCGGACCGTCCGCCGTCGACGACATCGCCGCCGCCGCCGCCGTCCGTATCGTGCGCGCGCGAATCACTAGTCGATTCCCCGTTTATTTATTTATTTTTTTTACTTACACCCGTTGTCGCTTTCGTTCTCGTCGCATACGATTTTCCGTCGTTTTTCTCCCGTCGTCGCCGTCTTATTTTATTTATCTGTTTTTCCATTCTCCCCACTCGAGCGAATTATTATTATTATTATTATCATCCGTTGGACGCGGTTAAAGCCGGTTTCTAACACATCGTGTTTACGGACGAAAAGTGTCCGCGAACGGATCACGACGCGGAGAAAAAGGATTGTGTGAATAGTATTTACGCGTTCGGAGAGAAGCGTCCGTGACAGCGTCCGGACCAGTGTGTTTGCAGCAAAAATGATGTCACTGTACAGGACCATCAGAGGCACGAACGGCACCCAAAAACGCGTCAGGGACAGGAGGTGAGTTCGTAGATTATTGTTATTGCTCTTTTTTCTCTCTCTCTTTTAAAATCCACACGCGCGTATAATTATAATATTTAAATCGCGAACGCGTCATAGAATAAATATATATATATATGTATTGTAGTATGTACGTGACCCGGTTGTTCGTTATAATATAAATATTAAAAAAAAAAAAAGCATGATACTCACGACGACGACGACACGTCAGGCGTGCGTTATTAATTTAAATATTATATCTCACGCGGATGAGCGTAAAAGACCGTTTAAGGTCGTTTTGTTTATAATAACGGAATATTATTATAATACATATTGAGAATATTGTATTGGCGGTACGATAATGATCATCTGTGCGATGCAGAAAAACGTTTCTGGCGGTCGTGCAGTGTTCGAAAATGTCTGGTTTGTATCTACAGAATCGGTGATCGAAAGAGGGAAAAAGATTGTGAGAAAAAAATTCCATGTTTTTAATAATAAATTTACAGTATTCCGGTATAAATTTCCAAAAATGAAAAAAAAGAACAAAAATCGATACGTTTTTTAATTTTAATATTTTAAGGTTAATTTTCGTTTTCCTCTAACGTCGTTTGTATATAATATACAATTTCAAAATCAATTGGTGCGGACAAGTTACTCTGCGATTCTCCGTCATTTCTCAAATCATTTTTTGTTGTTAACGAGAAAACGATGTTTCACCGAAAATCGTTAAAAATATGTTTACTATTAAAAAATATTAATAAATCCCGCTTGCAAATATATATTTAATTTTTTTTTCTGTATTTTCAATATACCACCCGTACGATTAATAATAATACGACGATAATATTATAAAATTGTGTTCGGTTTTTGATTTCTGCGGTACTGCGTGAGTAAACGTTGTCGAGTATATTTTTGTAATTTTTATGGTTCGGAGATATTATGTGTTGGTACCATATTGAAATGGACGTGGAAATGGACGCGTGTGTATGACTTTGTTTTGTTTTTTGTTTTATATATATATATATATATAATTCTCATCGTCGGAATTACACTTGTCGGTATGAAGATTATCCGCGATTCGATCTTTTCGATCAAAACTATGTACAGCGAATCAATAAGGTAAAAAAAAAAAATGTTTTTCGCAATCGTGTAAATTATAATAATTATAAATAAATTATTTTTTTTACTCGGATAATAAAAAAAAGTAGAATAAAAAACCGCGTAGACACGTAGTTCTTATTACGCGCGTCGTCGTCGACGGGTAACACACGCGCTGCGTTCATTACGATTGCTGCCGATGATAAACGCTATAATATGTTAAACCACCGTATACAGGAATTCAGGGTAATTTCTGCGATCATAATATTATAATAAAGACATAGAAAAAAAAATATATAATTTCTTTTTCTTTTTTCGTTATTAGTATATTATTGATTGCGTGTACGTTACATTGCTATTGCGTGTGTATAGATAATGTTGTAATTCGCAGAGGATATACCAGTTATTATTGTTTCGGTGAGATTTGTCGAGTTCGACGCGCGCTCGTTATACATATATATATATATGTATAGAAAATGTGTATATTATTGAGAAATTGTCGCACGCGATCCGTCAAAAGGCGTGAAAAAGAATAAATTGTTTTTTTTTTCATATAAAAAAAAATAATAACCGAGTTTTCTTTCGACGGGGAAGGAGGGGAAAAAAATTAAAAACGAAATTTACCGTTTTACACGTAAACTGCAAGTCACCCGCAGAAAAGCTATAATAATAATAATAATAAGCATTTACAGTATACCAATATTATAGCCGGCGGGTTCGGTATAATATGGTCAAGCAATCGAAATTTCGGTGGTTATTCGAACTCTTAACTCCACATTAAAAGTTTGTATACAGTTAAATATATAGAGTTAAAGAAGAAAAAATTAAAATGGAAAACGCGTGTTCTTATGCGTGAGTTCGTCATATAAACCGTTTTTGTACGAATCACCAGCGCTGCAGTACAGAGAAACGGTGAAATATTTACAAATAGTGACTTTTAACACAACCTCGGGTTTTTTTTTTTTTTGTAATAAACTTGTCGTTCTTTCAACGAAATTATCATTTGAAAGTGTGAAACGAATTTGTTATTTTTGTTTTATAATCGTCAAGTTCGTCGTCGTAATAACCCGCAGCATCTGTCAGTTTACTTATTATAAATTATTTCGTGTTTCAAATCGAAAATCGCACAAATGAAAAAAAAATGCGTGTATTATATATATATATATATGAATATTCGCTAAAAAATAGAACATGATTGTAGTTGTGTCAGTAGGACAAAGAAAACCAAATAAAAGGAAATCTTTTAGCCGCGTGCTCGAACGGATTTTTATGCGTATATTGAAACGATCGTTTTTTTTTTCGGGGAAGATTTTTCTTTCTATCGCAATGACTATAGTTCGGTGATGGAAAAGAAACCAAAAACTCATCGAACGATTTCTCGTGTTTGAGTTGTAAACAACGAAAATATCGTGTCTACGAATCGTTTGAATTGATTTTTTCTCTCCTTTTTTTTTTTTTGTTCTCTCCATACCATTTTTTTTATTTTTTTGAAATCGATTGACAATAAACGGTTGACGAGCGGTAGAGAGTAGTACGGGGAGGAGGTATAGCAGCTGTTATAATGGTATATATGTATCCGTATATATTGTTATATACGTTTCGACGACACGCTGACGATTCATTATATCGACGTTAAACGTTTCTCTATAATATACATAGACGTCATATAATACGTATATATTGTGTGTCAAAAAAAAAAAAACTTCTTCGTGATAAATGCTTTCGAAATCGAACAATAATATTACAAAAGAAAAAAAATGCTTAAAAATCTGAAAATTTAATCGTAAATAACTCATAATTGCGAACAATTATTTAATAATAAATTATAAACAGAATCTGTAATGTTCAAAAGGAAAAATTAAGTTCTTAGAAAACTTGCGAATATAATTTAATACGTCCGTATTATCCGTTTAATGCGCCGCGTTATAACAAACGTTATTTTATTTTTCTATTACACGTGAATATGTACATATATACGGGTAACGGCAATAATATTCCGAAACGAAAAAATAATAATTTTAACGAAAATTTAAATAATTTTAATGTCGCGTATACTTTCAATATCTTTATTCTCGTTGCGTTGTATTGTAAACGGCTATACTCGAGAATTATCTAAAAACAAGTTTTTTTTATATATATAATATGAATATATACGAGAAGAAATTTCTTTTTTTTTTTTAACTCTTAATCGTTCGTTGCCTAATGAAATTTTACACGTTAAAAAAAAGCCACGACCACTGTGTTTGTAATAAATCGATAAACCGGAACAAAAGTATAGAAAATATGCGCTCATAATAATAAATAAAAAACATATCCGCCAAAAAGAATACTTTATAATTCCGTGATAATAACGAATGGGAATTGTGTTTTCAAAAAAAAAAAAAAAAAAAAAAAGTTACTCGGGAGAAATGAACGCAACAAATTTTTAAATATTAATAATAATAATAATAATAATAATAATAATAATAATAATAATAATAATAATAATAACGCTATTCGTTTCCATTCCCGAGACATGGATGTAACTCGCTCGCACGCGTATACCGTCTTTTTTGCTCGCGGTGTCATCGCCGATGATTGTGTTCGCTATACCGGTCCATGCAATGATCCGCGGCAACAGCCTCGTTTTTTTAAATGCCGTACACAATGTAAACGTACACAACCTACGACGTAAACGTTTAAAAAAAAAAAATAATAAAAAAAATCAACGAAACGGGTCCCAGAAAAAAACTGTTCGGCAACCGATCGGTTTGAAATTTCGCGGTCAATTTCGATAATATTGAAAATATACGTGCGAAACGCGGTGTAATTTGTTTTCTAGAATATAATTATTGTTTTACCGAAAAGAAAACGTATTCATGTGATATTTTTTACGATTATAATTAATATTCGACCGGAGTTTTTTTTTTTTAAAAATTTTTTTCGGACGACCACTACTGTATAACGTATAAAAGCGCGCAATTTTTTCTTTTTTCTATTTTTTATATATATAACCATTTAATATTATAATATCGGCAGCCGTATAGTGACCGTGTGACTTGCACAATGTTACGGCCGGGACAAAAAATAAATCTAACACGAATTGAACGCTGTGGATATTGTAAAATATTTATACACGCGTATGAGTATTTTTTTTTTTTGGAAATTACATTTTCGTAAGACTCGCGTGTAAGACTAATCGACAAAACGCGTTTGTTACTTTTTTTTTTCGACACTCAATCCGCGGAGAATAAACCGTTTTTTTTTTTTTTTAAAATCGATTAAACATTATTTACTAACCGCCTGCCAACGGCTGTCAACGCGGCGAGCGCATAATAATAATAATAATAATAATAATAATAATAATAATAATAATAATAATAATAATAATAATAATGTTACAGCGGCGTGACATTTTCGTCGTATACACGTACCGCGGTATATAACATAATACCGCACGGTACGTGGTATACACGTACTGTCTGGACGCGCGCGCCTGGACCGTGCCGCAGAATCCGGCACAGCCAATAACCGGTTGTCTGTATCAAATGTATATAAACAGAGTTACGTAAACGCGGAGTTACATTTGTGATTATTGTAATCCGGTTACGTATTTATTATTTTCTTTTCTTAAATACCGATACCGTAACCCTTTTATAAATTCAAATAAATAATTTACATACTTAGAGACACACACGTTTTGATAATAAACACGTCGCGATATCGCGATTTCTAAAAAAAAAAAAAAAAAAAAAAATTTCAAACGTTCCAAAATAATAATTTGATACGTAAATTATACATATTATATTACAGACGAGAGTATAATTTTCAAACGGACAGTAATTTAGTAACGGTCGAAGGATTTCATTTACTTCTTATGCGAATTCGTGTTCTTTTTTTGGAAAAAAAAAATAAATATTATATAAAGATATAATGTCTGTACGGGGAGGGTGGTATTTTTGCGAAAAACGAGCGTTTCCTCCTAAAAACTCGTCGATTGTAGAAAAAAAATACCAATCAGTATCCCTAGCGGCTCTGCAGATTATTATTAAATAGATAAAGCAGTGGAGCCTGCGCGCACCTTTCTCCGTGCAGTAGCGATTCGAACGCTTACGTTTACGTTTTGCGTTGTGACCACCAATGTACAAATAAATTTCTACTCTCTATCGTATAATAATGTGTTTTTAAAAACGAATCGCTCGCACAAATGCGAATATTTTTTGTACCAATTTTATTTCACCCGAAAAAATGAATGACAGTGACTTATTGCACCGATGCTCGTAACTGAATCGATTTACTATACACTAAATCGTCGTCCCGACGTGTACATTATGTTGCGAGTGACGTTAAAATGTCGACATCGGTTTTGGCTGGTGTGTAGTAAAATTCGTTTTATAAACACGAGATATCGACACTTATCGAATAACAATAAAATCATCCAGTCAATAATGGTTAATATTAAGTAGAGTCATGTGTTACAAGTGCCGACAAGTAAACGTATTTTATACTCTGCGATATACTAACATTAATAAACCCGTCTCACTCTCAGAGTGTATTCTTTTCTGATACACATTCTCACATGTTATATATTGTTCAAAGGTCCTCATGTCGACATTGTTAACATTGCCCCGTAACACGTATACGTGCTATTATAATACGTAATACTGTCCGAATCTGAAGTAAAAACACACGAACATTGTTTCACCTTGGACTTGCACTCTCAGACATCGTATGTGTCACCTAACCTATATTTTTTTACCGGAGTCCGTTTTTTTTCCACTCCGACTATGCATAATATAATTATATATATATATTTTTTTTTTGTATTCGTCATATTTTTGAACACGAGTGTTATATAACGTCAAAAAACGATCGTATCATATTATACCGTGTGGCCGATGATGACGATTTTATAATATTGTACAGTTCATTCGTTTAAAATACATTTCAAATCGATTGGGTTTTTGTTTTGTTTGGAAGATTCTAAACGAAGCGCGGAGACTCGATATTGCAAACGGTCGGGATTTCTATCGGTTATTATAAAGAAAAAAAATCCGCCTGACCGTACGGTCTCGTTCCGTTGCAAACGTTTGCCGGTGTGTTCTGCACAATAATATTATAACTTCGACATTACGCGTATTACACAACGCGGTGTAATATTTCGAGTCGTCGCACTCGGGTGCCGCGCGTTAAAATACCTAATCGAAAATTATTATAAAATCGCAGCGGCGTTAAACACGCGAATGTTCGCGCCAGAATCCGTGAAAAGAAACGCGTCTAACGAAAAAAATAACTCGGATTTATAATAATAACAATGTAAAAACTACTGAAACGCCGTAAAACAAAAAAAAAAAACCGCGAAATAATAAATTATATATATTTGAAATCGAGAATAATCAATCATATACTTGTCCTAACCCTAGTTCGGATATTCCGTTGTCGTCAACGCGAGTAATATGCGTAAACGTTGCATTTTCCTCGTTCACCTCTCATATTCTTTTAGAAGTCTGTGTCGTGTCGACGATTCGTATCTGTTCGTCGAAACACACACACACGCATATAAAAACGGCGTTTAATCGTTCCGAGTAAAAAAAAAATACGTGCGTACGCGTGCGGCAGACGTTACCGCGCACACGTACATTACTATCGGCGAAATTACCCAACAACAGATTTTTATTTTCAGCGGCGGTCCGGACGCAACGAGGAAACAGGAAACCTTTCGGATTTCTCGCGCGCGCAAGCTTGCAACGGGTTGTAATATCGTCCGATCACAAAACTTCTCTCTCGTTACACGCCGCTGGATTGCAAAACCCGTTCTCCGTACGCGATTTCGGCGCGGGTTTTCCCTGCAAACGCCATCTGCTGCTCTGACGTCAGCGCTATTGCTGTAAGCACGCGCCCGCCGTGAAATCCGTTAGTCACCGCTTGTTCCTCATCCGCACAGCGGTGGTCTAAACGCTCGTGACATTTGCCTGAATTCACATAAAAAACAATTTTTTTTTGATTCCGGAATATTTTCAGATGTATTATGTCGTCAGTTTTTGGCTGACGTTTCGCACTCATTTCATAGTCTTCTAATGACTACGAAACGCCACAGATGGACTGTATGCAATGAGTCCGAAACGTCAGCCAAAAACTGAACACACACCTGAAAATATTCTGAATAAATCAACAAACATTTTTTGTTTTTTTTTGTTTTTGAATTTTATTCGATTTTTTTTTTTTTTGTCGACACTGTTCGTATAGCACCCGTTGCTGCCATCGTTTAGTCGGAAGACAATCTCCTGCTGTTTCGATTTCCCCTCCTCCCAAATACGTTTGATTTGATTCCGGCGTACGATATAACCTGCAGTAGGTTCGTATATGGCGTACTATATAATCTCCGCGACGATCCGATCCGACTCGGGCGATGGTCGCAGCCTCTTTCTGCCGTCCTCGCGTCCGGTGAATCTACGTCGAGAAACACTTGTGTTTGCGACATCAACCGCGAGGAATTCGTCTTTGACTCTGATTCCGGCGTGTCTTTTACTTCTCCGGTAGGGTCGGAAGAAAATGGGCCGGAGATGCTGAGCGATTTTCCGCCGTTTCGAACCGTACAGTTATTATTATTGTTTTTTCTTCACAAATTCAAAACGATAAATCGAGTATTGTTTTGGTCGGAATCCGAGAAATATCCTAATTTCGTTATGACCGGGACACTATTATCACAATTCGGTCGGCTGTTACACGGACGCGTAAATGAAAAAAAAAAACACGTGAAGAGAAGTCAATAAAGTTCAATGGTTTTGTGGTGTAAAGTGGTAAGGGTTGTAAATTCACTCGCTCAGCTTCTTCCCAACACTCGTGACGTGCTCGGTTCGCGGATACTCGCGCAGTTATATGTCACTGTACTATACGGTTACGTATATACGTTGCGAAAGAAATATACGGATAATATTTCGTTTGATTTTTTTTTTTTTTATTATTATTATTATTCAATATAATAATAATATTACGTTCGTCCGCGCTGCATACGTACACATATTGTACGTTTGTCAAATGTGCGTGTATATATTACTGTGTAATAAATTTATTTCGAAATAATAAAAAGTAATTACACAATCCTCCTGTAACAGTTCATAATACGCGGGATGATATTTGTAAATATGCAAATCGTATTTTTGTACGTATGTATTTATATATAATATTTTCATACGACACTAAAACGTTGTCATTTTTTTTTTTTTCAATACGAGTTTTTTTAAAGGATGTCATCGTTACGGATAAAAGGGGGAAAAAAAAAGAAATCATTTATAGCGTTGCAGTATATATTCGTTTTAGAAGCGTGCGTGTATCACCCGCTCGGAGTACCGCGCAGATAATCGTTAATTTTTACGCGCGTTAAACCGAAACATTTAAAAAAAAAATTTCGATTTAATAAAACACATTGTTTGACGCGTATTATTTTTTTTTCGTATAACAAAATTAATTACGGAATAATTAATAGAAATAAAAAAGACACTATACGCAAAAGAACCAGGACGGATATCAGCCGATCGATAGCGAACGAATTTCTCGTGATGACGTGTACGCGTCGTTATATAATTTTATACATTTTTAGTATACTCTTGTATATTTTTCGCGGTACATAAAAAAAAAAAAAAAGTTCGCTAAATAAATATTATCGTATAAATAAGAAGATAATTTGATTGCACGATTTCGTCCAGTTTGTACGCGAAGAGAAATTTCGCACATTTTACATAAATAAATACATTCGTTACGTTTGCAGCCGATAATCTATTCAAATTTCGATCCAAATGACGTAATTCCCGAACACGCCGAGGACGACCGTACTGTTATAAAAATTATTATTATTATTCAACGGCGTGTACGCGTCTATTATCATTTCATATTGGACGTCGGAATCCGAAATCAAGAACAGTGTTATTACAGTGTAGTGTACGGATGATAACGGCAGTTAAAGGCTCCGGGTTCGCGATACGTACGCATTAAAAGGCGTCTAAACGGGATAATTTTTTTGTCACTGCGTTTTCGAAAAATTCCACACATATTTCCATCGTTTTCTTCGCGGAACGTTCGTACAAACAGTCAACAGGCGGACACCGAATCGATAAATGAACGACAGTTTTGCAAACGTCCGTGGACATCATAAACGGTTTCGGGAATTGTTCGGCCGTTATACGTATGGGAAAACGGGCGTTTCGCCGCAGCGTACGAAGCGAAAATCATCGGTTTCAGACAACATTGTATAGAAGAGATTCGAGTAACAGAAAGAGAGCTCGTGTGCCGTTGAAAATCGTTTGCGAACAGAAATACGAAAAAAAATCTTTAGAATTCACCAAGTAATAATAAACGACTACGAAATTATTTTTATTTGAAAACCATTACGACTTCGCTGAGAATCTGAAAACTGGAAAAAAAAACCGAGTAAATTTCGGAAACGCCATTATTTTTTTTAAATTTTCTTTCGCGTATCAATTGCCGTTTTAGTATTAAACGTAAAATTTACTATAATAAATAAAAAAATTAAATCTTTTATTTACGGTATAGTACAGTAGACGTGAGTGTATTTTAAAAAATCGTGTAAGGGGAAGGGATTTGAACCCTCTACTTTCAGTGACTACGACCCTGAGATCGTACCTATGACGAAGTGTGACGTGCAACGCGTTTTTTTCCCCCGTCGTCGTCGTCGTTATTATGACATCCGCGTACAGAGTCGGTCGCGGACCGGTCTGCCGCTGCCGCCAACGTGACCCTTGGAATACGGCCAAACCGTGTTAGGAGGTGCGTGCGTTTTATAATAATATTTTTATAGATTTCTGTGCGCGCGCGCGCGCGCTCATAATATTAATGAACTATTTTTCTCGGGTCGTGCGCCTCTTATACGTATATACATGTACATATACAAATACGTGCGACGATGACCGACGTTGTTGTTTTGTCGTTGCGCAATATTTCTTTCGGAATAATAACAATAATAATAATAATAATAACAATAATAATAATAATAATAATAATAATAATAATAATAATAATAATAATAATAATAATGCGCAGTGTCACATAAGCGAACATATTGCAAGTCGACCGGGCGATCGTTCCGCGATGGTATAAGAAGAACTCCGTTGTCCATCGCGTGCGTCGTCTGAACAGGGTCTCAATCTAATCTAACATTTTTCTTTTTTGTTAATTGAAACTGCGGTTTAGCATTACTGCTACGTCCGTACACCGTCGTTTATTGAACACACGATATTTTATATATAAAATTGGAAAATTTACAAAATATTTTTTTATTTTTTTTTTTTGGAGAGGCTCTTCTTACCGCTCTGCCCCAGCACACATTATAATAACACTGGTTTGGGTAACTGATCAATTTTTTCGTAGTTTCCTCGTCCTCATTGCTAGTGAGATCGTCTCCCAGTCTTGCTTTGATCTCGCGGTAAGTTTTACGATGTTTTCGGCGATGGCTATCCACCAAGAAGTCATCTTGTGCCGCTCCTTCTTTCTCAGTTCCGACGACACATTGCGCCAGGAGTTTAAAAACGTGGCACGTTGGCTACTATTATTGCGCCCGCGAAACAGTGACAACGTAACCTAATCCAACACGGAAAAAAACTTCCCGGTCAGACTATAATGCCTCCCGTATAGTTTTAATCGTTCCATGTTTATGTAAAACGTATATAAATATGCACAGAGTGATTACATGTCGTGTTAGTGACTGTTTTTTTTTTTTTTTTTTTGGCACATATCGAGGCGACAAAACTATAAACACCTACTCCTCGTGTATTGCAATTTAAAATGAAATTATCGATAAAACAATACGAACTGCGATGGTAATAATAATAATAATAATTGCACGTACCACTACACGACGAATTTAATGCTATGACCGATACGTATAGTGTGTGTATGCAGACAATTGTAAAAAAAAAAAAATAACGGTCCAAGAGCCGTCCCCGAATTGAATACCACGCGCGCGGTGCTTTTATTACGGAGGCCGCTGATGATTATGTCATTGTCGCCTCTGGCTGCGTTTTTCAAATTATTATTTTGCGCGCGCTCTTCTTTTTTCCATTTATTATACACGATAAATATACGATTTATATTATTTTACAATAAGCGCGTTGTAATAATCTGAGCGATGTTCGTGCGGTAAATGTAATACGAGAAATAGAAATCACTCATCACTATACATATCAACGGGGGGGGGAGGGGGGGAGATGAAATTTTTTTCTACTTTAATAGATCACCGTCGCATGTAAAAGGCGACGGTAATTCCCGAGGCTATAACTATTATCCGAGGCAAATTGGCCATTCCTGGTCCATACCACAACATCTCTTTCTCTCTCGTTAACAGCCCAAGTTAGCCGATTCGCAGCAATTTTCCGCTTTTCGCGCTTTCCTCTTCTATTATTAGGCGCTAAGTACACTGTTGTCGCGCAGTATACGTCCAATTCGCTCGGCTCTTATTGTTTTTAAAATCTTTGTAAAGCTCTTCGTCTCTCCGATGAACCTCTTCATCCGTTATGTGTTCAGCATCATTCTTGTAACACGTCATCATGTCTCAAACGCTAAGAGTCTTTATTTCTTCTTAAAAACGAGAATTTTGAAGACTCGGGCAATAGATTACGTTATCGTTGTGTAAGTGGATAATCTTCTTTTGTGTATGTACGAGAACTCCGCTCGCGAGTCGTTTGTTAAAATAATAATAATAATAATAAAAAAAAAACCGGTGCTCGTCGTCGATAATATTTTAAAGTGATGTGGGGTTTTGTGTGGACAAATGGACCGTGTGTCAACGAAATCTCGAAGGAATGTTTCTTTTTTTATCCGGTTGTCAGAGACGAAGACCCGGTGTTTTTCTGCAGTCGCGCTAGTCTCTCTAGCTGTGACGTCGGACCAGACGGTTTGTTTCTTTCGTACACGCGCCTTCTTCTGTACAATAATACGTATTTTTTTTTTTGATTTTTTTATCAATATTATTTTAAACGACTATTGCCGGAGAAAGGTCATTCGCCGCTGTTACACGTATATATATATACGTACGACGATATTTTAATGAATATATCCGACCGCGATGACTAATATATTATTATTATTATTTTCAACACGAAAACTCGTTCGAAAAATCGCGTTTACATCGCATCTCGTCGCAGCGTAGCGCGTGTCTGAGTCTACTGTAAGCGCGCTATAGTGCGTATACATACACGCGGGGGTCTTCAACCTCGTTGTTAAAAAGAAAGAAAAAAAATACGTTAATCGATTTGTGGTATTTTATTGCGATACTCAGTGCGCGCGTGTTTGTTTGTATACCGTTGATGACGACACAGAATTTTCGGAGAATATTCCATTGGATTTCCATAGTCGTAATCGGCCCTACAGTCTTTCGCATTACAGGTTTTCGATCTAAGGCTCGTGTGCGAGAAATCGTTTTAAATTTCCGTTTTCGAGATTAACGTATTCGTACAATAATATTAACACCATCGCACCAGTTATATTTATTTTACTATTAGTGGCGTAAATTAGGATTAAGTAATTTGGGACAGGGATCGTATTATATTATTTCGTAAGAACAATTATAACATTTTTTTTTTTCAGTAATAGATTTGTGACGAAACAAAAAATATTTCAGATTTATTATTTTTGGCTTCAGACCCATTCTGTTGCAAGAGTGTACGCATCATCGAAATATATCGACGACACGTTTTTATGGACTACCACAGCCGCAGACTGTTAACAGATTTTATATCGAATACATTTAATGTGAACATAACATTTAGTTATGTTACCTTCAAAACCGTTCCTCAGTGTTCTCCGCTTCTGTTGACATATTATACGAACGCGCGTCTTTCAGGCAGTCCGTTTTTTTGACCAAACTTTTTACAGCCCTGTTATTGTCATTTCGATCAGAAATTTTTATATATTTTGTTTCGAAATTCCATCCCAATAATAATAATAAAAAAAAAAATTCCAAGAAGGATTTCGACATCCCTCTCACCAATACGAGATTACGCCACTGATACCAATATTAATTCGTACCACACGTTTTGTATAGAGTGATTTTTATTAAAACCTATTTTGTTTGTAGTACAGACAAATAGTATAAAATGAATAGAAATTAAAAAAAAGATCGCTCTGACTTATTCCGACAGATCCGAACGCGCGGTGTACACGCGCACTTTCGACACTTTTTTTACCCTTTTCTGTATGAAAATTTATAAACGTGATTATAACGCGTCGTAAGACTGTTTAGCGGGAAATCGTTCAATAATATAAATATAAAAAAAAAAGAAATGTCAATCGTGTCTCCGTTTTTTTCCTCCATATTTCCTCCGACACGTGCTTTTTATTCTGTTTCTTACGTGTGTACGTTAAATAGATTTTGAGAGAAAAAAAACAAACAAACATACAAACGTTTTCTTATACAATATTTATATAATTTCTTTTTCGCAATATTTTATTATACGGATTATACGCTGTCGTCGTGTACACATAATATGTGTGTGCGTTTGTTTGTCCTAGTGCGTGTGTATTATCGAGATTTTCAATCCGTGTTTTCATACGTCGATTATTATTTAAAGATTAATACGGCGTGAAATGGACGCGTTTATACGGCCACGTTGACAAAATGAATAGGTATATATATATAAAAAAAAACATCACGCTTGTAATAAATATAGACAGTAATAACAGTCGAGTTTTTACGGAAACGACAATGTGTTAATGCGTATATTATGTAGAAAGAAAAAAAAATGTTATAAAATATAACCGCTTACGTGCTAATATTATACTACGGCATTCTCGCACGATTTCGGGTTTGAATATCGCGAATTTACAGGAGTGGTTTCGTGTTATTATATGCGTATACTACGCGGGGGAGAGAGAGAGAGAGAGAAGAAGACGTGCCACGCAACGCTCGATGTATACGCATAAGATGTTTAAGACGATTTTAGGTTTTTTTCGCTGTAAAGAGAAAAAAAATTGATATACACGAGTCGGTAAAAAAAAAAAAATATATATATATATATATATGAAAACGCGGCGTTTCGAAATGTTTACATCGGCGTATGATTTATATTTCACCAGAAATTCCACCGTAATATAATTACTGGAAATTCACGAATAATATTCTAGTCGCTGTTTTATAAAGTAAACTACGACCAGTAGACTGTACGCCAAATAGTAGAAAATACCTAAACTGACCTCCTCCTGAATCGTACACGACAGTGTTGTTAAAAAAAAAAATCGAGAAATTTTACGTTTGAAATTAAACATTCACGTTTTTGTCATTATATGATTGTATACTCGTAAGATCTCGCGATCTGACGTTTTCGAGCGCGAGAGAAAAGAAAAGTTATCGAAACGCGCGTTTAAAAAAATTTATAAAAAAAAAAAAATTTTTTTCCCTTTCTTTTGGAAACCCGTAAAATTTTGTCTAAGTACGATTCTCTTCCCTTCTCTAGGTTAATTTAACCTCTACTTTATACACGCGTATCGGCACGCACATAACGCACGGGACTAACTGTATGCGTATACGAAAAATACATTACAAATGATCGTGCGCACGCGAGATTCGAAGGGAACGAAACGGAATTTTTCGGTTTGGAATCGGTGCATAATATAAAATTATACGTACGACGGCATTGCGCAATAATATTTCTAAATAAATCGAGTGGAAATGAAATTCGGTTCGGCTAAAAAAATTTATATAATATGTGCGTGTGTGACTGCTAATCGCATTCGCGGACAACTGTGCGGGAAATAATATTATTATTTTTTCTCGGACAAAAAAAAGAAAACACATATAATATTTCCACGGATTCGGTTGCCAGCGCGTATAATAATATATTTTTTTTTTCTACACGAGTATTAAATAGCGTTTATATGTTTAACGGTTGACGCGACCTTCGCGCCGCGGTTGTCCCGTTTCAATCGTCTGTCGCGGACATCATCACACAGTTTCTAACGGATTTCTCCTCCGTGTTTTGACGTTACTGAAATTTTCGCAGCCGCAGTGTACGCCTTATATTCTCCTCTAGCGTTTATACTACGTTTATACGACGTGTACCGGATTGTCTCGTACACGCGTAAAGGACGCGACGCGATCTGCCTAACGACGACCGGTTGAGAGGAAAGGACGTTTTGCCGCGATTAATAATCGTTTTTATTTAAGTTGTCCGGGTCTTGTCGATTCCGGTACGGGCATATGGTCCGATACTCTGTTCACCGCGGTGTTTCTTGCCGTTTAAAACCGCACGCGATCCTTAAGACGACATTGAATCTTTCATCGCTATACGACTTTCAATCGAATAACGTCGTACGCGGCGATAAACGCGGTTGTCAATTTTGTTTTCGTCTTCTGATTCGCCAGTGCAAACATACGTATCGTTTAAGTATTCTTACAATATAATAATCTCGTCATCGGCTATGTATCGAAAATTTATAGCCGTAAACACCGGAGAAAAAAAGCTTTTGTTTTTAATTTTTTCTTCGGGACGAAAAGTGAAATGTTAGTGGTAGGAATGAGGGCGATCAATCGTCGAAGAGGAGGTCCTTATCGGCGGCATCCCTCCACGAACGACACTCGCTGCCAATCCCCTTCGAATAGGGATTAACGCGCAGTACACGACGACATCGAACGGCGACGCCCATTTCAGCCACACCGTACCGGCGGTGATTCTCGTTTCGTACGTATCATACACGACCCCCGTCGAAACGGTTTCTGTATAAATACTCGACGTCGCTTTTACTATAAGCACGTATGTGACTGCAAAGGTCCTAAACACGTGGAATGAACGGTGTTCTTTGGAGAGAGCGTTGGACCACACCGCTTTTGATATATACCGAATCTCGCCGGACGATCTCAAAGAGACGAAACGTATTCGAAAATATATCGTTTGTTTTGTCTCGCGAACACTATTGACCCCGGGGACACGGGGATCTTTCAATCGGTTTCTATAATATACGAGCTCAAGCGAGTCCGGGCTGCGCGGGAATCGCAACGATCCCCGCTGTGAACATTCGTAAACGAACAGACAAAAGAGCATCTCCGTATTCCTCCGTTCTACTGTACGGTCAGAAGCGACGAATTCTGATTGACGCCGTCGCAGAGATGTGCAAGTTTTTTTGACGACGATTCACTCGACGCAGAAGGAGGACGACATAAAAACGCCGCCTTATAAATTTAAGCCACTTAAATACACTTAAAATACCGAACGATATGATTTTAACGAACGCCCTTCCTCTCCTGGGCTGGCAATTTTTTATCTCTCTTAAATCTGTTGTGTCGCGCGATTATAAACGCTGATGCGAAAACGCGATCTTTAGATCTTTAGAGAAATATACACACTGACGTATTGTGCAAACAAGGACCGTTTTATGGACGATGCGTTGGAATCTTCGAAACGGATTAGTTAAATGGACATCTAACCGCGTACGAGCAAAGTCAGGATTACAATTTTGTTGTTGTTGTTGTTGTTATTGTATGTATGTATTCGCAGTTGATGGATTCATTATTTGCCGTCTAATCGGTTCAAGTCGGAAGCGTTGCCCGATCGAAACGCATTTGAATATTTCTATTTCACATAATCATATTATATAATAATCGGAGTACGTTTTTATACGACGGAGGAATACGTTTAACGCGCATTAGCAAATGTATTTTTCGACATCGTACCTCGGCGATTAGTAAAAAAAACAAAAATATATATTTATATGATCGCTATGCGTATTTTTTAAATATTTCTTTCGCAATAATGCTTATTAACGTTCCGTTCGTTCGTTCGTTTTTTTTTTACTTTTATACGTTTTACGAATCGCGTAAACTCGCGGTGCGTATGTATAATTGCTACGTTATACTCGGTAAATACCAATTATTTATAGACACAGTATATGTAGCCTGTAGGTATATTATCTGAACGACTACGTATGTCGTCTTACGTAATGAAAACAAATTGTAATTCCAATCGGATTTCTTTTTTTTTTTTTACTAAATAAAATGAATTCGCGTCGATACATTTTTGTTGTAAAAGGAAAAAGCGGCTATTCCGTTCAATGCGTATTATAAATATTAATTAACGAGTGGGGAAGAATACAATGTTCTACCTATATATCGCTGAACCGTTTTTAATTTAATATTTTTAATCGAAATTAAAAAAGCACACTTTTCCGAATTGATACGTGTGTTATAAAAACGAAATTTGACAAACGCGATGTGAGCGTGAAACGTATACGACCCTCGACCAAACCGACGCATTATGAACGTATTTTGAAAAAATCGTGTGTACTACACCGGTGAATAAGACTTAGACAGGCTTAGACCACGGAAACTTACGAGTAAATCAATAACATCGGAACTGATAAATTGGAAGTGAATAAACGATACAGCAAACCGAATGAAATAAACGACCGGGAAGTTGACGTCTGTAACGATTTAAATAAGAAAACTGTCGATAGAATGTTATTTGCGGGAGGAAACACACAAAAACGGTCTATAAAATAAGTAAAAGTTCGAGTATTTTTATTTCTTTTTTTTGAAAAATCGCTAAAAATGCTCTAAAACTTTTAGAAATATACACCGTAAAATATGTATTTATATGATCTTATTTTGTAGAAATATTCAATTTCGACGCGTTTTCAAACAATATCGAAACTATTATATATAAAAAAAAAAAAAATACGTACGAAAAGAAATATAACACGAGGGAAGATAACGTAGTTTTAATGATACGCTGTAGATTTTTTTTTTTTTTTTTTAGAAAAATCAATATAACCAAAATATTATTAATATATGCGTTGGAAAACAGTTTAAAATGAAAAATCGTAAATGGACAGATAATATGCGATGAAACACGTGCGAAATAAAACTTTGTATTTTTCAGATCTATTGATTATTATAATTCAAATTTGTAGCGTATCTTTTTTAATTGTTTAGAAATAAAAAACAAATCCATAAAAATCTTATCTCAATGACGATACTCGCGTGTACCGTCAATTCAGTTCTTTGTCGTTTCCATCCGCGATTCTGGCACCGTAGCAGCGTATTTATTTATTTTTTCATATAATTGACACTGATCGTCCTTGGCGAGCAGAGCACAGCTTCTGTTTTGCCCCGTCTTTTATGCGTATGCTCGCGTTCATTATTATTATAACATAGTACGTACAGGCGTTCTCATCGATTCTCGTCGTTTCTATCACACGCCGCGCGTTATTCGATACGAGAGAGAGAGAGAACGCGTACAAGTCGTTACAATTATTATTATTATACGTGTGCAGTACATAATATTATACACGTACCCGGAGGCTGATTGTCACCGCGTCGCGTATATCCAATATATACGCGACATTCAGACACGCGTTTAGGTTTTATTTCAAAAAGATATAAAATAATACGAAATTTCCAACGTTATAATAAATGCGTAGTCAAGTCATCAAGGCTAACCGGGGTTTATGCTACGATCGAGTATTATATATAGAAAATTTCCGTCTCGTAGTGTTTTGTACCGTCCGCGTGGTTTTTTTCTTATATTGTACAGTGACGAAATAATAATAATAATAATAAAGAAAATACGCGTGTACGTATATTGTTCGACGCGGTCGTTTTCTTAAAAAAAAAAAATATTTCATATATTCTCACACAGTGGAGAGTGTATTTGAAACTCGATTTTCGAAAATCATGTAATTTTTCCACCTACGTAATATTATCGTATTGCGCATTGTTTTTAATTTTTCGATTTTATTTTCCCGCGTCACGTGTATAACTGCAGAGTTTTTCGTGAACCATAAACGCAAACGAATAGTGTTCACACGAATTTATAATAGATATTGTGATGCCGAATACTCGACTTCAAACCATATCTGTTAAAACGCTCTAATTTATATCCTCGTTTCGATTCTTCGTATGGTATTGTCAAGTGGGATTTTCAGGATTTAGACCGAATGATAAGTAGATTTTGAAACGATTTTGTACGTACAAACGTTTCTCGAATTAACGGCGTATACATACGTGGAAGAATATTCGACCAGTAAACTATTGTGACTATAATAATTATAAATCGTAATGAAGAAAAAAAAAGAAAACGAGGAAAAAATAATAAATAATCGATTTAAGAGGACCGATGATGATTTTAATGAAAATTAAAAGAGAAAAAAATGAAATATTCGGAAACCTCTGTCACGTCGTAAAGACCGGATTTTTGTTTTCCGACTGCAAATGTAAAAAAAGAAAAACGCTAATACATATATATATATATATCTTTTATTATGTAGACGAGGACGGGGGAAATAATTGCGGCGAACGCGGTCGCGGCGAGACCACGCCGTAAACGTTATACGAATTTTAATTGATTCGATATATCATGTAAGATTTATGTACACATTGGACACCTGCAGTATGTAGTCCAAGGTGAATTCGAGCACATAATCATAATAATAATAATAATATACGGTCTACTATGGGTGTGTAAATGAGCGATATAATTTTTCACTAGGATTATTTTCATTTTTTTTTTTCATTCCCAAAACGAAACTCTCACGTTTAAGGTCGAAGATATTAAACGGAAATAATCGTAATTTCGTATTGGCGCGATCGATGATAATAATAATAATTTTCCGTATCAGACCGCGTGTAAGACACAAAACTATCATCGCTTTGTTAGCTTGTCTAGCCACGCGAATCGCACCGCGCGAATTATACGAATTCGCTATGTCCGCTATAAGCGTCGTCGTTGCCACGTGATCGGTGCGAGTAGCCGTTTTAATTTTCTCAAAAAATTCTTTTTCAGTTTTTTTTTTTTGTTCTCGAGTTCTCATTAATATTACGCGCACAGTAGTCGAAGGCTGTGTAATGCGTGTAACAAACTAATTGCTCTTTCATATATTTCATAAATACTCATTCCCGCGCACAAAATAGACAATACACTGTGCACTCAGAACGCGGGCGTATTATTACCACCGTAATCGTTCAAGGAGATTCGATTAAAAACGGTCGATTATTTCATTCCCGAAAGCTATGACGTAAACGTTTGAATAGAGCGTATTTATTTTTGTAATTTTCCGCGCGTCGCCAACCAGTTTTCAAGAAGTCACACATCGCGCGCGATTCGTAAAAAAATTAATAATCGAAATCCGCTTGGCATTTAGTCCGAAAACGAACGAATTCCGCGTTATTATTAATGATAATTAACGTTTTGCGAAATATATTTATTTTTTTATAATAATAATTGGATTTGTTATACAGAGTTACGCCCTGGCTATGACGAACCACCCGAAGATTCGTTGTGAATATTTTATTTATTTTTTTTTTCCAAGGACTTTGAAATAATATTTATTATATATATAATAATAATCGTCCGTGTATATTAGCTACTTATTTACGCAAATAACCAGTACATCGTTTTGTACATGTAATATCATATTTATACGCGTCGTGTATACGATTTTCTTTTTTTTTACGCTCGTTTAAAATTGTTTTCTAAAAACACCCGCTGTAGTTACACGCGATATAATAATATACACGAATCGTCCATGTTTCAGACACGAAAATCTTCGTGTTAATTAGGTTGTGTAAAAGAAAAAAAATCGGATACGAACGATTTGTCGTCGTTACAGTAGTGAACGTGATGGTTCGCTTTAGATATTTACAAAAAAAAACTATTTTATTCGTTTAATAAAACGGTTCTTAGATACTTCTGTAGTATACTTGTGTACCTCGAAAATTAGTTCTGCTAATAATGAAAAAAAAAAACGAGCGTTTTACAAAGAAATTTACTTTAATACAATGTGAAATTTACTTCAATATACTACGCTCTTCCTCCGCGCCCCATCTCAAAATTCATTACTTTCGCGTACTAAGTGTCCTTTTATCTTAAATCTCCGTATTCCATCTCCTCCTGTTTAAAAAAAAATAATCGTCCCCCCGCGTACCCTCACGAATTCGAGAAATCTTTCAAATAAAATCTGTCTAACACGAAAAAAAAACCACAATTATTATAGTCGATAAAGACGGCGTTGAGTCTGTTAAAATTGGGAGAGGAGAATGTGTTTTTGTTGTCTTTCTGAGATTCAACTACGGTACAGTAATAATATTCTCGACACGGCACTCGACGTTAGTGGATTTATTTTCACGACGGAATTATCGTAATTACGATTCGGTGAATTTATTTATTTTTTTTTTATGGAGCGAGGACGGACTATAATCTGCCCCCGAGGCGGCGATGTCGGTTTGCGCGCGATCGGTGACGGGGAGACGCTGCGCGTCGCGGAACGCGGTAGCTCGCCGTCGTCCACAAACTGTACAATAATAATTTTTTCAACGACGACGGAACGTCCTTGCAGCCGTCGTCGATACACTTAATATTATATATGAATAATCGATCCGCGTAAACGAAAAGTCATGTTATCCGGTACGTCGACTGTAAACGTATAAAGTATCGTTTCAGAAAAGTGGGGAAAAAAACGATTATACACCGTGCCGAGGGCGCGAAAAGAAAATATTCATTAAGAGAGAGAGAGAGAGAAAATGCAGAATCTCGTTAAAAATCTATATTGATGCATCCTCTATTCCATTTCGTCTCCTCCCACGAAATCCTTTCCTTTAGGGAACTTCCAACACGAATCGAGCAACACAATCGTCTTTTACACGCTGCATGTGAACTGTATTAGTTAACATGACCGCTTACTTGTTCGTTTAAAATGCGCTATTGTCGTAGTAATCCCGAATTAATGCCGGGGCTTATGAGCGTAAAAAAAAAAAAAAATAATATTCATTTACGCGCGTTGTATAACATTTAAGAACGTTTATGTGTTTTCATTTTCCTTTTAAACAAATCGATTATATAATACGCGTGTATAATAGGTCGCAAGAGGACGTCGCCACACCCGAATTCGTCATAAATAACAACAACCGGGGGGTGTGGGACGGTTCTGTAATAATTGAAATAAAATTACGTAAAACAGCGTTAGAACTGGCCGTGGAATTGTTTACGTACACGCGGTAAATCAATAAACGTTTGTTGTAGCGCGTAAAAAATGGAAATCGGCGTTTGTGCGTTTTGCGCCGCCGCGAAGGATTTCCGTCGAAGAATACACCCGGGGGTGCGTGTCACACGCGGTTTTCGACGATTTCATATCGGGGAATAATCCGTTTCGCCAACTTGCGTCCGGCTCGTGTGATTACGTTTCAATTTTCGTTGACCTGACGACGGTTTGTCTCGAAAATTCGGTCCGTAACGCGCGACAATAATACACAAAACAAAAACATTTGGTAACTATTTATTATTTTTTTACGTTATGTGGCAAGCGGAGTCGGGAGCTAGTGAAGACGCTCAAAACGACGGCGGCGAGCGTTTCGCAACAATCCTAACCGCCGCGGACCCGGTGCAATCGATCGAACGTTATATAATAATACGTTCGTATTATTTATTTTAATACATTCGCGTGAGAATCGTCACGAAACGCGTTTTCATACGAATATTTATTATTTTTAATATCGCATTGACCGCCCCGGGTGTACCGGTCGAAAAGACCGCGGTGTCGCTTATTTTCCCCTTTTTTCTTTTCGTACCTATTTTATATACGAAATCATTGGAAAACGCGATTTTTTTCCGCTTCCATCCTCTCCTCCCATTCGATTTCAACTGTTTTATTCCTCTCTGCAGCCTCTTAAGTGGGCCAAGTTCGTATAATTAATAAAACGAGTTTTGACAGACCATCGTTTTTTTTTTTTTAAAAGTACGTACACATAACCGGACACACCGAGCTCCCAAAGAAGTACTGCACACCACACACGTGTCGTGTACGTCGCATTCATTTTGTTTTTTTTTTTGCACACGCCCGCGTTACATAATTTTTTCATCAATTTTTCCACTCTCTCTTTCTAACGAATATCGACTCTAATAGTCACGCATAGCAGAGCGTCATATATATATATATATTATATCTGCAGTATAGTGGCGTAATTCGGTGGTTAAATCAATATTTTGTCACGAGAACAAACACATAGAATTTACTTTTAAAAATAAATTTATAACCGTTTGAATAAAACAATTAACGGATACACAACGAAATAAAAAATATACAGTTCGGATCTATTATTCATCGGTACACCATTTCGTCGAGTACGCATCGACGTTTTTACGAATTGCCATCATCAGCGAAGATTTCATAGATTTAATCGATTCTATAATGAACATTCAATCAGTACAAAGGATCGGCCCAAACCGTGTCTCGTTCTCGCATTCGCCCGTTATGTTAAACGCGCGTCCTTCGCGCGACTCGTTTTTCGAACAAATTTTTAACAGTCGCTTATAGATGATTTAGGTCGACCGATAGTACGAATTTGTTCGTAAACACTTTTTAAATTTTGTTTCAATCCCGCTAATAAAAAAAAAAGGCCAAGAGGGCATCCCCTCAATCCACGATTACGTCACTGATCTGCAGATGAATATATTCAACGATACGAGAACACAAATAAACACAATTTTTTTCACATACATATATATATATATAATTAATTCCGTAGAATTTCGAAAGTTTCCCAGTCGAATATATTATCATCACAGTATTTATATAAATCGTTTGATTTCTCGTACTCAAGACGCGTATATATATATACGTTATAACAGTGGTTCCCAATTTTTTATCACCGCGAGTATATAAGTATAGACATCTTTATGAATCAATACGCGTAGACATTCGTAGGAGTCTACTACAGATTTAGGAGAGTCAAATTTTTTTTTTTAACGTACCTTTTATTGTACGATAAAAATAAAAATAAAATAAAAATCTTAATTTTCAGGTAAATCTATTAATATTTTAATTACAATTTTTTAATTTAATTTGTCGTTGTTCATTTCGTATACAAGAATAATGTCAACAACGTTCTGGTTGAATTTTCACTTATAAATCACTTCGAAGTCCAATCTATTTTTGTACTTATTTCATTTAAATACAGGCAGTTGAAAAAATCAATACACACAAATAAGTACAGTGATAAATGGAGTGAAACGTTGTTGTAACGCTTCTTTGAAAAAAAAAATAGGCAAACATTTCGCGATTTTTTTAATTTCACATCCAAAACGAAACAAACGTTTTGTATTTATAAATGCGTCTTTCACCGAACTGCAGTCCGCTAATTATGTGGACCAAAGATTGATTTGTCTATTATTATATTATGTGAATAAAATATGAAAATTAAATAAAAAAAAAAAAATAAAATAAAATGTCTTCGCGTCCTACGAGCTTTACCAATACGCGTAACACAGTTTGAGAGCCGTTGCGTTACAACACACGAGTTGTCGCGTTGTTAATATACATCGTGTTTGCAGATAATTTAAAAAAAAAATAATAATAAATATATTTCATCAGTATATTTTATTATTAATACAGTGGTCTGCGGTTGTCCGAGTAGTCTGCAGGATCGAATGAGGAATGTTTTAATATACATTTAAACGGTAACATCGTTTGTATTTTTTTTCAAGTCACCCGATGCGGTTTTATGTATAATAAGTGTGTATTACAATATAACTATTTTTTTTTTTGGTAAATACCAGTTCGTTGATCATTATTTATGCGGACGATGATTTCCGCGTTGTTAGCGAAATTTTCGACAAAAAATATCGCGAATGGGTGAGGCGAGGGAACGAGTACACGTTCATCGAACAGAGGAGAATGGAAATCGCAAACCGGTAATAATATACGAGTGTATAATATAAGTCGTTTAATATAAATCAAAACACGTGTCATCATCACCACTTTTTTTTTCTATGCCGTCGATTTCTTTTATTACACTAATACGTTATATAAAACGAGGCTGTACAACACCGCTGCGACCGATATTCCAAACGATTGATTTTCACGATCGTGTATAACGTATTTCGTGTCCCCGAATTAAAACAAAATAAAAAAACTCGACCATTTTATCGTTCACGGTTGATCGACGATGCGCAACAAATTTTCCGTTTACACGTACTTATGCAATATTTTATTCGAAAAATATTATATTTGCTTTCGTGTTATGGAACGGATTTTTTTTTTTTTTCGAAACGATTTTCAGTGTTACGGTTTCGTCAAAAATCGTTTTACAGCCTGCAATCGTCAGCCTTCTCAGTACAGTACTCGATCAATTTTTGTGTGTGTTGGAACGTTTTTACCTATCCGCGTCGCCGTTCCATCGATAATATCAAAAACCGCATATATGCCGAGATTCGACATAATATCATGTTGCAATAGCTACGAAACACGTTTATTTTATCGAATACGACGCGGCATTCGGGTGACAGGGAAACAAGTGAATTTCTTTCGTACAATTATTATTTGTATATAATAAATTGTATAACAATTTTATAGTAATCTCGGTCAATGGAATAAAAATACATCTTTTAATAAATACTGTGCGCGTATAAAGAGTATAAAAAGGTGTGTTTTCCAATATTCGATTCTGAGCGAATCCATTAATGTACAATTACGTACAGTAAATTTTTTTTTTTGCGTTAGAAAGAGTGCCCGCCGTTCCGCGGTTGCGAATTATTCGGTATTGATTTGACACGTTTTCCGCTTTTTTTTTCCAGTGTATAGTGTTTCGTTAAACTCAATGAACAACGCGACCTAATAGAATCGCGAAAAAAAAACATTCAAAAACGACCCGTTGAAATCGTTAACACGTCGTCATTAGGAGTGCTCAGAACTACGACGAACAAGAATTTAAGTAATTAAAACGTGGTACATTAAATCGTATACGTCTGGAGTATTTTGTTGTACGGATGTGATATCATAAAGCTGTATGAAAAAAAAGCGATCGATTTGGAGAAGAATCATCGACACCATTTTGCAGGAAATCGGTGAAGAAAAAAAAACGCCGTTATTATGAAAAAGGAAGTCGGACATCTGCTAAGACACAAAGATTTTGTAAACAAGCGTCTTGAACGGGAAAGTTAACGGTCAAGGGCCATCAAAGACATAAATCACTGGATGAGTTTCATTACTCGCAGAGAAATACGGCGCGTGATAGGGAAATTTGATTACGACGATGACGACCAGTCCTATTTAGAGACTGCACGGAAAATTCTCGTATTTTTATCAAAACGCGTAATTAATTAATTTTTTCTTCCGAAAACGACAAAACAACGATTTACTATCACAACGAATTGTAATAAAATATAATCTTTTGTACGAGCCGATGTCCCACGGTAACTTTTCGTTTATTGCCACGATTCAAAACGGCAAGGTTTTACATAGTAATGGAATACACGTTTATCGCGTTTGATTATTATTATTATTATTATTATTATTATTATTATTATTATTATTATTATTATTAAACGTGATTTTGACTATGGCGGGAGAATCGATTATATTAGAACGCATTTATATATATATATATATAAAAAAAAAGAAGTAAAAATAATTTAAAGTATATATATATTTTTTATTATATACATATTAAATGATAATAGATAGTATTGCAGTGGCGGCGTAGTGTATTTATATAACACTATACGCACCCGCAGTGCGATCGAATCGCTTCTTTCGCGCTATACATATATTACGGAGACGGTTGTAAATAACGCCTCGAGAAATAAAATGTTGATTAAATCTCCGCTTATACGTCTTTATATATGTATATGCATATGATATAAATTATATGTAAATTATGAAATATTCCGCGTAAATCGTACACACATATATATGTATATATATTTTTTTTTAATCGAGTCTGCAGGACATCGTCGTCGTGGAGTCGCGTACGATTGTATCAAAAGACGATTTAATTTAAAAAAAAAAAAAATTGTATATATATATTTTTTTTATTATTATTATTCGATCGTAATATAAGTGCGCGCGATAAATTATTTTCTCTCTCCGTTCTTTATAAGACGATTTTCAATTTCATTATAACGTACACGAGAATAAATGTAAGTTTTTTTTTTATCAAAAAAAATTCGCTCGTGCTCGAAACAAACGTATTATTATTATTATTATTGGTGCTAGAGACTTCGTGGCCTAAAAAAAAAAACTATTAAAAAAAGCGTTCATTTATGCGCTAAACTTAATCGCTAAACCTACCCTTAAAATGTGTAAAATCACTAAAACACTCATTGTAAAAACCAAAACATTTAAACGATTACGGTAACCGCTATATACACTATAAATTAATAAATAATAACGGAAAAAAATTATTAATTTATATTTTTAAAAAGTTTTTTTCTTTTTGTCTAGCACACACGAATCATAAAGTAGTGAACTTCGTATTTCCAACGTACTGATCGACCTGGTGGATGCGACAAAAATTCTGAAAATAGATTTGAGTTTTTCGTGAATTTTTTTTTATAGAACGACTTTCCACGTTTCTTTTTTTTTCATAAATCCTTAAAATTATTATTTGAACAAATTAAGAAAAAAAAAATACTAATTTTCAATTTTTAAAGATTTAAATGTAAAAAAAAAAAAATAATAAAAACATTGGGAAAATCGTTCTATGATAAAATTCACGACTAATTCAAATCTGTTTTCAGAATCTTTATCGCGTCACCAGGTCGATCGGTACATCGGTAGTACGAAACGTTTATTATTTACTTACGATTAGTGTGTGCAAGACGAAGAGAGAAAAATACTCGCTTCCAATCCCCTTAATAAATAAACTAGATTATAAAATACATTATAAACAAAATATGCACTGTCGCGAGAGAAAAAAGAAAAATATATACAAAGTACGCGAGTATGAAATAGAAAACAAGTCTATACGATTATTAATAAAATTTCAGGCCCCGTGGCCAGCATTTTTTGTAATATAAATAATAAAAACAACATTCCACGAACCGTATAATATATAATTTGAAATTGAAAAAACTGCGAAATTCGAATTTTTCGCACTGGGCAACGAATGCGGTCCGAGTACATAGATCGCGGATACAATACACCTAAAAATTAATTTTGTCAACGCACTGATGTCGCTGTATACAAGTGATGTGAAATCCTGCAATAATAGGCGAGAACTGTTATCAAGTGCGTGCACTGTTCATAATTTATACTGTTATATATTAATGTGTAAAAAGCGTCCAGTATAAAATCCGAGGACCTTCCCCCGAGGCTCTCGTGTCTACAATCTCAGGGGGCACACTATGTATAAGCTCTCGCAGTACAGTTGTGGAACTAATTTTTTCATATCGCCGCCGCTAATGTGTTCAATTCGACTATTTTATTAAACGATACGACGACCTCCGCGGTTTTTTTTTTTTTGTCTTCTTCTAAACCACCGCGGTCTATATACGGTATATTATTATATTTTAGCTTGTAAACGCGCGCGATTATTATAATAATAAATTCTCACGACGACGTCGTATTCGACGAACGTGTTAAATGTCGAGGACGGGTCGATCGTGTGGCGCAGAGTAGGGACGAGATAACGCTCCGGAGACTGCAGGCACAGCACAAATTACGCAATCGTTTCGGTACGTGCGACGACGCCGAGTGTAACGAGACGCTGCTGCGTGATCGGGGCGAGACACGACTGCGCGGTCTGTTCGTCGTCGTTATCCGTTCGGCGTTTTAAAAGACAAACCGGCGGAAAATCGGAAATCCGCTCGTGAATTATTTTATGGAAATCGAACGAAGAGAAAAAAAAAATATATATGAAAAAAAAAAATAAATAGACGCGACTGTCCGCCGCCGAGACCAGAGCCGCGCGCGCTCGCGGTCATCGCGGACGACGTGCCGCGCGCGCGCGCGTCGAACCCGGCGCCGGCCGTCGGTCGCGTGTCCGTCCTTGAACTCCGGATAAGAAGAAAAAAGAATAATAATAATAATAATAAATAGATATAAAAATAAATACGAACTACCACTACTCCGGCCCGATTTTCTGTGTGTACCATTTATCAGTCCATCTTCGCGCAACGATCCGCGGCCGTGGTTGTTGTGCCCCCCCCCCGTCCCCATCACCGACGTGGTAATCTTTTCCCGAAATTACGGTTTAGAATTTCAAAAGTATTACGAACGTTTTTTTTGTTTTTAAACGTTCATTTTACCCACACGCAAATGACAATATTTTATGTAAAAAAAAAAAATGATCGTTTCGCACGTACAGTATAGTTATGTTTTTGAAAAACGTCGATTATTATATCAACAAAAAAAAAAAATAAAAAAATCTCGTTACGTTCGGTGTTCGAATAATCGAATTATATTTCTATAGGTAACTGTAATCGGATAATCCACTTATCAGTCGTTAAATTCATAAGCACAGCGTTTAAAAAAAAAAAAAAAACGTTTCGCCGATAGATTTCGACCGTTGAGCCGATCGCATAGTAAAATTATAGTACGTACATGTAAATACCGAATTTGTATTCTTTTAAGATTTTACTTGTTCAGAAAAAAAAAAAAACACCCACTCAAATGATACCAGATAACCGGTATAATTGCAAATGTAGAAATGACGGAACTCTCTCTCTCTCTCTCTCATCGAAATTTTCAACACGGTCTTTGGACTACATTATATGTAACCTCTTTGGTCCCTTCCGTCTTTCTACGGATACACAACACACATGTATAACCATCCCGCGAGAAGAAACCTTCGAATTACCTCGTATCGAATTTTCCGCGGCGAAGAAAACGAATAGAATAGAAAAATCATCAAATATCCAACGCTAACGAACGCGTCGAATAATAGGTAATAGTAATTTTCTTTTTTTCAGAGATACCGGTATTTCGACATGTGGTTGTCCAACTCGATGATAAATAATAATAATAATAATAATAATCCTTCCGACGTCCATTACTATTATATTATTATCGCACCCGTATACGCGCGCGATGATATTAGTAAAATGCAAATGAATATAACGAGAACCAGCAGCACAACCGTGTTATACTCTACGGGTTACAAAAACAAAAATGTGCGCGGTTAACCGCAGTTTCATATTTTCTCGCCCGTATTGTGACAGAATTAAAAGCGAAACAAAAAAAAAATAATAATAATAATATGTGTGTTCTTTCACACCATCCCCGGATTCTGAAACGATCGAATGCAGCGGGTTATACATGTTGCGAAGCTATTGAACTCGTTCGTGGAAAACAATAGGAGTCGAAGAACGGAATAATAATAATAAAAAAATTATTATTATTATTATAATAAAACGAATAAATTTCCGCGATAAACGTACTCGTATACCGTGTAAATCCGTGATTTACTCGCTTTACAATCGCTTTTTTATTATAATATTATAGCGAAGTGTATTGAAAACGTTTGTGGTGTGCGCCGTTTCCTCTACCCCCACCGAAATAAATGTATTTAAAATAACGGACGTGAAAACACCGTTTCCGGATCGTTGATGAAATGTAATTAAAATGCGACTTTTTTTATTTTTTCATACAATAATTCGCGGATTAATAGGAGACTTGAAATATATTTTCATTATCTCGATTAAAATGTATATTATAGTAGTATGTACAACGATTTTTAACAATCAAGAAGAAGAAAGAAAAAAAACGCTTTCTTCGCCGTTTTTACACCGAAACAGCAGATTTTCCAATAACTATTTTCATCCGCGGTCGATCGATTAATTTTTCCACAACAATAATAATAAAAACTAACACACAATCCTTCTCTTCTGATTGTTTCCACTATTAACAGTCCGAATAAGAATTTTTTTTTTTGAATCTGTTTAGAAAGTAAATTATCACCGGAGAAGGACGAGATTATTTTATGAATTGTGTGTGCGCGTAATCGTGAGAATACAGGTCGAGCGGTACACCGGCGCTATCTCTTTGTAAAAAACAAAACAAAAAAAAAATGTTTAATTTATTCTAATGACATTAACGGACGAGGACAGAATGCGCGTTCGTGCGTTATAGACACGGATTAACGTCATTATTATTATTATTATTATTATTTCGAATCGAATACGTTTCATTCGATCGGAGAAACGATTAATAGAAAAAAAAATAAGCGAGAGGAAGAAAAACGGTTAAAAAAAAATTCCGTTTCGCCGATGCTTATTGTAATTATACATAGAAATAATATTATACATTTTATTTAATAGAATTAAAAAAAATTATTCGGTGCCGCCCCAATAGTGCGGAATTCGAAATCGAGTTTCGTAGCATTTCAAACGTTTTACACGGTGGAATAAATGAGTCGAATTCGATTTGGTATAACGCACAATTCGCTTTAAAAAACATTACGGTTGTTCATTTCAGTTACCTCGGTGGAAAAAAAAATAATAATTAAATATTTTCTTTATAGCTGTATTATTGATTTCCGCGTAGATTTTCTTTTTCTCTTCTCCAGAAACGAGCAGTTTATATTAATAATTTCACTCGATATATTAAAGGCGGGAAACGCGACGTTGATAATTAAACCAGACTTAAATCGTTTCCAGAATCCGCCGACATACAATAATGTGTTTCTATATTTTCAAGGATGTCCGAACAGAGATTCAAAGGGTATCTGCGCACTTGGTTAGAAAGAGTATTTGTCTTTTTTTTGATAACACTGTCGGTCCGTTTTTTTCGATTAATAAACGAGATTTTAACATTAATAACTAAGGCTGGGATTTTTAGGTTAGTTAAGGTTACCTAACTTTATTTAACCCGCTTATGTCGACGCTTCAAAAAAGGCTATTGAACACATTTATAATCTAAAAACATTTAGAATTGCTTAAATTATTTATTTTATTTTAATTACAATTGATATACACGCGTACACAATCCGTGTATTATTATTATTATTTGAAAGGCGGTGTAATGTACGGTGAGTTGAATAACGAGAGTTAGTTGGATAAAAGGTGTGCGTTTCATGTTTGCAGATTTTCTCAAACTTTTTACGATGTAATGTATTTATTTTTTTTTTTTTTGAATAAAACTTGCGCACAAATGTTGAATAATGCAAAAAAAATAAATAAATAAATAAATTACGTAAAACGATAGTAGTGATTTTTCCGTCGATTATTGCGAAAAAATGATTCAAAATTACAACAAAAAAAAAAAGACCTTAATAAAATGACAAAAAATAAAAATTAGTTATTCGGATTCGTACGTTATCGAATCATCACGTTAACCATAACAATCATCACTTAAGACGTTAAAAAAGAAAAAAAATAAGCATATAAAGAGCTAATACTAATACAAATGTTTTGGGGAAAGTGTATTGGCACGTTTTCGGTATTTTTTAGACCACCCACGCAGATTTCGCGCGCGTTATTGTGTAATCCGTAAAAATACTATCGTACAATAATGTGCGCGCGAAATAATAAACCCGTTCGGTCGGTACGGATAAATGTTTATAACAGAAAATAAATCGTAATAATATAATAATATTTCTATTTTTATTTTACACCGCGACAGTCTGTTATTTATACATTTTTATAAAGTGTAACGTAATAATTAGCCGCGCAATACATTTCACGAAACTGGTTCGCGGCCTGAATTTCACGGATCACGTTTCAATAGTTTTTAACCGTTTTTTTTTCTTTTCTTCTCGCTCCTCTCATTACTCTCATTCCGGATCGAACGCTTCTCTTACCGTTTGTTTTTTGTTCCCCCGTTTTAATTGACCGCGAAGAAATCGAACGCCACCCACCGGCTGCTGAGAATCGGTCGGTGTAAAGAATAAAAATAATTACGGAGACCAGTTCTAATATAAAAACGAAAAAGAATTTTTTTTATTATTATTATCCAAAAGTCGACTTCCGAACGTTTAAAAAAGTATAAAATTATATTTCGTTATAAAATGCACGTTCTTCAACTCAGCCGGCCTCATCGTCATTATAATATGGACCGCGCGTGATCATTTCTAAATTATTTACCGTATTATCGGCGACTATTTCTTTTTTTTACTGTTAAAAAATTCGCTCATCTCTAATCGCCCCCGTAGTAGTTATGCGTATACAAAAATCATGATTTTTCCAAACGTTTTTTTTTTTTTTACAGTTTTCCTTTCGGCGTCCGTAAATTCGACGATAAAATCAAAGAAAAAAAAAACGTTCGAGATTTTACAAAAAAAAAAAAAAGAAAAAGAAATCCGCCAAAAAAAAATAAAATTAATGTCGCTTAAGTGAATATTACTTGGATTAAACGCTTCAAGAGTGTATCGTTATAAATCTGAAAGCGATACAAATCGTCGCGTATTCGATAAAACCATTCCGAACGGAGAGAGCTTCGGCGTAATGTAATAATTTTGGGGTATGTGAGAAAAACTAACTCTTATTTTTACGAATTAAAACACATCGAAGTCTATAAATCGCTGTGTATACAGTCCGAAATTAAAAAGTGAAAGTTTCGGTTGAGAATTTCTTTTTCATTCTCATTTACAATACGAGTACGTACATAAAGTGTACACGTATTTCGAGTTTCTCTATACTCACGGCGCGCGTTAGTTTTTCGAAATAAACGAAGAGATACAATACTCGATTTCGAGTAGTAGTTTTTCAATTTTACGCTCTTTTGAGATCACCCCTGTCCACGGGAATCGAATTTGTCGTACCGGAAACAACGAACAGTCACGGTGACCGTAGTAAAAATCCATACGGTAAGGAACATTTCCGATTGAAAGTTTTCGGCTACGCGGACGTATAAAAACGAAAAAACGCACACCGTTGTTATACAACCAATAAAACGTTTCTCGCCGCTCCGTTCAGAGTCAAAAAAAAAAAAAAGACTACACACACGAGTATATGTTTTATTGTTTTCTTCTAAATACACGCGCGCTTGTTCGTGACGCGATCGTCCCAGTCTGAGTCAATCGACGACGACAACGACGGCGGCTGCGCGACCGATGACCCGTCAAGGACGCGGGGCGCAGTGTTGGCTGCCGCCGTAATTACGACTATCGCGCGCGACGTTTACATTATTTTTTTTTCGTGTTTATATTTATTTTTCCTTTTCTTTCACACAATTTCTTCGGCGTTTTTGTTTTTTTTTTTTTTTATGCTACTTTTTTTTCCACACACGCGGCGGTTTTCGGAAACGACCACCGGAAATTCTATCGGGCAGTGAAACGCATCGCATCATCAACCGTTTAACCACTACGACGTACGGCGGCAAAATAATAATAGCCCGGACTAGATTTCGAAACAAATATGGGGGATTCAATACGATATTTTTTTCCATTCGATTTTCTTACGGTAACGTTAAACGATACACGCGCACCGTGTTCGATTGTTTCGCGTCGGAATAATGTGCGCGCGAAAAACATATCACGCGGTGGTACCGTTAGACGATGTGTCTGCAGGACGTTTCTTTGTTATGTCTTACATACATACGCATAATACGTTCGTAAAAATAACATACGTATTATTATTATTATTATTGTAGTAGCAGTTGTAATTCGAATCGATTATTTAAAATTTCAATCATTGTCGTCCATATTATAGTTTTGAATATAAACGCGCGTCTCCGCGTTTCTGTTGCGTCTGTTATCCAATGTGATTTTCACCGCGCTCGTGGATCCGAGTAGAGACGTTCAACCGGAGTCTCTCAGTCAGAGCAAAATCGTTATATAAACATTTAAACACACGTATGATCTCGTGCGGCATTCTAAACGGGTGACAATTCTATCGGTCTCTAATATAACATAATGGATTGGAGGCAGCGCGTTCACCCCCTCATCGGGTGACGATGAAAAACCGCCCGTGACCGGATGTACCGCGGTAATCCGACCGCGGCGGCGATGAACCGGAACCGCGTTTGTGGTCATACGTATACATCGAGCGTATTATTACATAAACCGCCGATCGGCCGGCCGGCGGTACGTCCTGGGAACCCTCGGGTGCGGTGGTATAACGCGCTTATACCGCGTGTCAAAGACAATGGAAGAAAATCGGCTCCAAGGACGCTCGGACCGTCCGCCCGCTCGCGATAATATACGACGCTAATGAGTTTCTATCGATCGGCTGTTTTTTTCATTCTTGTTTTCCCGCCGAGCACGCTGTGTAAATTGTATCGACACGGGATAATGAAAATTGTGTAAAAAAATTTACAAAATAACAAACCGCGTCTCGTACCGTCGTTTTGCAATAACAACGACGACGACGACGACGACGACTGTAGCAAGAGCAGCAGTCAGTAAACAGCAGCTGACACCGGGCGGGGTGGTGTGCCTGTGCAGGTGCCACAAACGGGTTTTTTTTTTGTGGCGTTTTCGTGTCGTATACGCGCAAGGTCGTCCGAGCGACGGCCAATATAGTCGGCGTAGTATTATAGTCGAGTACGCACAAAAGTAGCTTCGCGCCAGTAGATTTTTTTGTAATACGTTTACGGCGCACAGGGCGTCGTCTTACGTTTATAAATAGTTACAGCAGTACACTTCGGGCGTATGAAATTTGTTCTTCTTTCTTCGTCGAGTCAATAATAACATCAAAAAAAAAAAAAAAACCAATATCGCGAACTCAAGGCCGTCGCCAGACCACCACACGTCATCTCTCCGCTTCTGTGCAACACACGAGTCAATAATAATATTAATAATAATTCCTTCTTTATTATTGTCGTCGTAATAATATAAACATATCTGCGTTTTTTTTTTTTTTTTTTGTTGTTGTCAACTACACAAATGTATACTATCGCCTTGTTCGAGTGGCACGAAAAAATAAATAAATATTATTCCGATAGTCGCGTGCGCGGAGTGTAAACCACTGCTTATTCCAAAACGAAGTCTGACACATTTTTTTGGAAAAATCAGATCAAAAGTACCTACACTGCATGCGGTACATAACGTGTCTTGTGATTCAGTCGACATTATAGGAATGTCGTCGGCCACGGTTTCGTTCATCTCGGTAAAATTCTCGGACGAATTTTCGTAATTCTGACATATCCGCGTGAGATCTATTTTCCCCTATTTATATAGCCGCAAAACCCTGTATTACGGTATTGACGTTCAGTGTTCGTTCGCGGTAAAAGTACATCTGAAACGTCGACGAATCGTCAACGGTTTGGCGGATGAGTGTAGGGACCGCACACAACAAATATCGGTTTATTCGTTTGTAACGTGTGTCCGCTCTTCGAGATCGGGATCCAAGACACCAGCTATACAACGACAGGCAAAAACGAAGACGAGAAGAAAAAGGGAATTTCAATCAAAAACAAAAAAAAAATGGCAATTCTACTCGTATTTTGTTCTTTTTTTCTTTTTGCCAGAATTCGTTTTCTACGTCGCGGATCTCTCGGATTTCAGTATGTAGTCAAAAAAAAAAAAAAAAATGTTAAACACTCACACTTTATATATAAACCTATGGGAACGCCGTATTACACAATTATTGTGTGTGTGTATTACACGGTATAGTCACCGTTATTTATTTTTTTTTTTTTACTTTCACGTCGATCGAAATATTCTATCCTCCCACATTTATTATATATTATTATAAAAAATAAAAATATAGTATATATATATATATACGTAATATAGTAAATGATAAACGTACGCCGACGATCTACGAGTAACGCGCTTAATCGGCGTTTGAACAAACGAAATATAAAATATGTGTAATTTGATTTGTTAACGCGCGCTGTGTGTAATTTATATTTATATATTATCCTATACGCGGCGAATAAATGACCGATTGCTCCACTATATAAGTAAAAGGATCGATTCCACTCTTTCCAAGGTTATGATTTTTTTTTTTTAACGAGTTTTTTTTAGTGTGTGTGTGTGAATATATAAAATACAAAGCTCATTTTTCATTGAACGCATTATTTATTATGCGCGGTATAAATTTAAATTTATACGATTATCATTATATATGGTCGGGAGACGCGTTTACTGCATTGTTATATACATATTAGGCTTTCGTTACTGTTGTATTTGATTTGTTCGAATACGATATAACATCTGTTTATGGATGTCCGGTTACGGTAAAGAAAAGATATTTAAATTCGTTTAACCGTGTCGGCAAAAAGCTGCGGCGGAGACACGTTTATCGGAAGCGAGTGAAAATTCCATTTCTCTACTAAATAATAATGTGTTTCCGTATATTGTATGGAGTTTGGACGCGTTGTTGTATATTGTAAAATTCTAAAACACGCGATTGTTATTTAAACGAAACGAAATGAAATATTCCGGAAAAATCATGAAAAAAAATCGATTGAAATACATTCGTAAATTACGTCGTAATTATTTTTAATTTGATATGTTTCTACAAGCAGTTATTATACGCATTTAATTGAACATTTAAAATATTTTTTTTTTTGCGATTTTCTTTCTTAGACGAAAAAATTAACGAACGGATACTTTTTTTAGTGCTATACACTCGATAACCTTATACGATTCTGTATCGAATTGAAAACGCAAAGACACGAAAATCGAACTTTATACATTATAATATTATGCGTTATACGCGTCACGACGAAAATGATCGTAAAAACAGTGAAAAGGTCGAGGGAAAAAAGCCGATTGCCCCCCGTGTACAAGAATCGAATTTCTTCGTATATGCATACGAAAAGTGTATAAAAAAAAGTGCCTGCCTAAATATTTTATTTCGTTTCGGACGTCGGTTTAAAAAATAATTGAAAAAAAAGAAAAAGAAACGTCTATTAACGCGTCCGACGGATTTGATATAACGATAATACGCGATCGTATCTCTTTAGTTATACGGGGATTAATTAAAAATATATTACCCGTTCGCGTGATCTGACACACACACACACACACACAGATTTTTTCTTTTTTAATACGTTTATAATATGATATAATTATCGACGTGGAGAGATGCTGCAACCCCCGCTGACTGGTTTTTCGTTACTTTCTTAACGTACAAGAAGTATACACACACGCACGCAAGAGTTCTTTTCCGTGGGTTATTAATTATAATATATTTATGTTTTACACTTTAAAATCCGGTGTATTTATTACATAATAATAATAATAATAATAATAATAATAATAATAATAATAATATATCGTGAGTGATACAATAGAGTGTAGATCAGTGTGCGCGCGCGATGTCAGTTTTTTTTTTTAACACCATGAGATGGTATTTATTCGATTTCCATAAGAAATTGTGAACCCTCACCCTACCCGTTTTCGAACGTTTAAAACAATATATGATACGCATACGATCGCTTTGTAATTTTGACGTTTGATGTCTGTATATCATTAAAATCGAATATTCCGACCGGCGAGTATTATAGAGAAATTATTATTATTATTATTATTCTAGTCCTTTTGTCGGCAGCGGCGCGGCGCCTGTTTCACAGTATTAAAAACGTTTTAATTTTTATTATAATTCATTCTATATTATAATATATAAACGCGTTCGTTTAAAGATTATAAATATATAAATGTATATATTCACCGAATGGTGTTAAATAATAATATTATTAAAAAAAAAAATTAACGCGTTTCCTTCTCTCAATAATGACGTTACTATAAACGTTAACGTCGAATAATTTAATAATATACGATATAAATAATACTCATAATCGCGTCATATGGATATAATATAATATACTCTTATATTTTTTTGTCATTTTTAAATCGAAGATTGTTACATTTTTTTTGTCGATATATTTTATATTAAATTGATTGTTTATTTTTGGAGGTGTTTTTCTATTTCAATTTAAGTTCTAATTCTCTTCGATTTAAATTTATTAAATCTTAAACGCGAAAAGCGCACATATATTTTTTCATTTGATTTAAACGGAATTATGATCGGCAGTTTGATTCTTACTTATCCGGTCGTTTTTTTCTTTTTGGACTTTTGGATTTTTTAATGATCTAAAATTTTATTAGAATAATTTTTGTTTCGTTAACGAACGGTCGACAATGAATTTATCAAAGTTTTCCTTTGGAATAAGTAAACTCAAAAAAAAAAAAAATTTCGGGAACGTCCAAACAATTTGTTATACACACACATAATACATGTAGAATATATATTGTACATAATATATATATATATATGTACAATATGAAAAATAAATTTTTTTTCGTTTTTAACAGATTAATACTCTATACATATATATATATATATATATATATATATACCCAGTGTCTTCACCGTTTTTAATTCCACGTTTATTTATTGTATAATATTCTCTACGTGATTTATTCCTTTTTTTTTTTATTTTCTATTTAGTTGTTGTGACTTTTTGCTTAATTATTGCCTCGACGACGAATTTTTTTTTTTAACGAAACCGGTAATAAACAAACGACTATTATATATATATATATAATTTTTATTTTGCATAATACTCATCGGATCGATATTCCCATACGTGTATTCGTATTTTTTTTAATATACACACGCGTGTAAATTTTTTTTTTTTTATTAACGAGTATTAATTCATATAGTTTCTTTCTAATTTCATTAACGTATATTTTATTTTTCGTTTTACTATTTATATTAATAATTACCGTAGGCGTTTCTCTCTCGCTCTTTCTCTCTCATCATTCTTTCGCCCGAAGATAAATTTACATCAGCCGCAGACGTTCGTGAAGCTCATTACGTCGCCGTATACGGGGGGGGGGGATCGCCGCGAAACGAATACAATTAATTAAACGAACAATAATTACAGTGTCGCGCGACGGGACACTTATGCGCGTACCGCACGAGTACTTATGGGAAATTTTATTATTTTTATTCGTTCTCCGTCCGCACGAAACGGTCTTTACTCGATTTACACTCGGGCACGCGTTCCTCGCCCATTAGACATCACCTGCAGAGGTGGTACGCCTTTTAATTGCGCCGTTTACGGCCTCCAAACGATATAGAAACGACGACGAAAACGGAAAAAAAAAAGAAAAAAGACGAAGTGTTTTGGACGTCATCCAAAACGCGGCGCGTTCTTTTTTCCCCCCCTCCCGGTCAGCGTATCCGCCGCCCTTTACCGCGCGGACTCTTATATCGAATATCCTTTTCTGTTTTTTTTTTTTTTTTTCATTTTCATCTCATTCGTCCGTTCCCTTCGATCCGTTTCCTTCTCATACGATTAATAAATAATGGCGCGCATTAAATTCCTATTGTCCCGCCATCGGTATTTTAATCGCGACAAACACTTTATAACGTTACCAGTCGTTCGTTTTTCTCTGCAACGGTATAAATCACTCGGCCGTACCGCGCGCGTGTAGTAGGTGGTACATCGCCGTCGTACATCGGCTTTTATAGAAAATAACGTGCCGTGTCCGCATAGGAAATGGGCGTGTGTAACGAAGAGAAAATTCGATAAAAATCCGAAACGAAACCGTGTACGGTTTGAAAAAAAAAAATTACGATATTTCCTACGTCCGAAGGACTCGTGTAGTCTCGCGTGTTTGGAATTGTGTTTTCATTTGTCGTCGCAAGTAGCAGGGACCGCTCTAATTTTTAACTCTCCCCGTCCGTTGCGTCAGCAAATGCCGAAAATATCGTTTTGAGATAATACAAATTACTCGACGCGCGTCGTAAAAACACGATTCGGCCTTATATAATAATAATTATATTTTAAAAATACCAATTTTATTCCCAAGAAAAAAGTCTCAGAAGTTCTTAAGATATTTAAGAAAACAGCTCCGTTATTGTACAGGACAATTATTGTGTTTTATTCGATGTCTACGAATATTGTTACCTGTTCCTTCCCTCGTGAAACGGTTTTATCGTAAACACTTCGATTTTTGAAAGTTTTCTCCGTATTTTCGCGCGGTACAGCAGCGCGTTCTCTCGCGGCCGCCGTAAGGGCATTCATTCGTTTCTTTTATGATCTATTCGAAATTGACGATTATTTGACAAAAAAAAAAAAAAAAAAATCGTCGACGAATTTCAATAATTGCCGGCTGATTTTCGCGCAGGAGCCGATAAAAGTTTTTTTTATTACCTATTCACGGCGACAGTGTATTATTATAAATGTGTAATCGATTTTCGCGTGTTTGCCTCGTTAAGACCGACGCGGCGGCTCTTCTAAACGAGAGGAAGGATGCGCTCTCCGAACGGGGTTAACGGTAACGTACGACGGTCACGTACGTCCGTTTTTCGGTATATAACGCGTTACGTAATATAACGAGAGTTTCTTTTTTCTTTCCTCGTGTCTGCCGAAGTAGCTGTCTATAAGATTGTGTGTATTATTTCGGTGTTTTAAATCATCCTTACTGTGCACGGTCACGGACGCACGGCGTATCGTTCGTGAAAGACGTGCGAGTAGGGGAGAGTATGTATGGGAAAGGGCGTTCGTGTATTTTTTTTTTCGTCAATTTAACCTTCGAGACCGAACGTAACGTCGTATCGGAAGATTGCGTCCATCCGCAGCAGACTCCGGAGAAAAATCTCGAGTTGTGTATAAAAAAAATCGTATAATAATATTGTCGCGTGCAAGAAATTTGTTATTTGTCATAAACCGATAAAACTCGTAGTGTACAAAAATGTACGAAAATATCGTCAGACCTGTTTAGCGTTTTGCGTCATCGATGAGATGGTTAGGTACATTTGCAGTATTTATAGTGCGATACCACCGATTTCCACGACGTGTGTACGATTTGCTCGACGGTTAGCGAGATATTTACAAATATGTAAAAAAATTCTTTAAAAATTTAATCCAGATGTAACTTCCATCTTCGATTATTTATACACATTATTCCTCGGATTCACGAAAATCATGAATTCATAGTTTTACGGAAAATTTCAAATTATCTAAAGACTCCATCGTGTGATACTGTAACATCGCGTCATCTTTATTTCCCATTAACCACGTGTGGTTATTGTCATTAGTGTGAATATCTTCCTCACGTTTCCCACGATGACGATATCTTTCGATCGTCCTATCTTGAAATTTATTTTTCCTTCCACTATGTTTTAAAATAGTTTCTAACCAATAAGTTCTTCTCGTTTCTATCATTTTAATAATCTGTCTCGGTTCTACGATATGGCGCCTATACGTTTTGTTTACATCTTGATTCGATTTCCTTTTCGTCCAGCTTGTCGAAGATCGTTTCGCGCATCTCCACATGGTATCTAACGCTTCTATTCTTTTCGCATGCGTAAGAGCCCAACACTCACTTTCACATACGCACTCTATACGAACGTTTTAACAAAAATAACTTATTGGTTGATGACGTGATTGCTGTTTGACAAGAGATTTTGTTTCTCGAAAAAAGCGGCTTGTTGTAAGCCAAAAATATCTTTTTTTATATATATAGTTAACATATGTGTATATTATACTCGCGTTTAGACGTTATTTCGTGTTTCTACGCGTATTTACGGGTTTTGACTCCATCGTCGCGTATCTCTACGCATCATATTATTATGCCGTCCTCTATATTTCTTCGTCATCGTTTTGTAAATCGATTTTCGGACGCAACGGGATGGTCTCGACGCGATGATAATAATAATAATTATATAATCTTTACATACAAATCACGAAAACAATACGAACGATACGAATCTATATAATACGATACGGATAAAGAGTCGCGCCGACGATTTAGTCACTTGTCGGCATCTATCGTAATAACCATTTAAATAATAATTAATATACGAGCACACATAAGGGGCACCTCTTCGCGTTTTGATTGCCTTCGAATTTTTCTCACAGATCGTCACTGGTTAAGGCGAATATTGCATTGGTGCGATAATACGTCTGTGTGTGTGTGTGCGCGCAGTGATTTTTGTTAACACAATTAAGAAATAATATTCGTTTTGCAATTATTATCGTTTCGCGATTCGCATTTAAAAACGACCAACGTACTCGATCGTGTTTGTAATATGTAAGTACGCGCACATACCAGCTCATTCTTGAATGCTAAACGCACGTCACTACTCGCAGAATACATAATAATAATAATAATAATAATAATAATAATACGTGCAGTGTATTGTGGCAGGTTAGGTTACACGAACAAGCAGTGACGGAGGAAGGTTTTACGTTGATGACGGACAATTTTTGGATAAGAAATTCTGTACGGTTTTATTCCACGACAAATGAACGTGAAAATTGAAAACGTATTGAGTTTTAAAACGTTTTTCAACGGTAAACCCGCGGAGAGCATTTCTCCGCTGATTTCATTTGTCGCGCGGATAAATATCCCGGCAGAAACTTATGAAAAAAATTATTTGCTTCTTTTTTAATCTCATATACACAAAATCTCTGTCTTCCAATAACCTCTCCATTATTATAAATCCATATTAAATTGTTTTTTTTTTTGTTGACGCGATATTTTCTATTTTATAGCTTAATAATTGTGTTATACGTTCTGTTTTGTGCTACGAACCGTCGGAGTTTTCAACTGTGTATCGAAAGCGCTACATCGTCAATAATAAAATTAATATTAGCGCTGTGTGTATGGAATACGAATGCGTCGACAACAGATGTTTAAAAACACCAACAGTTGTTTGTTTAAAACGTATGTTTTGGCTGTCTGTAATTGATTATTAATTAAAAACAAAAAAAGAAATTGAATAATATGTACACTGCATTCGTATGATAATATACGACGACGAAGACGGGGGAAATCGCGGTCGTTTGTTTTTAAATGTCGTTTTTAGAAATCGGTCAGCTACGACGTTGTTACCCTGCAGCTTTCATTAGTATAACGTTTATCGTACGAAGAAAAATAATAAACAAATATAAATTCAAATGGAATATACATTAAATGTAAATTACCGCAACGATTACTCGGTCCAGAGGCTTTTTCGGGTCAGTTTTATGAGAGAGAATTTTACGATGGAAGTAAATACGTCGGGAATTTGAAAATTGTCAGAAATCGCTTATTTGTGGTAAACAAAACGTGATTTAAAACGATTTTTTATTTGTGTGTAAAAAAAACAAGTACATATATATATATTATTAAAAAGAAAAATAATCTTTGGCTCGATCGTATAAATACAACTTTTTTAAAATTAATTTATTGTTTTTATTTTATATTTCTTTCCCTCGTATTGTCCCGTTTTTATTCAATTCTGTTTTTTACTATTTCGTTTAACTGATATCGTTTTAAAATACGAGTGATGTTAACGGTTGTAAAACACAATATTTTTACTCTCTCTACGTACATTCCCTCGTGGTAGGCCGGAAAGTGCGACGATGCTGTCGGAAACTGTTTTCACACGTTTGTTTTTCTCGGATTTTAAAGATTTCACGTTTGTTGTGTTGCGGTCGTAGACTTTTCGATACTCACCGTTGGATTAAAATCGCTTATATGCGCGCGCATTATATCGTTACCACACGCCGGTTTGATAGATATTTACGTGTATAATATTATTGCTGCGATAATTTTTTTTTTTTTTATGTTATTCGTATTATGTACCGTATTCGACCGCATATTTATATATGTATAACATATTATACGGATACAGTTTTATTTTCTATTATTTTTTTCACGCGCCATTCCCGCGGTTCTTCTTGTGCGCCGCAAAATTATACGTTTTACTCACGCGCGCGCACACACACACATGACTACGTGGAAAAAAAAATCACTCGAATCGCGCGCGCAGATGTTTCGATTACGCGAGAATATTGTTTTATCCGCAACAGTGTAACAGCGATTCCCGAATACCGATTCTAGTCGTGGACCGTTTTCTTTTCTTTTCTTTTTTTGCCGACCGACCACCACCACCGTCCACCGTTGCTCATCGGTACGGCGTGTTATCCCCAAACGCTAATAAGACCCGCGTATAAATGTCGGTGAATTAGAATTTGTTTTATATCGGACGGACACTTGGATTCGGTAAAAACGAATTTCAAAATCAACGTGATCCTTAATTAGCACCGCGATTTTGCGGCCACTCGCAGTTGGCCGAGAACAAAAACGCCAACCGCGCGTAATACACGGGAGAAAATCGAATGAAATCCTTCTTTTGTAAAATTACGAAAAAAAATGTTCGATGAAAACGAAAAACATCCACCACCCGACAGTGGACGAGTCCGCTTCGGCGCACGGGAACTATTTACCGAAAGTAGCGCTTAAATTCCACAGTACATAATCGACATTATATTTTGAATTCGTTGAATGAAATCCTCTTTGTATGCCGATCCATCGATTATTATTACATATCTCAAACGTGATAAAAGATACGCAGGATTAAAAAGGCTTGCCGAAGAACACGGGAGACGTCGGTAAACCAAGCCAATACGGGTTGAAAAAAACTTGTTGCCTAGTGTTGCTCCTCTGTGGGATACGCTATCACTCCAGCGGGTTGCGCAAACGCCATCGTCGGACATTGTTTTTATGTATATTTTATATATATATATATATATTAGCCCACACGAAATCATTCGGAAATTTCTCGTCGCGTAATAAAGTAGGAGGTGTATTATAAAATGATCGTTTAAAATAGCAGTTGAGTGTACGTTGTACGAGTCATAGGATTGATTTTCGCGTGTTATTGTCGGACGACAATTAATGTATTACGACAACGAGTACCTCCTACTCGTGTTTATATAATGACGGCGTGTATCGATGGCCGTCGGCGAAAACGTCGCCAAGAAATATTACAACGCGTTTGCGGCCGTTCGACTGTTACGAGTATTATTATTATTATTATTATTATTATTATTATTATTATTATTATTATTATTATTATTATTATTAAGCAGCGTACGCGCAAGGTCCCTTCGCGCAGCAGACGAATAATTTATTATTACACGCTCCCAATAACAATCGCTATTATTATTATTATTATTATTAATATTTTTTACTATTATTATTATTACTATTAATATTTTTTTTTATTACTATTATTGTTATTGCGGTCATTATGTGATGTAATGCGTTTAATTTGGCCGTGGTCGGGGGTGCTCGTTTCGTGACGATCTTTTCCGACAGCATCGTTATAATAATAATAATAATTATTATTATTATTATTATATAGTACTGCAACAATATCTATCCGCAATCGTATCGAGAGCAAATCGAATTTCACATAATGCGCGCTTACTCCTCTACACCCTTCCTCCGTTCCATTCCGTACAGTAGTCGTCCAAGTGTTATGCGAATATTATTATTATTACTATTATTATTATTATTATTATTATTATTATTATTATTATTATTATTATTATTATTATTATTATTATTATTATTATTATTATTATTATTATTATTATTATTATTATTATTATTATTATTATTATTATTATTATTATTATTATTATTATTATTATTATTATTAGTAGTAGTAGTAGTAGTATTGTGAAAACGACAAAAAAATAATAATCCACAAACGAAACAACAACGGGCAATTGTACAAACAACGATATTTTAATATTATTAATATTATATTGTTGCGTTTTGTAACTGTTTTAATATCGTTCGTTTGCGACGAGAAAGACTTCGTTGTATTCAGCGACACGTCTTCTTCAAACACTACTTTGAATTAAATCGTAACCAAACTATATATACATAATAATCATTTTGCATCGACTAGACCGAACTACTAATTGAAAATCTAATTTCGCGTCAAGAGTTTCGTATAATAATATAGTGAAAAAGAATCTTCGATTTGTTTTTTCTTCGTTTTCGTGTGGGCACGAGTGTTTTATTACTGTGTTTATACGTGACGGTAAACGTTTATGCGGTCTCTCATACGGTTGGAAAAAACGAAATCGCAATTAAATTATGGTTCGTCGTCGAACGTGTGAAATCGTGTTTTTCGAGTTACGTCAATTTTCGTCGTCGTCGTCGTAGGATTTTCTTTCGTAAAATTCCACGGCCGAGTGTCTCCGAAATCACAATAAACGTCTAATTAAATGGTTTGATATTCGCTAAAACTGTGACGTTTTCGTTGGTCAATCGCGTTTCTATCGCTCGGCCACAGAATAATAATTAATAAATAAAAAAAAGAAAATGTATATTTTTTCTGTTTTAACAGTAAAAACAAAAAAATGTGTCCAATTCTCCTCTTTCCACTTCGAGGGGAAAAATACTTCTCGTTCTTACACATTTCGGACAAACGTTTCTGTTTTCGATCACGACGAGCTCGCGCGTCCTGTGACAAAACGAAATTTCGAACCGTTTACCCCCGCGCTGCTAATGTAAAAGAAAAACGCCGTCGTGTGGGCGTCCGATCACGACGACACGCGGCGATTAACGATTTACAAAAAAAAAAAATAATAAATAATCATTATAATAATATTACGGCGATACGTTTCGGCCAATAAACATAAATTTATAATCGTACGCTCTGCGAATATCTCGTGAATTTCGTGTTTTATACACCGAAACGCATTATAACGCGCGTCTCACACGTCCGAACGAATTCGTGTTGCTCTCCTTAAACACACATCACGCGGAAATCGTCCGCGGTCCATATTATACGTACAGATTTGGTTAAAATATCACACACACACACACACACGGTCGTTTATTTTTATGTGTACGCAAGAATTTACACCCCGTGGCGTTGTGTTACACATATATTTTTATAAAATCATATATTTACGAGGTCGTCGCGCGTGTTTTAATGTGTTTCGTTATTGATATAATATTCTGATATATTATACACTAATGGGCGTGCGACGGTATATTTTATTATTAAACGAATATTAAGTATTACGGAAAACACTGTAGTAGTAGTAGTAGTAGTAGAAATAATAATGATTGCAGGTTTCTTGTTTTGAAAAACAATAAGAATTTAGTTAAACCATGGTAAGGTTGACAATATTATGAATAATTATGGTAAAAAAAAACAAATCTTTAACAGTTAAATATTGTACACGGTGTCTACTGGTTAGCAAAAAAAAAAAAAAAAATAATAATTAATCCATTCGCTTAACACAAAAATTACACCACCAATTACAATAGATAAAAGCGTCTTAATCGGACGTTTCACGCGGTGAATTCGAGAAAAAAGAAAAACTTTTCAATTGGTGTCTTTTTTTTCGCCTCTTACAAACGAATGAAACTTACATGCAAAAACCTATTTGGATCTGCGTGACAATACGAACAGTATAATATAGTGAAACTATTCATTTATTTTCGGATATCCGAATGAAAATATTGAATTTTTCCCCGCATCTTGCTGAGGAGTGCGACGGAATTTTTTTAGTTTAAAAAAATAAATAACCTTAAAGTTTAGTGAACTTTTTTTTGTTTTTTACAACACATTTAACGGGAAAACGGCTGCGCGTGTCGTCTGACGTGTATTATACAACGCGCAGTTATAATAATAATAATAATAATAATAATAATAATAATAATAGTAATACCAACAGAAATATTAATATACACACACGCGTAGGAGGCTGTGTTTGTTTTTTCCACAATAAAAAAAAATACGAACCATTTTCTCGTGCATGTTTTATTAGCACTACGTAGACACATCGACGATGATAACGACAACAACAACAACAATAATATAATATCGTATAAACCGTATATAAATAATTTAATATATTATATACATATATAAATTATATTATAATACAAACGAAAAAAAAAACCACACGTCGCGCGATGACGAGGTCGTTGACCGGTCGTGTAAAAAGAAAAAAAAATAACACTTCGGTCGTATTTCGTTGAGATAAAAATAATAATAAAAAAATCGATTATCAGCACATCTCGTATATGGAAAGATCAATTATCGCGTATTATACATTATATTATGCGCGCACATCCACTCCACTCGCCGAGGTATTACTACTAGTGTACTTTAATTTTATTTTAAAAGTTTTTTTTTTTTTTTTTTTGATACCGATTATACAGATCATGATGACTGTCGTTTACTCAATGTTTAAACGATAAAAAAATTACCAGAATCTCGTCGGTGCATATAACAAACAGTGACGGATTTACTATACGGTTATTGTTCGGGTAAAGGTGATTTTTTTTTCTTTTGTAAAAATAACCAAATTTGTATGGACGAGCAGAAGGTGTCCGACGACGGAGATTTATAGAGCACCAACGATTAATACATAAAAAAAATAAAGATAGTTGTATATGACAGAAGGAAAAAAACCGTGTCTATAAGATTCGTGTAGGATTTATGAGATTTCGTTGTTTTGTAAATCCTTGGGGGAAAAACAACCAGAAATGTCTCGAGCGTTTATTTCTCGTTTTCAGCAATCGGCGGATGGGATTCTCGTTTCTCCCCCCCCCCATCAGTCCAACCAGTCGGATTTGAAAAATTCTCTTTTGCGTTTGATAGACGCTAAAGGATTTTTAAGAGCCGAGCAAAAAAGTAAAGAAAGAAAAAAAAGAGTCAGAAAGAACGCTAAGCGATAACGCGACGATAAGTGATAGCGGCGCGGTCGAGCTGCGATGCGACGCGGTGTGTCGGCCGGGACGGACAACGTCGGTTATAGGAAGGACGACGGTCGAATGAGTTTCGATAAAGTCTCGGTGAAGTTATTTCATTCGTCAGACACAGATCGACGCGTTAGCTTAGCCGAGCTGAAAAGGTTAACTTTAAAAAGCGAAAACTTTAACGCGGGTTAAAAAACGCGACAAGTGGGGCGGTGCCATGCGCAAAATTCAATAATTATCGCGTTGAAAACAAAAAAAAAAATCACAGAGAATTAAACTCAAATTTTTTTAAACTCTCGAACGTCCGATTACGCCGAGTGTATCGAATCGAACGGAATTCGAATCCGTATAAAAGAGTTGGGAATTTTTCTTTTACGGTCAACGGTTAGTTATTTTACAGTATTTTTTTTTCTTTCGGAGCCGCTGTCATTTTTTGTATATCGTTTGTTTTTTCTTTCTGTAAACGATTCCGATCGGGATAAGATTTTTGTTTACTACTATTAAATACTCGGTATACGTATGTCGGATGTTGACGACGCAAAAACACACAGAGCAGCAGCTGTAGCGGCGGCGCATTCCTGACAAGGACGGTTTGCGCGGCGATGACGGCGCGAGAGACCGGTTTGTTTGCGGCTGACTATAGCGTGAAAAGCGGAATAAATGCGGCTGGCGGCGGGCTGGGGCGGGGGAAAAAAATCGAAAACGTCGACTAACATTACGGAAAAGAAGAAGAAGAAGATGAAGAAGAAGAAGAAGAGACGACCGGGTCCGGTTTCGCCGTACTCCACCGGCTGTTATTATAAATAAAACGACGCGCGAGCGTTGGAGCCGTTTTTCTCGACGCCGGCGGTCGCTAAAAATACCACATCGTACGGTTCGTCACCACTGGTTTTCTGCGTACAAACACTGTCACGACGCGTGCACGACAATATTATGAAACCCGTCGTGTACACAAGACCGGACTCTTAACGTACGCGCGCGCGCGCGTTGTTTTGGTCTTGGAAAACAAATGAATAAAAAATCCGATCGGTTTTTCATCGCGGACAACTTCTCTAAAAATCGACTCGTGACGAATGATTTCAACAGTTCCACCGCAGCGGCGCGAAAATTTTGTTATTGAAATCGCGTAGACCGCCTCGTGTTGGTACTGGCGCGTCTCGGCGATATGTAGAAAACACTAAATTACACAGAAGTTATACACGGACATTTATTTCAAACGGTATAAAATACGTATTATTGGGATAAGAAGGTGACGGAACAAAAGAATATACGAAGTATTTTCTATTTAGAAAATGCGATTTTGTCGTATAAACGACGATTCGATAGCGTTTCGAACTGTTGTACGTGCAGACCGTGAACGTGTCCGTGTCAGTCCTCCTCCCGTGGATTCGGATCGAATAGTTCGTTCGGAAATTCGTTTATTTTTTTTAATTCACGTGCTCGTAGAGATATTTTGGGCTGTGCGTATATATGTATTTATATATAAATGAAACGACGGCCGGTATTCGTTCCTATTCGTTTACAGCGCGTTCGTAAGAGAAAAGTCTGAATATTCTGGCGAAACGTATACGTTCGAGTGGAGCACAATATTTTCGTGGGAACCCCGCGATTGCGCAAGAGGAGAAGTTATTATAATGCCGCACGCAATACAATAATTTACCGGTCAATGGGAATATGAACGAGTTTTTCTTTTAAACCGAGAGAAACGTTTCGAGCAGAAGCGGTTATATACGTATTGTGTGTTAATATCGTTGTATAACCGAACGTGTATTGACAAATATTTAAAAAGTCAATATACTTTTATATATATATATATATATAAATAATTACCTTCTCCGGTGATTACCCGAGCGACGCGTATACCATAAATATAGGTAAATACAATAATAAATCTTCGCTAATTCTCTATTCGATGTTATATAATGAACAATTATTTAAACATTGGAATAATAATAATTTATTATTACTAAATGTAATACGCCCGTAGTATTAAACGATTTCGGCGCAAACGTTTCTTTCGATCCGAATGCGCGCTAGTTGTTCGCACACTATTATACGGACGCACAGACGTGCGTATAATGAAGGGGCGTAAATCGATCACGACCGAAAATGTGGTTCGATCGATTCGTTCGAGAAACCGAGCGTTTTACGATTTTCAGATCTTCCGATAAGATTTTTACGAAATTTCTCGAAGTACTCAACACAGAATGTTGTGCGAAAACTTGGATTACCACGAGTTCTGTGCCCCGTCATGACGACGACGACGACGACAACAATCGACGAGTTGATTTCGTCCAATTTTTTTTTTTTTTTAAAGACTCAATAAATACATAAAAATATTTTTTTATACCGAAAATTCCTTTCTCTCTTAGGAAGAAAAAAAACAATCGTATTTACGACATTGTCCGCATTCGCGGCGTATATTATTACAACCGGCGACAGTCCGGGTTTGTTTTATAAATCGTTTTTGAATTTTAACAAATCGCGGACAAAATAACACAAATTACGTCGATCGGTCCCCGTATGTGTGTGTGTGTGTGTGTACATATTTTATTATGTAATACGACGCAATAATACGTATTATATAAATTGTCCGTTTGCAGCAAGAGAGCAAATAGGGGGAGGCGCACGCGTCGAGTGTCTCATTATCGCGCGCGTCCCATTGTATCCGTTTTCTCGAGAGAATTCCAAGCCGTTCTTTATAGCCGGCCCGTACGCTGTTTGACACTAATCTTCTCTTGCTGGTGCTGCTGCTGCTGCTGCTACGTGTGTGTGTATCCTTTCCCGTAAACGCAAATTATACACGTCTACGAGATTTGTATGGTCCGATTGATATCGTGTGGCTGCGGTCCGTTTGCAACGCGTGCCGTACGTTATTATTATTATTATTATACGATCGTGTTTATATAATACGTTTACGAGAGCGGCGAAAGATTGACGACGACGTTCATATAATGTGTAAGAAAAAGGGGGGTAAAATAAATACGCGATACGAGGCGCGCGCGTGCAGCGAAATAATCACAGACGAGAAGACTTGTGGTGTTTTGTACGACAAAAATTACGATCCTTCTCGTATATAATAATATGTACTACGTTAGTAGTGTAAGGCTGTAAAAGAAAAAAAACCTTATTTACTGGTCAATACGCGCGATATTGGGTTACAATAACTCGAGGTGTTGTAAAATATATTATTCATACGCACTTTTTGTTCGGTTTTAATACGTTGTAAACGATTTGTTTTAAAAAAAAAAAAAAAAATCTCCCCTTCCGTTGCACCGGTGTGGAATGAGACAAAACAGAGACAGTATCGGATTGTGAAAAACATCGTATATTGTTGCAATTATCTACCAAAAAAAAATAAATATTATTTCTATAAATTAGAGACTTTTGACGTTATCGAAAATTAATATTCGATACGGACAGAAAGAATACACTTCGGACAAAAAAAAAATGTCATCGGATTAATCGGAAAAATACTATACTAAATTAAATTCCGAGCCTATGGAAGTATTTTGTAAAATTAAACGTATATTTAGTAATTATTGGAGTTAATGCGACGGATCCTTGAATGTAATACATTTTTTTTTTTTATTAATTTTTAACATCTCTTTGATTTCTAATAAATACGCGATATTATTAAATAAGGTAAGGCGTTTAAAATATTTATGTATCGAAAATACTTAAATCAGTAATTGTTTTAATGTCGATTTTATACTTATAATAAGAAAAATAGATGGGAAAAAGTTGCGAGAAGAAAAACTTAAAAAACCTCGACCATCATCACAATTCTGTCGGTGGCGGCCGGAGATAAACCGGTAAATTCGCCAATTGGAATCCTAACTCTCTACCTAGCTTACACATTGTTACACGCGTGAAACTGAGTAAATTTTTCATTTCAAAATCATTACAATCGTTTAATACTTACCTACCCAGTTAATGCAATGCGTTAAAGAAGGAACGACACGATTTTTTTCCCTTTTACAAACTGTACTATATTTAAAGAAGTATATGTATGGAAAAGTATACTCGTTTCGATGTTTCGCAACACTGTTGTGTATCTCCGGTAATTTTTACGGCGGAATAATTCGAAAATCAATAATGATACACGTATTATTTGACTCCGGTTATCGCGCAATTTATCAGTTTCTTGCGATACAATTACGCACTTACTGCCGTAATAGAAAACGTGATATAGAAAAAAAAGTTCGTTTTTCCCAGTCCCTTCTATCTCCGCGCGTATATATTTATATGTTATATAACAATACGTCAATTTTTTTTTTTAACTCTTCGTCACAACTATTTATAGGTGTACACGTAATTTATGAAAATGTTAAGAGAGCGTTCAATTCTTCCTCGCGATGATAACTCTATAATTTTATGCGCCGCATGAGGAATCAAAAAAATCTTCATTTCCAACAAGTCAAATTTATTAAAAAAAAACACACACAAGCTCAAGCTAATAATTAAATAGAAAAATTTACTTTAAAATTAACTAAACTATCGTCGTTTAGTGAATCAATTCTTCGATTTTTAAAACGAAAACGACAATTATATCGTTTACAATACAGTCATGACAATAATTATACGAATTTCAACCGGTCGAGTCAATAAAGTTGACATTTTTACGCTCGGTTTAATGTTATGCGACTTAATGTTCGAATAGCAAATTTGTTTCGACGTAACTTTTTATTTTCCGTTACAAATATTAGGTCGATTTAGTTTCTCTCGTCGAACGATTATTTGTCGCCGAAAATTTTTCGGTAAACTCATTCGAGACGAACGTATTATTAGAATATTCGTCCGTCAATATACCTAAAAACTTCGGATTTCGTATACAAATCGTCGAAATATAACTCGTGTAAATTAATTATTTCGCAAAAGTTTTTTTTTCCAGTCTATTACATTGCGACGTGTAGTCGAACAATTTGTAATTCACTTACCGTTTGGTTAAATCGATTTAAGCGAGTCAAAAAAAGAAAACTATAAGCAGACGTCTTACAGAAAACAAAACGTGTGTACACTGCGAATCGATTCAAGAAAATATGCGGTGCTCAACGTTATGAGACGTTGAAAAACGAGTGTTTTTTTTGATTATATTTTTTTCGCGGGACTTCGGCGGAAAATCGGATTTTAAATGTTTGAAAAGAAGAAAAAAAAAATTAAAATTTGTCGACGACTCGCGCGGTCTTCTAGCAGTTCTAATGTGAAAACGTCTCTGAAAATCTGTCGACGATTAGAGAACGTTTTGTATTTTTGAAATCGTTTCGATCGATCCCTCCGTATTATAGTCGATTGAATCCGGATTTTTATGTGAACCGTTTACGATTGAGAAGGCCTTGAAGTCAACGCCAGCGCCGGCGGACAGAAGCCTTTATTAATTGTATTTTGAAATAAAACATGTCCGAAGAGTTTACGTTCGATTGTAAAAAAACAGAGAAAAAAAAATTATTTTTTTACCGCGTATTATGTGAAATAATAATAATAATAAAAAATGGAAAAATGTCATACCGGAGCCTCTGGAGAGGAAAAAAAATTCTGTTTTTCTAAGAGAAAAAAAATCAACCAACTATCTGCAAATATCGTTACGGACGCTGCGGTCGAGATGGAATTTTACGGCCACCTGACATACGCGTGACGACCGAGTGGCGCGCGGTTTTTCCTATTTTTAAAGAGAAATATTTTAAAACTATTTATGTATTGTAACAATATTTATTATAATACGATGCCGTGTAATACGAGGCGGCTGAGCGGTGAAAAAATAGTGGCGAATAAAATCGCGCGACGATCGATACCTGTTGCGCGCGCCGGGCCGGCGGACGGCGGGACCCCATTGTACGGCGCGCACATGCGACAAAATACGACGCGCCGCTTCCCATATATTATCATGTGCGCACGTGTGGGTCAGAGGTTACGGCGCGATTCTCTCGGCGTTTATCATCAGCTCGGCGGTGAGTCCCGATGGTTTTTAGAGGACTGCTCCTCCCCCCCCCGAGCACGACGCGTTTTATTTTATAATATACGATATTTTTTTCTTTTTTTTCCCGCTATCCCGGTAACTTTTTTCTCGAAATGTCGACGATGTTTTTAAAAAAGATTATCTTTTATATATATATATATAAATGAATATGTTCGGAATGCGTTCCCATAAACTGTTGATCCGATCTTCGCTGGTGCACAGTTGTTATGCGTATCACCCTCGCGAAGGCATTTCTTCTGTGACATATGAAGTTCGACCGACGATCGACGGTAACCGCGGTACGGGAGATTTTCGGATTCTACGCGTTAAAAACAACAACGTAAGGAGGAAAAATCAAATTAACCCGTAAACGTTATATCGAGTTTAAAAACGACATTGCCGATCGACGAGGAGTAATCGCAATAATATGATGTGGACAGAATTACGCGTGAAATCCGTATACGAGCCCAATGGCCTTTGTGGATTGTCCTTTCTATTGACCATGCGCGTTCGTAGGAGGTGAAATGGCGAAGAATAAATGTTCACTTATTTTTTTCAATACGAACGTTCGGATCGCGCGAAATAATAACGATGATGATTATTGTATGGCTGCGAAGCAATAGAATCTCAAATGTTATCGGCCGTGCAATTCAGCTGTAGCCCAGGTATTATTATTATTCATACGAGTATAAATCGTTTTGACTTCGATTATGCGATGTAGGTTTAACGGAAACGGTCTTTTCATTCCGAATTTCGTAACGGCGGAGTGGTCAATATTGTCTTGAAGAATTTACCGCGTGTCGGTTTTTCGTATTTATTTGACATTTTTAAGTACAAATAACTCATCCGCGGGCTAATATTATCATTACTAATTTTTTTTCTCTCCTGTTTTGCTCGACGTAAAGAGTAAAGTATTTTCAGAGAATAGGTGTATTTTTTTATTATTATTATTTAGAAATTAATTTAAATGGCATTAATTCTTAATTTAAATCAAAAAATGATCGCACAACGTGTTTTTTTTTATACTTGAATTTACCCTATAATAAAAACAAATGTTCGCAAATTTTATTTTGCAATTTATCGTTAATTATTAGATAATATATTATAAAAACCATCTGTCGAGTAGTCAAACGTTATAAATATAATTTTATAATTTCGTATTACACGCGAAAATAGCGTGCACGCGACTAATATATACTATATTATTTATGTTATTATTTCGATGCGGATTTCGGTTTTCAAGAAATTAAAAAAAAAAAAGGTACTATAGATAATTTATAAATAAATCGAACTAATATATATTAAACCAGTATTAATGTTTAACAATCGGATTTAATCAGAGTAATCCAATGAAATGATTTCCATTGGATTTGGCGTTTTCTTGTTCCCGAACATGAGAATAATTTTTTTCTTTTTATTTCGTTCCTCTTCTCGGACAAATTGCGATACAAATACGACGGGTATATGAAAAATGTCGAGTTGACTGCTTTCACGCTCACCCGATCGTTTAAGTCTTCGAAATAAAAACGTCTTCTGTATGCATTATCGCGCGTTATTATTATTATTATTATTATTTGTATTTCTTTTCTAAGACGTGGAAATCATTATAAAACGATAATATAATATTGTATATATATATATATCGGTATACGACAAATGTATCTATTACAATAATAATAATACGACGTCTGTAAAAATTTGTGACACAGATGTATTACGTATATTGTGCGAAACACGATGCCTCGCCGTCTCCTTACAAATAATATTATATTACACACGTCTGTATAATATAATATACTTCGACATATATAGAAAGATTTTCGTGTATGAGAGATGACACGATACATATATATATTTTTTTAATTTATATTAATTTCGCCCCCTTTGTCGGAGACGGATTAATCTCGTGACAAAATATAGCTACGGCCATATTGTATAATATTTATACGTTTTTAATTTACTATATTACGTGAAAAGAATACGAAGAAAAAAAAACCGTATTTCATCTACTTGTATCTCCGTTTCGATTATAATATTTATCATTTATTTTGTCATTGGACAGTCTTTCTCCTTATAATACTAAATTTGTCTAAATTATTATAAAAAACAAATCACATTAAAAAAATTAAATTATATTGTCATTTCGCGCATTCGATACGATTGTTATTATTAGAGTAGCCCGCTCGGATTTCGACAACGTATTATTTTTTTCCTGAACCACTTGACATCGAAGAAAACACAGATGTGTATATTGAATACACTCGCAATATTCTATTAAAAAATTAATTTTTCCATCTTTCAATTTTTGTTTTTGTTTTTAAGGCGTTAAAAAGTATTAATTATTATTATTTATTCGGCGGTATATATATACGCATTATAAATTTTCTCTGTGCAGGTATACGTGTGCTAGTCGTCGCGCGTACAATATACGCGCGCATAAATATAAACGCGCGTTATAAAATGCGACTTTATATTATTATTATTTTTTTTTTTATGATCTTTTAGTAATCTGTACGGTGGTTTGAAGAATGTTTTCTTTCGACTATATAACGCGTGTTACGACTAATAATAATAATAATTTATCAAAATAGACACGCGTATATATTATATGTGTATTGCGTTTTGAAATTTTTAAAATGTTTTATCGTCGCAACATACAACAATAATAAGTTATTTAACCATTTATTTGTTTATATTTTTTATTCCACGTCGTAATTTATATTCCGACCGTATATACGTACCTATTTCGATATCGATAAGTTCAAAATTATGTTTCCATCGTATAATATAATATGTAAAATATTATATTCGTCGCTGATTTATATTCAAACGTTTTTCGTGTCATTCGAAATTATTAATTATACGTAGGTATTACACTGTGTATATATATATATATATATAAAGGAGTATAATTATTCCATTGCAATTTCCACCTCATTCGTATAAATAGTTTAGTTAGCCGTTTTCGTGCATATTATTATTATATTAATAATTTTAGACGAATAGTTTCGTCGATTTTTTTATTGAAATTATAATAATGTCTCGCGCCATCGCGTTCAAATTTCCGGTTTAATTTCAATTTTACATTGACGTATCGACCGGCTGTGCACTGATATGTCATTTTCGACGGTGATTATTATAATTAAACGCACACACACATAATATATTACTTATTTTTGAATTTCCTTTCACATAATAATATACATATATGTACGTATTGAATAAAACCGATAGTATATTCTTACAAACTCGTTCAGATTATTATTGAAAGACGTGAATAGGAAGTAAAATGTGTGGATATCGTCATTTTTTTTTTTTAGAAGAGATAAATATATTATTTTCATCAATATAAAATGTATTGCGACTTGATACAATGTACAACATACAAATATTTTAACAATATATAGTTTTTACATTTCATTTTCTGTAATTTCTGTAATAGTAACATTCGTATTGGATGATACATACTAATGACAGTTGTTGTTGTCAACGTTAATTAAGAACAAAAAAAATAAACAAATATATTACACGAGTATGTAATTATAATACGCGCGACAGAATAATAACCTGATCGGTGGTAATGCCGGGCGCTTTTGAACGAATATAAAATATAAGAAATTGTCGAGGTCGATTTAGATAAAAATATATATTTTACGTCTCGTTTTCTTTCGATCTTTCCTCGGAGGAGTACCATCTATGTCCGACGCGTTTTCCTGTTCAAAAAATACGTTTATAATATCCATATAGTATAACATGTGTTATATACTATAATTGCCGCTTGTTTAAATAAAAAAAAAATACGACTTAATCGGACCGCCTATACGAAACGTATAATAAAACTATGTTTTAATAGCTACTTTAATATAGCGTATACAAATTGCTATAAATAGCGTTTAGAAAAAAAAAATTATAATAATAATTTTAAATTATAATACATAAATATGTTATTATGTACGAGGTTTTTGAAATTTTAATAATATTCTTATAATTGTGTTATTAAACATTAAATACGAAGGTCGACAGCGGATTGTATTCGTTTTACGCGTATACACACAAACAAAGTATTGAATTCGGACAATGATTTTGTACGGGATTTTTTTTTTATTCGATATGTTAGATTTTTTTTCCCTAATATTTTTCGCCCCATCGGGTATTTCGCTATGAATTTCCATATACGAATTTATCGCATAATATTTTTTTTCCTTGTTTTCAACATAAATTATTGTTATATTACACTTCAACATACGCGTATTGTGTGTTGGAAGTGTTTTAAACTGATTTGAATAAATTTTTGCGCAGTGTTTTTGGCAAAATTCGAAGACACGTTTGTCACCGCGTATACCACACAATATTAATAGGATTCGTTTCTAATGTTGTTTCGCGTGTTTGGCTCGTCTACTCGCCGAGAAAAGCTACCGATGATTAAAAATATAATATACTTTTTCAGCAGCAATGACAACGAAACAAAATTTTCCGCGCCGTATCGTTTTGTTTTATTTCGACCGTTTTAGTGTTTGATATAAAACTGTTAGCGTACATTACAGGGTTTTTGGACGCGGAAAATTCGTTACATTTTATCCCTTTTTCCTATATGAAATCTTTTGTACAATATCTCAGCTGTGCTGTACACGCCATTTTTGTCTGATTCGGCTCTGGTAAAAACAGTCCAAAACCAACGAGGACACAAAACTTTGAGTTTTTTCCATACTGAGTAATGCTATATTAGCGTATAGATCTATTATATATATATATATATATAACCAATCGTAAAACCTTGATAAAAAAAAATCTTACTGGTTCAATGAACTAAAAAAAATATGTATATATAATATAACCCTTTTACGATCAACTATCATCGTTATTCGTAATGACGTGTTCGTCATGAAGACATGTAGTCTAATAACACATATTTATACCGTCCACATCTATTTCGTCGACCGCATAAGCATATAACATTATGTTTTTCAATTATTAATACACACCGCATGGGAAACAAATAATATTATTCAGCGTATATAGTTCGATTTTCGAACGGGTATCATGTATGCGAAAACGATTTCTACTGTTTCGTTGACCGTTATTGTAATTTAGACAATATTCTCCGTTACACAACGCGTTAACCAGCAACCAGTGATTTATACGTTATGATATCGGATGAGAATCCGCGCTGTACGCGTTCGGCATTGGCAAATATCAGCTCGTTCGTTTTGAATATTAATCGCGTTTTTTATAAACCACCGCCTGCGAAATGGTATTTTTATTATTTTTGGGCCATTTACTTAACCGTCTCGATCTGTCTCCTGGTAATTATTTTAATTTTCTCGTCTCGTGTACCTACTTACTAAATGTATAGCCCGCGCATAGATACTTTACGGAATGTCGCCGGTTCATTGTCCGTTGTACCGTATCCATATAGAGTCTATAACGATTTACGACTTGTCGACCAAGTGTCCGCAACATCTTAAAATACGTTACCGAATCTTTCCGAACTTATATAATTAATCTCTTACCGCGAAAACTTATCACGTTGCGAGATTTTCAACATCCGTTATCTCTATGAGCGTTCGCATACATGATATATATATATATATATATATATAAAAAATCAGATCTCTGCAGTGTGCAACGTTTCGATATTCCGTATGAACGAAATGTTTGTGACTAATGAGCGTATATAGGTGAATAGTTAGTTATACTCGGTGGAAAGCGTTTCTCGCGCTAAGATCGACTCGATCCCCCAGAATTTTCAATTTCAGTACCACACAGTTTACAAAATATATTAACGCGATTTGCTATTCGATAACCGCGTCGCTTCGAAATAATATCGTATATTGCTCGTTGTAAGTATATTTCATCAACACTTTGGTTTCGTCGGTATATGATATAAAATTAAACGCGAATCGATATTTTCTAATAATAATAATAATAATAATAATAATACGAAGGGAAACGTGCTGACGCATCTGTAACATATTCTTAAATCGCATTGCTGCCAAAAAGGAAAAAAAACAGTTCACACACGCGTTTTAAAGCTAAGCTATGAGAAACGGTATTTGTTTTATCCCGTGTAAACATAACTTTATGATTTCGAATTGTTCCGATCATTTGCCATAACACGACACGCGCGTATTCCGTTATAAAACGCGCATAATACATCATTTTATATGGGGGAAAAAATCCGATGCAGCGGCTGGTAATAACAATTAATAATATCTCATCTATATCGGGACGATTTATTTCACCTCGAGAATCGCGGTAATAAAAAAAAATATATATGAAACAGTCGCGTATATTACAGTGGTTGGGATGAGAGCAGGGGGATTGACTGAAATATTGAAGAAGCCCTTTGGCTCGTCCCTTTGAAAATTCCTAAAATACGCTTCTTCGCAATACGGAGCAGATATCGCGCTCGTAGCGTATACGATTCGACGAGAGGAGGTGTATATAAACAACGGATTGGAAGAGAAGAGGAGAAAAAATATATATAAAACACATAAATGGCGAACGAGCGTTTTTCTAGGGGAATACGATCACGAAGTAGTTCGAAAGTGTTTATCGCGGTTATGTAATTTGCACGTGTGCGCGTATACACCGCACGGAACGTTTTTTTTTTTTGTATATGAATAATATACGAACCGTATATTGTAATAACCGTGAAGGACGGACGTTTGAAAATTGAACGTTGTAAACCGGATTTCGAATTCTTCTTTTTTTCCATACGTCGTTGTTATTTTTCTCTTTTGACGGATTCGCGCCTATATCGTTCGCGCGATTACATAAAAAAAAAAAAAATTAAATAAATAAAGTTCACATGCGTACTTTTTTTTTTTTATACACCCGTAGGTGTATGTGTACTGCAGTTTGATGATATATTGCGTTTATTTATACGAATACAACGCGATTCTCACGAACGGCGCGCGCTCAATGTTTGTTTACCTTAGGCCAACGCGCGTTCCTTATTATTACTCTTTTCTTTTTTTCCTACATTTCTCGAACGCATACTTATATATTATTTTATAATGATATGTACCGGGATAGTGTGTTATAATATTATATACGGCTCGTGCAATACTATACCGGTGGCGTGCGCCTACGTGTACGATCGATACGGTGTAAAACAGTTGTGTAATATAACGCACGGCTGCTGTGCTCGGAATTGAAAAATGTACGGTATAAGAAGAGTGTATTCGGAAAAGAAAAGAAAAATAGTACCGAAAATTAGAACGGCGTCGGTATTGCCCTTTGGTGTACACCATCAAGTAAAAATGGGCTTTTTACAACACGCTACGGAATGGGAAGAAATTCAACGTAAAATATTCGATTCGTATTGGTATTTGTGTTTTTGTTTATTACATGATTTTCAATTAACAGTAGCTAAAAACATCGCTAAATATCTGTTTGATAATAGAGTACGTTGAAATATTAAACATAAAACTGACACGAAACGCCACAAAAACGTATTATAATTTGATTATTCTTTCGATAGAAATCAATGACACGCTTATTGACAAATAAATACAAAAAATGATTATAATTGTTTTGGAGACATTGCGTTTATATACTGACGGTGATCGAGTAATATCGCATAATTATTACAACACTATACTTTATCGTTGTAAACATTACATAAATGTATTGTCGATTAACGAAAAAAAAGTATAATTCGAATGATTTTCGTGTTTGAATTTTCCAGTTTTTAGAATTGTTCCAAATCGGTAGTTTCGAGGGAACAAAAAAAAAAGTTTTTCGGAAAAAGGAGTGAACGATTATTTTCATAATATTGTTTTATTCGGTTAGTAAATTTGTAAAAAGAAAAAAAATGTATTAATTTCAATAATATTTATATATATGTATTGCTGTACAAGGGGAAAAAAAGACAATTTTACGCTCTGCATGCGCAATTGAATGGAAAAAAAAGAAGTCAATTGTGTTTCGAGTCCACACGAAAAAATCCTCGTCACGATTACTAGAAAACGACAAAAAAAAAAATATTTATTAAGTCGCTCGATGATATTCGCGTATTCGATGATGTTGCGTGGATATAATTATTATTATTCGATGGTTGGAAAAAAAGTCTTTGGAAACGTAGGAAAAGTATATTTTTAAAACGAGGACACTACGAGAATTCTAACGACGAATATTATACAACGCGATAATTCGCGCAATACCGCGGGAAAGAAAATTCGTCATTTAACTGCAGTAGTCCAAAATGATATTGTTAATATTCCGTGTATATAGCGTTTCGCCGATATTCGCGTTTCTCTTTTCTTTTAAATAATGTCACAAAATAATATTACAGAGTGTTCGCATTATACACTTAAAAGAAGAAAAAAAAGAACCCCGTATTGTTTCGATGGGAATTTTCGATGCGAAATAAAAATACAAACGGTATAACAAAAGAAAAGAGCGTGGACTATTTAGAATATTAATTCTTTCTGAATATATAATATCGTGCACGGTTCTGTCGTTTAAATCGCTACTTATTTATAGAAACGTATATTATAAGAATGTTCCTTTACAAATATATTTAATAAGGATTTTATTTCCAAATCGCGGCCCAAGTGTATACGAGTACAAATTTCGGTTTAAATCACACAAAACGTATTTGTAAAATCCTTTTTTTGTTTTCTACGATTCCAATAATCGTCTTCAGCCAACCAGTTTATAATAAAGTCTCGCCTCGTTGCTTTTGACCACCACTTTCTGTTTAGGGTAGCTTCCTTCAAGTGGTTGTAGTTGTTGAGACTCAGTGTTATATAGAATGTCTTGAAAAAATGACTGCCTTGGTCTTTCTCTAGGTCATCTTCCTAACAATTTTCCTTCAAAGATGTTTGTGATGAAATTGCTATGTCTGATAAAACGCCCAATCAATCTATTATTCCTTTATCTAATACAATTCATTAGATTTCTTTCACCTACAATTTTTTCTAAAACTCTTTCATTTCATTTTCTTTCTGTCTAAGATGTCTTCGTCATTTTGCCTCGCATCCAAAATTCTGCTGCCTTAGAGAAATAATCGTCTTGGAAATAATTGCGTATTACGGACGACAATAACGGTGATGATTATATAGCAGTTTATGTATAATCTTACGTAACTGTATATTTGCGAAATATGTACGAAAAATATCATTAAATGAAAAATAATAAAATATTCGCCGTGATGGTGGTACACGCGATTTTCTCGCGAGCGAAAATAAACATTTTTCTATCGTTTTCGTGAAAACGTCGCACACGGACGGCACAATACTCGATTATTTATGACGGCACTTATAATATTTTTTTCGATTTCGGTAAGAAGCGTAATTTTTTTAACGATTTTTTTTTTCAATCAGTCGTATGGTAAAAATTTTAAATGTGATTTTTTTTCAATTGTTTCCAAAATCGACGAGTCGTCGACGGAAAATCGGCCTCGTCCCGTAAAAATAAAAAATAATTATTCTTTTTTTTTTTTAACACAACACATAAAACGAGCGCGTACTTTAAAGAGTTTCAAAACATTTCACATGTGCATAATATTAATATGTTTTTATAATTATATTATACGGTCTAATAATTTCGGACGTTATCCTTTTTCGCGCAATTTCCACACACACACACATTTCTCCGGATTTTTTTTTTCGTTTTTTAAATTATTTTTTTTTAAGTTATAGTAAAATCGTTGACTATATATTGCGTAACGCGTGTAATTTTCTCGTGAAAACCGACCAATTATTATATATCCGTTAAAATGCGTGTAATTTTATTGGAATCCGGCACGAGTCTATGGTAATATTATATTTCCTTATTTATGATCGGACGCGGCGATAAAGTAATATTATGGGTAAAAGAAAAAAAAACCGATTACATTTGAAATAATCGTGCCTTCAATACTCTCTTTTTTTCATATTACACGCATTGAAATATTGTTTATTACGCGTGTATAATTTTATCGATCGGTTATCAGTTATTTAGTTATTATACGAATTATAACAGTATTGTGTATAAAAAAAAAACAAGCAACAACTGCGGAGATAAAGAGAAAAAAATATTTATAGTCGTATGGTCTCGTATCACAATAATAACAACACAGTTGAATTTCGTTCGTTTTTACGGTGAATATTCGCCGTAGTTATTACTGTTTTTCCGCATATTATAATAATATTGCCTCGCGGACCGTTGTGAAATTACACGATTTTCCTAATATGATGTATAGCGTTATATTTTGTTACCGCTAAAATATTCCACGATATGTTTTTTAACGTTTTCAAACGAGTACAGTTTGACGGACAAATAAGAGAGAAGAAAAAAAACTCTATTTTTTTTATTATTATTAAATGTTGACCGCGTGGGAAACGACTTCTCGTCGTATGTGCAACGTACGCTGTGTACCCGAGGAAATCGAGTAAAATTCGTGATAAAATATTTCACGCCGATTTCGGACAATATAAAAACCGGTCAGCGCGTGTATAATTATTGATTTTTCTCTTCATAAATTTGTACAATATTCTTGGAGTAACGATAAAAAGAAATAATAATAAATAAATAGCTGTTTTTCGAAAAAAAAAAAAAAGAATAAATGTCAGTAAGTCCACGTTTCGGCACAAAAATTCCCTCCGACATACGCATCGGACGAAATATCTCAATAATCGATCAATCGGCGTTGGCAAACAAACGATTAAAAAAAGCAAAAAAAAAAAAAAACGTATAAATAATAGACGTTTTTATTTTCGAAATTACTATACCGAACACAAAATTTTGAAAAAGAAATCACTATACGCTTTTATTATTTGTAGGTAACGGGAGAAATCATTTAATTTCGATCATTTTTCTCTCTCTATGTACATTTATAATAGCGAATAGCAGTTGCGCGGTGTGTAGTTTTCATCGCTTTTTCACACTTTTACCGTTTCCACAGTTCGGAAAATAATTTTTTTTTATGTAGGTATATAATTATTCGCTGCGAAAATCTTGTAAAAAATACGCAATCCTGTACAACCATAACGTAATGAGAGATTAATGTTGACATCTTATACGATCAGAAAGAATAGTGTCACTACATATATCGTTATAGCGACATTTTCCAAGAAATTTATTTTAATTAAACGGACAATTTTCGAAAGAAGAGTTTGAATTTTTTTTTCGTTGCCAATCACACTCGTATACAGCCATATATTTTTATAAAGGTTTGAGGAGCTTTCAGATAATAATTTGGTGCTTGCATTTAGTTTTAAAGATTCGGTCAATAGATTCCCAGTAGAATAAGTGGCGTTTCCTTTTGTCAGGGCCAGATTTGAAGAATATTGGGCCCTCCTGGAGCGTGTAGTGAAAATGGGCTCCACCGAACGTGTATAATTGTCAATAAGAAGTTAGAACTTATACAAACTTATATTATAGAATTTATATAAAATTTTATTTAAGTTTAACTTAAATAAACACTTTGAACTTAACTCCGACTTTTACGTGTAGTAGCACTATATTCCGGTAGTAAATTGCATCTAGTTTGTACTTTAGAGTGGATATTTTTCGATTTTCTCAATACTTTCAATAATCGTTAGATAGCGTCATTCATTAAAAATATTTAACGAATCATCAAACTAACGGTTCTGTAGTAAACATAACGTTGGCTCGGTAAATCACTGTCGCACAACAATTTTTTTTAAGTAATTCAAGGAGAATAAACATATTATATAATCTATTATCTTCATAGGCGGATATATTGGGAGGGACTTAAGTCCCCACCAGAACGTAATAAAACCACACGTAATAATAAGTTTAGCATACGCGCATACGATTCGCGGTCAGCGTCAAACCAAACACCCGCGTGTGCCGATAGAGCGCGCCCGTCGAACGCAATAAAACCGGAAAAGAAAGTAGTCGTCAGATAGCGATACGACACGACAAAGAGGGGGTAGCCACATAGAAAAACACGTATAAATAGCGGTCTGCAACCGACGGATCGCTCAGTTGTGCCACAGCGAACAAACTCGAATAACATTGTGTGTGTGGGAGGGGGAGGCGGTATTACTTATATATATATATTTGGTGCTTCAGCTAGAATAAAGTATGAGTAGCCACTAGTTATTAGGTAGAAGCGTCTAAAAATGTCTGTTTACGCTAATGGATAAAACAAATACGTTAAGCCCCCCCCCTTCCGACGGATGTGACCAAATATCCACCTTTGATTATCTTATTTAAAACGTGTTCATATGATCGAATCGCTCGCCAAAGATTGTTGATAATGTACATTTTCATTTATCGTCGTAGAATGAAATACTGATTAATGATAACGCATTTTAACGAGCCGTCGTCATAAGGTACAGAGCCGAAATCGGGCGATTAACTAATAATTGGACGACCCTCGTTAAACTGACTTTTAGCGGGCGCGTGAAATTTTAAAGAACGTTTATGGCGACCAAAATATTTTTACCCAAAATTTGTTCTGTAAATGTTTAATGATCATCGTTTATGCGATCCACCAGCAGTCGTCGATAATAATTTGTCGCACACGAGAATAATAATAATTAGTCAGACGATTTCAATATTTGCCACCTCCCCACCACCAACAACGGATAGTTGACTCGACGTGCGGGTGTTTTTATCGTCCGCACGGCGTTTCGCGTAGACAACTCAACTCGCGTTTTAGCGTGCGCGCTTGTTACAGTAGGATTCGAGTACGCGCGTCTAATGGTTTATCTTTCCGTTCTCTTTCTTTCACCGTTCAACGATGATCGGTGAACGGCAGCCGATGGTGGTGGTGGTGGTCGTCCATCGTCGACGGTCGTCGCGGCCGATGGCGCTACACGCGTATAAGAAAATTGTGTAAGAACGGGGCTCGCGTCGTGGTCGTCGCCGCCGATTCTCGCGCAGAAGTGGTGGTCGTGCCGTCTCGTGCAGTTGTCGTCGTCGTCGTCGTCGTCGTCGTGCGCGCAACTCTCTCCGGTCGCCGACGCCGCCTCGTGACTTTCGCGCGTGTATGTTGAATTTTACGGGGATATAAAAAAATAAGATTTTCATTTCGGTTTTGCGCGTTTTCGTTTTCCCCCGTCATTGTATAGTGTAATAATCGTATCTTTCCCGACCAAGTACAAAAAAGGATAGAGAAAACAAGACATTTTTTTGTTTTATTTGGATTTCGTCTGTTTTCCGGTACACAATCGGCTGCTCTTCCCGCGTTCCACCCGGTAAGTGCGTCCAGACGAGACTAGAAGATAATCTGTATAAAAATAAAAATAAATCGCGACTCAACGATTTTCAATTGTATTTTTCTTTTTTTTCCAAATACAATTCCAGAAGTGACAAACGTCTTCGGGCGTTAAAACCGAAAAATCATCGCATCTTTTACGAATTACACACATAGAAATCGACGATTCCTACGAATTATATAAATTTCAGTAAATAATAATAATATATATATATATATATATGTTAGTGGTGGCAGAGAGATTCGCTAATCGATGATATCAACGCGAATCTTATAGTGAAAACGTGTAAAAAAGAAACAAAAATATTTTACACGAACACTCGTAAATCGTTCTGGTACGCAACGTTATTTCAACGTAAGACATCGGTACGGATTAGTTATTTAATACGAAAAAACCGGCGGTTTTCTCCGTTAATAATATTCGTCTCGTTCTCGCGTCGTGTATATCGCAGTGAATGTAAACGCGTTTATTGCAACCGCGAGTGTTTGTCGAGAATAGAACTCGATAAAACGCCTCGAGGCTTGGCGTTATTATTTATTTAATATTTAATTTAATTTTTTTTTTTGTACTTTTATCGCCCGTTGTAAGTCGTAATACGGCGTACAGCAGCAGCGAATGTGTGTGCGCACGTGCACGAGTATAATCTATTGGCTTTCCAAAAAAATAATAGTTGTATACAACGCGCGGATAAACTCGAGTAATATTCATTTATCGGACGAGAACCCGTTGCCGGGAATTTATTATTGAAAGAATAAAAAGCGCGTTTATTGTTTTTTTTTTTTTTGTTATTATTTAATAGTGCCGTCGTGCCACGGTACGGGACTCCCGTAGTGCGCGTTTTGTTCTCTCGTTCCGCAATTGATTATAACGACAACAACAAAAAAAAAAAAAAAAAACGACGGTGTATTAAACGCAATTAACGCGAGCCTAATCGCTTTTTTTCTCCTCTCCCAGACGTCATTAAATCCGCGTACGGAATCCATTAATATATTCGAATTCGATCGTTCTCGTATTTTATTCCACTATAGGCCGCACACTCTTTGCTGATGCTGATGCTGCGTTCGTACCTTTCGAATAGACGTTTCGTTATGGGTCGTCTCGCACCGCTCCCGCGTGTGCTCAGCTCTCGAATACACACGACGACGACGACGACTACGACGACCAATAACCGCATAGAATACGCGCTAAATATTATTTTTATTCGAAAGTCGAAAGTCTAGAGAACAGTCGTTTTGTTTCTCTTTACAAGAAGGAAAAAAAAATAATGTCGAGAATTGTACCGAAAACGAATATATTTTTTTTTGTTTTTCCTATTCGCAAGAGAGTAATTTTGAAAATTCTCTTGATTGTATACAATCACCTCCCCGTTAATTAATATTCAGAACTTTGCATGCTTATAGTAAAACCGTTAGAATACATTCCCTCCTCTTTTCACTTTAGGAAAAAAAAAATTGAAAAAAATGGACGACGTTGTATACACTAGGAGATGTATTCGGAACGACTCTATGAAAGAAAAAAAAAATTCGTAAAAAAATTCATTAGTGTGACTATATATTATCATTTAAATTTGTCTATTGATTTCATAAATTATATCGTTGCGGAAGTCTTTTTTCTTTTTTTAATAAACGTAATTTCTTTTTTTTTTTTTTTTGAGTCTGTACAATATAAAATATTTACGATTTTCATAATCGTTTTTCCGAAATTCCAGAACACGCGTTCCTCGAATGAGCACCACCGGACAAGCGCGTAATATATTTCGAGTACAATTAATTTAAATGATCGATTATTATAATTATAAATCGAGAGTATTATGCCGTTTCGATTCGGTATGCGGCCCGTTGATATAATAATAAAAAACAATCGTACATATTTTCTTTTTAATACTTTCGAATCGTAAAACATATTATAAAAAAAAAATACATATAATTTTCTAACGTCCGCGCGCGTTGAAAGTGTCAGCAGCCGTCGTCGTTTTCGATAAACACACGTATTATAATAGTAATATAATTTGGCATTATTATTACAAATAATATATCGTACGACGGCTATTAACGCGCACTAGACGTCCTTCGCGTTTTCGTATCCGTTTGTCAAAGTGTCTCTGTATATGTGTATATTATAAAACGCTATGTAAAATACGAGAAAAAAATCGTATTTTCAATCGATTTCATTGAACCGATGCCAGCGGCTGATAGCAATAATAATTAACCATTTCGGATATTTCTCTACGACGATATAATAAATTCGTATAATATAAAATATTATTTAAAACGCGGCGTTTCGCGCGTGTAAATTGTATATTCGTTTTTTTTTTTGCCGACCTAATTCTACGACGATATTATACTCGTATTATTATAATATTATACTGGCGGCGGAAAACCACCGTTTTCTTTTCTTTTTTTCTTTTCTTTACTATTCTCCGCTCGTCTTGGCCGTTATACGGATGGGAATTAATTTTATTACACTTACGGTAAACTTTCCGGTTCGATATTATTCCGATCACAGAGCTGCTCCCCAGAGTGTGGTGCGGCCGTGTGTCTATCCGAATCACGTATATTCGTCGTACGTGAGTCGTGAACTATGCGCGACACGCGTCCTGTCGCCGAGGCGCGGTGGTCGAGTTCCCACACATTTATATAGCAGCACGAAATCCGTCCGAAAACAATCGGCGGTGTATTCTTTTTCTTTTTTAATTTTTAAACATTTTTTCTCTCTTTTTTTTTGTATTATGCGTTGCACGAACGCGATTAATAACAAAACGTTTTATTATTCCGAATCACGTGTGCCGGTCCGATTTGTCCCCGTCCGACTAGTGCGACGCATTTCTTGCAGTGCGCTGTATCGTGTCGCGTATACGCGCCACCGCCGTTGTCTCGTCCGATTTACAAAATGTAAATGGCTGCTGGACTGTGATCACCACGAGTTACCCAGTTTTTTACTCGCGAATTTTCTTATTCTAACACACATTTTCAAGAATTCGTTCGATTTACTGATTCAAAAATACATTTATAATATTTTTAACACACCGAGGCAATTTTCCCCATTTTACTATTGAGAAATGACCGTTTTTCTTCACGTTTTTTAACAAAACTACTTTTATTTATAGAAAATAGAAATAATAAAAAAAATAGTTTGTTTGCAACAGTTCGTTTTAGCACATTTTTCTAATTATAGTCTACTTATTATTTTTTTTTCGTATATTGCAATACACACGCCTTTTTTTCTAACGAACGATTAGACAATAATAGTACAAAATGCTTTCCTATGATTAATCGAACGTTCGTGTCCGGGTAAGACGTTGTGAAATATGTCGTACCATCTTTACATAACCGATCTTCATCACAGTAAAGTGGTTTACAAACGCGCAAAATCAGCCAACCATTTCTTTATCCCTTTTAATATATTTACGTATATTTTGTAATCGATATGAAAATCGTATGTCCTAATACGACACTGCGAGTGAACATACGAGACAAAACGAGCCCTCACAGTTCCGCGTTTTCTCGTATATTTGACTACGAAAAAAGTATTCGCTGTTGCCTGTTTTTGGAAATCTTCAAACGTTCGAGCGGTTCACAGAAAAAAAAAATTAACGCGTTTAAAACGATATCACCATCCGATCGGAGTCTGTAAAATAATCGACGAGCAACAAACGATACCGCGAGACGAATCGTTTTTCATTCGTCACCGATTTTACGGTCCAGTCGTTGTCCATTTGGTATTGCTGCTGGTATGATATTGATTTTCCTCAGCGGAGTCGCGAACCACGCAGCTTACAATTTGTTCTATTGAAAAGGAATTATTATGGTATTATAGCAAAACGATAAAAGTCTTTTTATTTCAACGATCTCATCGACAAATTGACAACGTTATGTTCTCGTACGCCGCGTTCCGTTAGGCTTTGGGCTTCTCTTTCTCGTGTCGCTACCGTTAAAATAACTTGAGACATTTTCCATCCATCGCACGGTTTTCGATGCCGAAAAGACTTGCCATAAGAGAAAGAAAATTGTAATTCACTAATCTCATCATCGTTTACAAAGACGAGCAGTTTTTTGTTTTAAACAAAACGGAACTCGAACGATATCGCGGTGTTTTACACACGCGCGAATAAACGCGTTTTTAATCCTTTTCCTCCTCCTTCGAAGAAGAAAAAACGAATAACAATAGACAAACGGACAAAAAGAAAGAACAAAAAAAATCTGTACCGGATGAAGGGGAAAGAAAATTAATAAAATAAATAAATACCAGGAGACAATCTCGTTAAGAACGCAAACATGAACACGAAGGAGGAAAAAAAACCGTGTGCTAATCGAGTCAAGGTTGCCTACATAATATAATATTGTGCACCGACGGCCGATGAAGAAAAATGAAAGAAAGAAAAAAAAACAGATGGGCGGTTCACGCACGTCTCGCGATCCTCGCGAGAGCACACGTTCGGCGGCGGCAAATTCCTCTACGAGGAAGAGCGTATAATGAGATCAAAAAACCGAATTACGCGAAATCCGTAGTCGGGTTTATACATTTTTTTTTTTTTGATATGATAATCAAATCTAGTTTACGAAATTATATCGTCCAGTTATCTGTCGCGTCATCAAAAACAATTTGTACGTACTTTTGTATACAAATTTACAGTGTTTGCAGGCTAAGTTAAAATCTCACGTGTAAAATATTAAAAAAAAAAAAAATGTACTTGCAGGGAGCCCTTCGTTTATTTTACGATTTATTAAGTACTTTACGGCCACTCGTAATTAATCTGCGATTTCCACAAAGACAATCGTTTTGTCATCACGAAATTTCCACGAGTCGAAACAAGAGAATTTTTCCTGCGTTTTTATTATTTCGCCGGTTCCATCTTAAACGTTTTTACATAATATAAAAAAAATTTGTAGCGATAAAAGCGTATTGAGAAAAAAAAATACTATAAAGCCGTTGATATGTTTCTGGAAAAAAAAAATTAGAGAATCGCGCACTCGCGCAAAACGCGTTTTTTTACTAAAAAAAAAAATACGTACAGTGTACCAAACGATTACAAAAATGAAAAAAAAACAACGGCTAAACTGTTTAAAATTCGATTTGATTTAATTATTACGCGCGTAGTCGGTAACATGTACAACAATATTATTATTATAGCGAGTATTTATTAAACGCTGGCAATATTATAGATTTCGACTTTCTCTTCGCAGCGATTGCTGGTGAAAACATCGCGATGGTGCAGTCACAAATATGATATTACGATTCGAGAATTGTATTTTTATATTTTAAAACATTTCCAGAACGCGTTCATGATTTGTTTGTAAAATTCGTAAAAAAAAAAAATTTCGAACACAATGTTATAATAGGTACTTATTACATTTTCGGAATGTATTTTTTTTTTTTTTACAAATCATTTTTTCGTTGCGAATCCGAGACACGTAAAAGGAAAAAAAACCATGGAAAAATGATGATACATATTATATTGAGCGTACATGTGTACAGCGTACGCAGATCAGAATCTACACGTGTACTTTCTCCAGTAAAAATTCGAATAATAACTGCGTGTTTTACAGATTAATCTAATATGCTCTAAATTATATTTTTTTTTCCATCTGAACGTTTTTTCGTTTTATTTTAGAAACCTCTTACGTATACGTTAATACGTGTATGCGCGTCACTACATACGTATTATAATAACGTTTTTTTTCGTTCTGTATATCAATATTATGTAAAACAACAACCGTCACGATAGTCACGCCGTAAACCAGTTTTTTTTTTAGAAATTGTTACTCGGATTAAACCAATGTAAATGTATATAATATCTCGTACGAGATATATTATATTCCGTGGTGGAAGTCCGCAGTTGATCAATCGCGCTGCACTTGCGTATATTTCGGTACCCGACGAAATTTCAGGATTAACACGTGGCTGGAAGATCGTAAATTTTGGAATTATTATTTTTTTATTTTTTTTTTTTGTGACGCGCGCCTATGTGTGTATTATAAATAGAAACGAAATATTTTCGGTATATAAATACGTATTGCACCGACCGAATTACGTTTTATACGGATAATGTGCGTATATAAGACGTATTTAAACGTTCCAATTTTAATAGAATTACATTGGAGGCACTTCTAAAACAATAATACGCACGAAAAATCAACTATTTAATTACCGATTTGAAATAATCGCGTCTAAATAACCTGCAGCGGACGGATGAAATGGAATGTGAAATTAAACAGCCGAGACTATAAGAGACCAATACTTTCGCCGAGAACAAGTTTCGTTTCGAAGAGAATATTGGTTGGAGCGATAAAGACTTTTGACTTTAATGCGCGAGACACGGCCATTTTTATGGAACGGTAAAAAGGATCCGTCGAAGCGTTTGAGAAACGCGCGCGGTGTCGGAGACGACGAAGACCGCTAGAAAATCATTGCTTAGAACGGCGATCGCGTGCTTAAAACGCCGTTGGAAAAGCATCGCGGTGTCAATGATTTCTGTAGAAAAGAAAAAAAGATTCAAATGCATGGAAACCTTCTTAAAACAATAAAAACTGTTGACATTTTCTCTTTTAAGTAAAAATTAATATATATATATATACATATTTATGTTTTATTCGTCTCGTCGGCCGGGATTTTTTTCCGAGTTGCACATTAACGTTGTGTTATTACAGTGTCCGGACGTTCTCAAAATGAAAATAATCGTTTTCTAAAAGGTGCGCGTGCGTTAATTAATGACCAGCTGGCAAGTATCCTCCTAAAATGATTAATTAAACGTTTGACGTATATCCGAGTCTATTGTGCTATTGAGCTGCTCTTCATCTATATATGTATACTTACGTTGAAATGTTTGTTTTCATCCTCTCTCTCTTTCTCTCATTCTCTCTATATATATATATAAATTGTACTCGACCGTCCTGAAAAAAAGAAAAAAACCGTCGTCGTCACGCGAGTGAAAAGCAGTCGTCTCGTTCAATTGCCACGCCGCATTCGGACGCCCGTCGGAAAAGAAGGACCTCTGCGGGATCAGACAACTGGCGTTATATCGTTTTGAATTGTTATATTAATCCGATCGATAACACACACACACATTCAACAGTCTCCGGTTGATGAGTCCTGTACGTAAAACGGCTTTCCCGCCATAGGCGCCAGGTTTTGAAAATGTGTCACCACGGGGACGCGGGGGGGGGGGGTCTAACTATTTTATAAACTCGTGTACTACGGTTTTACGAAGCGAACACAAAGAATTCAATCATAGACGTAGTATTATGTGTGTCTGGTGCACGGTTTGGACTTATCTGAAAACCGGTGGTGTTAACAAAGGTGCAGAAAAAGTTCTTTAGGATGTACGGATCCGCATTAACCGGACACCAGTTGACCGAGTAACGAACCCGGTCGATTGTCAAAACAATCTACACTTCTTTTCTGATATCAAAAAAAAAAACCCCTTTATCTTTCTTAATTAATATTTCGTGAGTGTACGCGCGACTATATAATTTCTATTTTTATACGATAACCGCGGAGGCTGCAGCTCCAGAGTCCTTTCGAGGCCCTTGGCCTCCGTTCCCTTCCCCCCCCCGCGTAACGCGTAAAACCTACACATCTGACGCGTCGAATTCTTCTTCTTCTTTGACTCTCGCGGTCCAGACGCTTTTAATATAGTCCGCGCGTGCGTGCGTGCGTGTGTGTATGTGTGTGTGTGGCGCCTATCCACGTCGCTGTCTCGTCGTTGTCACAATAATATCGTACGGAATAAATTACTCGTTGTGGAAATTATAAGTCCGTTAACCCGCCGCGGAAAATCGCGTAGGATCCGTCATCGTAAAAGGATATCGTTTTACACGACGGACACGCGGTGGGCGACGGCGTCGGGTCTTCCGTTGTAGAAAAAAAAAACCACACGCGTACCGTTGCGGAGGACGTCGTCGGTCGGGTAATCCGTAAAGAAACAAAAAAAAAAAAAAAAAAAACGTTTCGATAAATTCGGCGGGTCAGAGGAGCTCCGTGTTACGGTTTGCACGCGATCGATTTGTTTAGAAAAAAAAAAATATTTTCTTTTCGCGATATTATATTATGCGTCGTCATCTGGAAATGTTTAAAAATCTAATTCCGATGTCGAAATTCTATGCTTATTATTATTATTATTATTATTATTATTATTATTATTATTATTATTATTATTATATATACGTACACACTGCAATTATTGCGAAACATATTGTGCGATTCATCAAATCGCGCGTTGATAACATTTTCCCGCTAATTTTGTGGTTATCGAACGCCGCCCACACACGTTCCAAATAAAAAAAAAAAATAGTTTTTTTCCCCGGAGATCCGATGGATAAACCGCTTGAATTATCAGCTGACGAAAATAAGCCGAACATGACTGTACGTAGCACGAGCTACACACGTATAAAAAAATAATAATAAACCACGATTTAATATAGATCCGTGTACAAAAAAATTGTATACAAAAGTTTGGGGGATTTCTATTTTTTTTTAAACATCTCAGTAGGAAAAAAAACGAACTACGGTTTATTCGATTTTACGTAATAGGTTTTACCGAATCAAGTCAAAACATTCCCGTGTATATAATAAATTTTTAACGAATTTCTTTTTTCTTTTTTTTTTTTGTCATAAAGTCGATGCGCGACTGCGAATCTGCAGTCGTCTCGGCTCCAGTCTCCAGTCGAGCGCTTTGTCGTTTGCGCGCGAGGGAATTTTTTCGTTCGAGCGTTTTAAATAACAAACACTAATCGTCTGGAAGGGGTGGGGAAACCGGCTTTTCACGAAGACATTTTTTTTTATTATTAAAAAAAAAAAATTCGTCAAAAGCGAGTTGAATGCGCGGTGACGCGTGTGAAAAAAACAACGAGAAGGAAAAAAAGAAAACAATCGAACGAAATGTTTGCTAAGACGTATCGAAAACGATCGGGTAGCAAAAAAAGAAAAAAAAATATATAATTTTTTAATAATCACACACACACAGACGTTATTCGAAACGGCACAGATTTCACATTGGCCATCGGTACCCACCACACGAGTCGTACGCGTATTGCGTCGTATTAAAAATGTGCTGTAATTCGCGTCCTACGCGTTCCATCGTCGCCACCGCCGTCGTCGTCGATTCGCCGCGTCCCACACTCTCTCTCTCTCGCTCTCTCTCTCTCTCTCTCTCTCTCTCTCGCGTCGCGCGCGCGCGTTCTATAAATGGTAACCCTCGCGGTAGGTAGTGTTCGTCCGTCGCGGCCGTGCAATAAAAAAACGCCGTGTTCCGAACGGTTAATTCCGAGAGTAATGTCTCGGAAATAGATTTTATAAACACGCACGTACAAAACTAACTGATCGTTTTTAAAACGGTTTTTTTTTTTTTTTTGTATCTAATAAATTAATGAGAAATAATAATAATAATAAGCCGTCGCGGTCACGGACGTGCGCGTTAATGGTTTCGTTTTACCGGCACAAGTTTGTTCGGGAAATGTGCCGTATATTATTTTTAAATAATATGCGGCCGAGGACGCATTGGTACGGCACGAAATTTAGAAATATTTTACTTACCTCCCCACCTGTTAAACGTGATATTAACGATTATAGGTTTTTTTCCCCAAAAACGAAATGAAATAACGGTAACGACTACGGCGAGAAAAACGAACGCTGTAGTCGACCGAATGGATTAGAAGAAGAAAAAATACGTTTAAATTGTAATATTAAAAAAGTATTTCATATACGAACGAGAGATTGCACGTAATCACATGGACTTTGTCTCGCTTCTCCCCGAATGACAATCACACGACAAATCGTCGAGACTCCACATACACACACATTTTGTTCGCAATAACAATTACGTGGACGCTTCGAGAGAATCGACGAGTAAAAAAAAGATTTACAACATTTCGAGGGTGGAGGTGATATCAAACGCCCGTGTCCGAATTACTGTTGTGATCTATTGAAAAAAAAAACAAATTTCATTTTATAAAACTGAAAACGTCCAAAAAAACGTTTCTTACAAGATTTCTCGTATCTAACGAATCGAGTTGGATCGATGGAAATAGTAGCACAAAAACAGTTATAATTTCAAGTTTTCTACACGAACGGGGATCGTACAATTATTATTATTATTGTTATTATTATTGTCCGGGTCGGTGTGAAATCGCAATATTATTCGGACCGGAAACGCATAAGCGTTTCGTGAAAATTCATTCGGATTACGCGGAAATAACGGGGTTTCACCGAGTGGGGATATTTAATACAAATATCGCAATAAAAAGAGTTGCAAAAAAAAAAAAAAAAAATCCGACGAAGAAATAGTGTACGTAGCGCGAATACAATTTTAGCGCGTTCTATGCATAAAAAATATTCGGATTGGCTTTTCTCCTCCCTTCCTCCCTCAAATAAAAAACAGATATTTTTAAATCCGTTTTAACGATATCAATTGTACACAGTTTTTGTTTTCTTCTCTCTTCTGTCGTATCGAACGTGTTTACACAAACGTCGTGTATTTTCAAATACTATAAAATCATAGCTCGAGCCCCATATCCCGTGGCGTTCAGCACCTTTCAGCCATTGGGAATTGGAGTCGCGGGGGACGATTTTCAGCGCCGAATTGGAAAAAAAGAACTATTCGCTCGCCGAAATGGTCTTGTACGTTTTGTGATTTTTCGATATCGCGTACGATATCGCGAACGGCGACGTAGAACGAAAGAAAATACGGAATCGTAAATTACGCGAGCGCGCGCGCGCTATTTGCCAACGACGTACCGACGGGCGTCGTTCCCCCTCACCATTGGAAGGGAACTTTCGTTGTGAAACGCGCGCTCACGACGACGACGACGGGCGCCGCCGCCGTAGGGAAAGCAAAAGAAATAAAATATTCGCTCTCGTACCGGAATGTTTTATGTGGACGGGACGGACGCACGCGCGCGCGTATAAAATATATGAGCGTACACACAATAACAATCGGTCTGTACACACACACACACACACACACCACACTATCATCACTCGTGTCAACGCGATAGATCAAAAAAAAGAAAAATAATATTTAAAATATAAATAAAATAACGTATAGTAATGTTCGGGCGGCCATTGTTCTGCGACTATACGGCGGCCGGCGATGTGAACCCGCGGCGGGGCGGATTTTTATATAAATATATATATTTTTTTTTTTCAATATACACCGCGCGCGACCTGTCTCACACGGCACTGTTGCCGGGCAGCCCGCCCATGTTACTCGCGCACATTGTGTTCAGATACCGGCCGTGTGTGTTCTATTCGTATTGTCTGTCGGTTGTTACCACCGGCACCACTTGGTGCGGGGTAACAAATCGCGTATACGCAAAGAAATTTCGTTCTCGTTCGCGATTTATTTATCGATTTCCCCCCCCCCACCCCCTCTATACGAGGACTTTTGTAAATGGCGAGTTTTCTGTCTTTTCCCCCCCCCCTTCTCGACGATATTCTTCCGCGCGGCGTTTGATTTACCAGAGCGCGTTTAACGTTTTTCCGACGCGCCGGCAAAATTGCGCACATTATTCTCGGGGACACGCGAAATCTCCCATTTTTCGCCGAGAAATCCGTTGTTAACGTAACAGCCGTCGAATAGCGACAAAATATTTGCCGTCAAAACGATTCGGCGGGACGCGCGGACAATTTGAAATCGGCTACGCGATTTATATACACACACATATATATATATATATCTTTAACACTCGCGGTATACGAAGACGGAGGGAGTTTTAACGCCGATTTCGCGAATATATTATTATTGTTAAAAAAACACTTTTTTTTTTTTTTTATTATTTCCAATATACGATTTAAATGCGAAATATCCGGTCGATTCGTGTAAAAGGTCTTTTGAAATCGTTGTTTTTTTTTAATAAGTCGCACACGATTTTAGCCATTACATATTCCCGGAACATATAATTGACAGTCGAGTGACGATTTACAACGCCACGAGTATGCGCTACAAGATTAAAAGACGCCTTCGAATTCGCGATGAAATCGGAGAAATTTATTGAGATCATCAACGTGTGTGTGTGTGCTTCTATTCCACGATACCGATTTATTAAAAAAAGAACACATATACTTATATCGCGTGTGAAAGAGAGACCTTTGGCGGATCAATAAAAATAATAATAAACGAAAATAATGCCGCCGCCGTCACTGTATTGGGAACAATATGTTTGAGATTAATACGCAGTTGCTGAGCGAGCGATTCGCGCGGTTTTTCACACGAACCGCGAATTAATACGCGTTATACTACGAACCGCATTAGGAAAAGTAAAACACATAAATAAATACACACGAAAATCCGACTGTAATCTCGCAATATTTCGTCGTGTACGTCGACTGACATGCGTTAATATACGTTTTATTTTTCATTCCTCGGGATCCGATACAAATTCCGGGCTGCTGCGATATTTATTGTAATACGGTGATAATATGTGTGTGTGTGTGTACGAACGACGAGATAATAATTAGAGAAACTTTGCAGGCGAAAAAAAAATCGGTTCACTCGTCTGTGCCGATTTCTTGCGCGCGGTGATCAACGACACGTAACAATTATATATATATAAAAAAAAATAATAATACGATTTTATTTATACGCAGAGCGGAGAATTTTCACACTTTCGCCGTCGTTTTTTTTTATTTCTCCTCTTTTACTCGTGTGCGAGAGCGAACGCGTGTGATCGTTATTATTATTATTATTATTATTATTATTATTCCGCATTGACTTGTATATATATATATATAAACAAACTATAATTATACGCCGAATATTTTCGACCGTGTAACTAAAAACGTTAACAACCTCCCCCCCACTCAAAAAAAAAAACTGTTAATTTTTTTCTTTTCTAATCAAAAAATTAACAATTCTGTTTTTTTTTTTTTTTGTGCAATTTTTCGACGATTTTATATGAATCCCAAAATTCGTATCTCGTGTTTGTCTTTAATGTAAAAAATATAACATCGTTTCCGATGTAAATCTAAACTCTATATAATCGATAAAGAAAAATTAAGAGTTAATACCGACGAAAATCGAATTAAACTCGTTATAATATGATTGGGAGGGGGGCGTCCAGCCTTGCACTATATGATGCGTATATAATAAGCGTGTACGAAAAAAAAGCAAATAAATAGGCCTTGGACTCGTGACAATAATAATAATACTCCTGTATATACTCTTTTACGTATAATAATGATATTTTATAACACTGCCCGATTGTTTGTGTATTTTATATCGTAATATATATATATATGTATATATATATATATCGGCTTTATACTCGTATCCGATATAATAGTATTAATACGTAGAAAAGTATAAACACGCAACGCGTAGTCTTTTGCAGATATTATTATAGGCGCGGTGAGATCTCCATCAATGGAACACGTCGTCGTCGTATAATAAATATATTATAATAATATCGCTTTTTATATTTTTTTTTGTTAATTATTATTATGTAAAAGGCGTCTTGTGTCGAAAAATATTCACGCCCAAATTACACGCTCGTGTATATGCCATTGTTAATAATCCCACGCGATTTATTATTATCTCGCGTCGCGATCGAGAAAGTCATAAGTAATATATACGTCATGTATCATCTCCATGTTAGAAATCGTTAGTGTAATATTTTTTTTTTTTTTTTTTTTGGCATCAAAGAAATAGATCACATTTTTAGGTACGTGTTGAAGTCGTGCTGTCTTATTGCTGTCAAAATCGACAGCGAAGATATTTTTTTCTCCATCACACGCTATCCGTAATATTATAATACGGAGTGTTTCACGGACACCTGACAATAATTCCGTGACACACTCTGTATATTATGCGCCCTGGAAATAATATTCTATTCGTTTTTATTATATCATAAAGATTTTCATTGAAACCGTCCATTTCTCGTATGTCTCGTCACGTTTCATCCAGAAATAGAGGAGGAAAACTCTACAGTTTTTTATATATATATATATTTTATCGAGCTGCAGAGAGAGAGAGAGAGAGAAGAGTTCGGATGTGGCACAGCCACAACAAAATGAAAACGACTAGTTTTAAATTGATTATTTTGATCGATCTCTAATGCTAACGCGTGCTCAACTTCACACGTGGAAATAAAAAACAATATATTCATAATTTCTAAAAACTGTTGAATAGAAATTAGAAGACTCTATTCTCTAAAGACACTAAAATACCGCCGGTTAGTGTATTGCAGCTGGAAATCTCCTAAACTATGCGTAATCGGTATAAACGTGTCCCTTTGTGACGTAATAATGCGTTGTAATTTCTTCGCTCGTAGTGTAATGAACTACGCATCGGACTTGTGAAATGTGTGTTCTGGATTAAAAAAAAATGATCTATTTAACGTACGAGAATGTATAAAAAAGCGCAATTTTTCTTTTTTTTTTTAGTTAAAACTCTTTAAAAGACTAGTTGAAAATCGAACCAGTACTATTATTCGCAATCGCGTTACTATTTCGTTATAATAAATTCCGTCCGCGTTTTGTTTCAGTTGTCCGTCGTTATCGGTGCCCAACGACATGATATCCAGGCGTCGAATATTGTCGAGGTCCAGGGACGATCTGAACTTGGACTCGGGAGCCGGATACGCCGTGCAGGTGGAAGAAGAAGAAGACGTGTGGTACAACAAGGACAAACTGTACAAGGTGCGTGGGAGACGGCGGACATTAATAATAATATATATATATATTATTTTTTTTAATAGCTTTTTTTTTAAACGTTTTGGTAAAACTACTAAATGCTATTGGCCGATGGCGGTGGCGGTGTACATTTATATCGGCCGCCGGACATTACGACCTAACCTACAAAGATTACTGTTATTATTATTATTATGTCTGGAGAGCAGGTTAGATGTATACTACAGACCTTGTGCACGGCGACAATAATTATCCTATACGACTTGCCGCCGCCGCGTTATTAATGTTTCGCTTTTTAAAATCGAATCATCGTTTTATTTTTCGTCATTACGATCATTTCCACGAGGCGCCTTTCACTTTTTTTTATATATATATAAATATACTTACGAATCAGAGAGAGAGAGAGAGACATTTCATTCGTCTCTCTACACGTGCAACACACGTGTGTACATCACGTGCGTATATTAAAAATAATGTGACGACAATATTATTACACACGCGAGAGCACGACGAGATGGACGGCGTGAAACGCGCGCGCGATTCGTTCCGTGGACGTTATTTTGTTGTTACACATAATTTGTTGTTGTACCGAAATAAAACCTGTAACGCGCGGCGTGGGACCCGACCTTGCCACGTAAACGACTACCGTTTTTTTTTCTTATGCTTTATATAAATTCGAATTTCCCTCCGGCGTTTCTACAGACGCGTCGTGCACGGTCAGCGGACACACCGCGGCATTTTTAAAAGGATTGATTATATGAACAGAAGGTTTTCGACGAGAATCGAAAAAAATATTCGAAAAGTCTTTTGCCGCCGCGTGCAGGGATTATGAATATAATAAAGTCTCTCCCCGAGCCCTTACGCTTACGAGTTTAGGATTTTCGCAAAATTATTGTGTGTATGTGTGTACTCCGCAATAACGTTTGATATGGAGAACGTCTGACACTGCTATCGTCTGTGATAAAACAGGACAAAAATTACATTTCAAAAGGGAATCTAATCTCGTGCGCGTTTAAAAAATATATCCCCATTCTAAAAAAAAGAAATGGTCACGGAGATTTAGAGAACGGTAAAATGTATATTCATCGCGTCGAGGTTCCCTCGAACACTTCGAATATTTGTATTTTATTAAAAGTGTTTTATCTCTCTAAATCACTTCGATAGAGGTAATTTTTTCTATCTGTTTGGCGAGAACACGTTTATTTTTTATCGATTTTTCATCGATCAATAAATATACGCCTATTAAAAACCTTTCGATAATCGTCGGTGAGATAAATGAAAAAATCCGAACTTCTACTCGTTATAACGAGAACGTTGTCATAAAACCTTGGCATACGATTAATTAATTAACGAGAACGTTATAAAGTTCTGTTTTGTGTATTGTGAAAAATTTTTGAAATCTTTCTACGCGAATTGCACCGTTCGTGAAACTATTCGCCTCCTCCGCACAACGAATTTTACGCACGAATGTGCACTGATGGTGTTATCCTCTTGACAATGTAACATATTGATCCGGAGAATGCGGTACACGATATTTGATTTATTTTCCAAACACTGGCACGGAGGGGGAGATTATGAAATCATAATACGGAATTATTCGTAAGCGTAGAACGCCGCGTAACGTTTATAGATGGAATTCGCGCTCGGTCCGGTGATTGTGCCGCGTATAATCATTATTGCCGAAGGACCAAAAAATAAATAATAAATACACGGACGAGAGCGGCGTTTAGTAATAATGAGATAATCGTTATTTTCGCGTCCAAAACATAATGCGATGATTTTTTTCGCCATTTTTGTCGAATGATGTCGCGGCGGTGTACAACAAAAAAATATCGTATGAGAAACAGCCGATTTTCCGCAAATAACTCCTACGCGCGTGCTTACGTTTTCCGCGTATACGTCATCGACCATTATAACAATATTTTATTATGTAATAAATCGTACACGATTCGTATAAGGTTATCTAAAATGTATACGAAATGATGTCGCGTCATACACATACACACACACACACAAAAGAACGATTTTCGGTGTTTTTTTTTTATTGATCAGTAGCGTAGCGAACTTAAAAAAAACTAAAGAAACAAACAATGTGTACTTACTAAATGACCGCTATTAGTTTTTCAATGATTCTTTTTGAAGGAGGGGGGGGGTAGAAATAATATATTCGTTTCACAGCATTTGACAGGGCCCAAAACAATAATTTTAACACGACCTACTAACTAAATTCTAGTAACAACTGCTCCTTAGAAAAATGTTTCGTGACGATTCGATTTCTAAAAGGCGTGTAATCGGCAAATAAATAATGCGAATAATTTTTGGAGTTTGAATCAAACGGTAATATAAAAAAAAAGAAAAAATTCTTCAACTTCATTCTCGAATGCGGGGGAGAAATTAAATATGTAGGCTAATATGCGTCTATTATAAACAACGGAAGAAGAGATGTTTTCTAAATCTCACCGGTCCTCCTACTACTTGCATAATTATAATATTAGACGCGGAGTTTGCCTCGTACATTAAATTGCGCAAGACGCGCGTATTTTTTTTTTTATGTTTCTGTTAATGGCGCGCGTTTTAAAAATTTTTCATTCGCATTACGCACGCGACTTTCGAGTTCGACGGGTCACTCGCAAATCGTTTGTCGTCTATGTCGTCGATAAACACTACTGTTTGGCGCGCTACGCTATAGGAGAACGTTTCTCTTATGGATCAGCTACTGATCGTCATGTCAGAGTTGTATTGATTGAATTTCAGATTTCCGATTAGTTTAACAGATAATATTTTGGTTATGATTTGGCACGTTATCACGGAAACGACGAGGCAACTGTCGTAAAACAATAATAGGAATCCCGCAATAAACGAGTTTGGAAAAGAACGAGAAACCACTTGGTTTTGGATCGTAGAGTACAAAAAAAGAAAAAAAGCTACAATAGAAAAAAATTACAATTTACAGGTGTTCTCACAGAGCAAGTACAATTACCGGCATGGATTATTTGCGAAGAAAAAAAACGTCTTAAAATCGTATAAAATTTGTATTTCATATACTTTTCCGCTATTAATTATAAACGAAAATATATTATATCTGTAGAAACTTTTTTTTTATTTATATATAAAAAACAAACAAAAATGTCGTGATATACACATCGCGTATTATTTCGCGTGTATATGTGTTTTTAATAATAAAGAGGAGGAGGAAAATCTTTTTTCGTTAAAAAAATATATTCGATTGTCGCCGCGGATTATATTAGCGTATTCGGGAACAATATAAATTTCATTATTTTACATAAATATATGTATAATAAACGACGATTATTATTATTGCGAACAGGTGTAGTTTTTCTCTCTATTATACAGTCAATATAATATTATACAGTCGTTGGCGATGTAAAGTAAAAACGTACATATTAATATAAACGTTATACGGAATACCGCCACGCGAATAGTCGTTCCGCGCAGCGCAATAATATACGTATGACCATCTCTAGTCCTTTAAATATATTAAATAACGAGGTGTTTTTTTTTCTCTTCTATATCTATAGATTTGTATTGGTATACGTATTTTATACGATGGTATAACTCATTCAACCGCTGTATGTAATTATAGGTTATCGTACATTTATATATTTATACACAGTAGTAGTAGAAGAAGAAGAAGAAGAAGAAAAAAATTGCGCTCGTATAAGACGAAGAGCGTATGTATGTATTATAACAGCAGTAAACAGCATCAGCGTTCGTATAAACGATCGTATTATAATAATAATAATAATATTCGTTTTACCATTATATAAACGTTATCGAAGAGGAGGAGATCCTTTTTTTTTCTTCTTCTGTACTATACGTTGTTTTTTTTTCATCCGTTCATTCTTTCATAAAAATCGCGTTTAGAATAAAATAAAAACATAATATTTATACGTCGCGTTCGTCAATACTCGCACACACGCATTGTTCTCGGTAAAACAATAAATATTATTATTATTATAATATTATAAATAACACGCGTGTATATTATTGTGTGTCTGTTCTATAGACCGGCCGCGACGAACTCGACGCGTCTCACCGCGATGATTTTTTGAATATTTTTTTTTTTTTTACGAAATTTTTAAGAAAAAATCTAACGGATTTGTGTAAAACGTACGTCGCGTATTTTTGTTCTCGTTTTTTTTTCTTTTTCTGTTATTTCTGCCGTCGTTCCGGCGAGAGAGAGAGAGAGACGCGTGTCCACGCGACGGCCGGTCGGATAGGCAATTCGTAATACCGGAGAATTCCCGCGGTACCCACCACCACCACCGCCGCGTCGACGGTCCGACCTTGTCGCGGCGGCGGGTGAAAGTACTTTCACCGCCGATGATGTTACCGGTCGCCGCCGTCGATCCGCACAATTAACCGCTGCCGCTACTGCTATGCTCTCTAGAACGTTTTAACGATATTATTTTTATTTATTTTTTTTTAATTATTATTTCATTACGAACTACTCCTCCCCTATACACGTACCCGGGCAAATTATTACATCGTCGTCGTACGGGAGATTTCATTAACATTTCCACGATTGTTTTGCAAAAAAAAAAAAACCGATGAATTTATTTAAAAAAATTAAAACGTTTTTTCCGCGTTATCTGGTGAAATTTGCATTGTCCCGAAATATTTCACTTAATTTACACACACACACACAGTGTGCACCAGTGCGCGCATATACGACTCGAAGTTCACTACGGCGTATCAAAAAGAAAGAAAAAAAAATATCGAATCGTTTTTTTTTAACGATGTAGCGTATTATATCTCTATTATTATTCAATCATGAAATTGGTTTGTGGCCATTCTTCCCTATCACTTGCTCTTCGTAAGAATTACACCCTTTGCTGTTCATCATTTTTTGTATATATACTCAATTCCGTGATCTACACCCCTAGAATGTCTTATACCTTCTTTAATTAATCCCACGTCACATTATGTGTCCACAAATCCATAAATCTCTTCTATACTACCTGTTCCATCATTAAGTTTTCTTCTCAGACATTCATTTTAATACTTCCTCGTCGGTCCGTCATATTCGTCCGACACAATTTAAGCATCCTACTTTAAACACCACGTCTCAATAGCTTCTATTCTCATCCGTTCTACTTTAGCAATCGTCCACGTATCGCCGCCATACATCATTGTATTCCAAAACGAATGTCTTTAGGAAATTTCTCCTGGTGTACGTGTGTGCTGATATTTTTCTGAGTAAAACAAAAAAAATCCTCTTTGTTTTTCTTTCGTCGTTAAATACTATTTTCTCATCGTATTATATTATAGTTTTTCGTTCTTTGGACGTTCAAAAAAAAAAAAAAAAAGTCGAATAATAATATTATTACATTATCGCCTGTTTTGTTGCTCTTTAAATGGTGGTGGCGATGTTAATTTTATTGTCTTACGGCCTTGTATCGGGTAAACAATTTATAATCGATATGCGAATAACGTTTTTAAGAGATTCGTCGGGGAAATGTTCAAAACCGATTGCTGTTCGATCCCGGTGAAGAAGAAAAAAAAACGGCGTTAAGAGGTAAAAACGTACCGAAATTATCGCCGCTGTAGTCTAATATAGAGCAGACGAGATCGAAATTCCGGCGTATTCGTTTTTCTGCAAATTATCGATTATTCTTTCGATCACCATCCGACGTAGGCGATTTGTGCCTCTGGAAATCAACGCGCCGAGTACGCCGCCGCCGCGCACGCAAACACCGCACCGCAACAAACCGACGCGCGCGTATATGTGGAGCGAGGTCTCGTCCGGCACGACATTCCGCGCAATTGTTTCCATTTCTATTTTATTATATTTATTTTAATGTCGACATAAATCCTTCGGACACAATTTATTATTTTTTTCTCGCCGCCTGCACGTTTAACCACCGCGAGCAGCAGCCGTCACTGTATTGACTTTCACGTCGAGCGCCGTTTTTTTTTCGCCCCTTTCGCAAAAAGCAAAAAAAAAAAACAAACCATTCGTTTCGTTACGTATGTTTCCTCATCCGATTGTCAATACTGTGTACGCATAGAAACGCGGCGGTTTTTCGATTTATTCCTTCGACCATACGCCCCTAACCACGCACGAATCTGCGTCGTTTCGAAAACGAAAGGAAAAAAAAAAGGTTTTTTCCATACAATTTTCCCCTAATATCGGGCCTGTACGTGTACCAATTAGATTATATTGCGATGGACCACGGCGTGGCAGACAATAGATAGAATTCCGAAATCTTCGCAATAAATCTTTTTATAATACACCGAGCCTTAAAGGGCGCTGTAAAACCATATATTTAAATAGTTTCGATTTCGAATTCGTTTTTTTCCCTTATTTTAGACGACGACGAATAAACGAGATTTCAAAGCGTACATTATGATTATAGAGACGGGATTTTTACGTTTTCACGTATTTTTACTGAGATTATGCGTCTTCGATAATTGGATGAGCAGCAGAACCCGTGACGATTCCATTTCCTATATGCGAATTGATATAAAAACATTTTTAACGTGTAAAAGAGAAAAACAGATTTCGTGTTGTTAGATAACACCTATGAAAAAAAAAAAGAAACGCAAAAAGGATATCGTCGCCTCCGCCAATGTGATCGAGTGAAATTTACCGTTCATCTTGAACGCGATACACCAATATATTATATTTAGTAAATTAATATATTTTGTTTCGAACACATCGTTATTTTTATTTGATTTTTCAGTATGTTTAATGCGCGTTCTCATTATTAAACCATCGTATATTTTCAAAATAATAATAATAATAATAATAATAATAATTTACGCGTATATAAGACGATTTTCGACGGAAAAAACATCTGATTTTCAGGATTTTAAGCGTACATGAATTTGTATAACAAGTGAATAGGAAGACTGATCTGGTACACGTGTGTGTGTGATGTATAGCTATGTTGCAGTCATATAGCGGTTACGGTATAGCGGTCGTTGCGAAACCGCGGATGACGATGACGTGTTGGCGGGGGTGTCGAAAAACTTCTTTATTATTATTATTATTATTATTATTATTATTGTTTTATTGTTTCCTTTGCCCCGGCCTTGTGGTACATGAGGTACATCTATACGATGCGTGTTTTCGATAATCTTTTAAGGCCGCCGCCGCAACAGCAGCCGTCGTCGTCGTCGTCGTCGTCGTGTATCACCGCGTAATAATAAAATATACATATATTATAATAATAATAATAATAATAATAATAACAGTTATCTTTACCGGCGCATGAAAAAAGTGAAAACAATTATTGTCTATGGAAAAAACGCGGTACACGCTATATAATATTTACACGCGTGAATCAAAAATTTTTAAAAAAACCAAACAACGCTGTGTTATTTATCGCTTATTATAATATATATATATATTATAACGACAAACAAACCGATTTTTATTCTTTCGGATTTTTAGTCCAAGGCGATCGTGAACGTGTAGGTCAACAGCAGCAGCACAATTCGTCGTTTTACTACACGCGATATTATAATTTTTTTTTTTTTCATAACGATAATTTCGATTATCGAGATCGTTTTAAAATATACTTGCGCGTTTCGCAGCGACCGAGGACGCTGTATTATTATTATTATTATTTTGCATTTTTGCGTTAATTTATACGCGAAAATTGACGTGTTTTACTTCGTGTTTCTTTATAATATGGTCTCTTCGAAATCCCCCACCCCTAAAAGTTCTTAATGCTCGTCGCGGTAAATACTCTGCGACTTTCCAGCTTTTACGAACAGGAAATGTATATATGAAAGCGACTGTGAGTCAAGTAAAATATTCAATTTTCCTTCAGCACATTTGCAACGCCAATGACATTTTCTCCAATATTTCAAAGAGATTTGTAGAAAAGTGTCATTTTTTTTTTGATTTTTAAACCAAAAAATTCTTTCATCCCCGTATTACTATGAAATCAATCACAAGGCTTACGGATGGCGTGAGACTATTTTTTTTATTTTATACACGTTCTGTCGTCAGTCGGCCGTTTCCCGACGTTTTCGCGCGTTCTTCGGTCGCGTAATCGAAACGGTTTTAATTCTGCAAGTGTGTATTTTAAGAGTAACTGTAGTGGAAATAAACTGTAGGAAATCCGTTCCGTTTTCCGGCACTTTTTCCATGATAAATGCGTACGATATTCGATAATCGCGCGTGCCAATGAACGTATTGGCAATATAATACGTAATGTTGTGGCGTGTGCGGTGTTTTTCCCGTTTTTCGAACGTAAAATCGTTTTTGCAACAAACTATTATTATTTTGTGAGCATATAGCGACGAAACACGATTTTTTTTTTATTTTTTTTTTTATCAAAACCGTATCGAATTCAAGGCGTGTTATAATTAATGTTATGTGTACGCGGCATCACGAAACGGTTCACTATTCTCTGTATATTATAATATGTATGATTGAGATTTAAGTCGTGTATTACGTCGTCGTCGTCGTCGTATATAAACGCGATGACGACGCGTGTGTGCAGCTGAGCGTTTAATAATATCAAACACCGCGCACGTTTCCGACCAGTTTAATTATTATGAAACTGCGAAACGCCGCCGCCCACCGAACCTCGCGAGTGGCGTGTGGCCGACTTTTATAATATACGACCGACTATTATACGTATATGTACGAAAAAAAAATCATACCAAAGGTTCCCAAACTACACACAACACAAACACGACGAATCGAACGACAAATAAATACTGTTCGAAAACGATTCCCGTATTGTTGGGCGGGGGCGAAGGGAGGGGAAACGAGTTACAAACGTTGTACAAAATGTATAAAATTCTACGGATTCTGTTCGAGACAACACTTTGTTGTATATCCGCATTACATTCTTCGCGTGATGTTGTCGAATCGGACCATTCGTCGAGAATATAATCCTATTTAAAATAAATAGCGATTACAATAATAATAATAATAATAATAATAATAATAATAATAATAATAATAGATCTTTCGGTGTTTATTATTATTTTTTTTTCGTATACTACGAGGGGATTATAAACGATTCAACTATACGGACCTCCGTTAAAATTCGGAACGTTTTCTTCTTATAAATGGGTCGCACGCGAAACGTTTTGGGAACGTCTGCACGGTCGCGTTATTGAAATAAAGAAAATAAAAATCGTGTTTACACAACCGAGAACTCGCGGACATATTTATACGCGGCTGCAGCAGCAGCAGCAGATGAAAACGAAACGAGATTATCCAACCGAGGAAAAGAATAGAAGGTCATCATCACCGCATCTCTTGTATTCGTATACGGATTATACAATATAATAAACTACAGTTCGTTATCATTATTTTACTCTCTCTCTATTTCCGAGATGTATCTTATAATATTATTACGAACACAGCTGTGCGCGTTAAGAAATTGTCCGAAAAAAAAAGAATAAAAATATATATTGTCGTATATTAACGATATTCCCGTTGCGTCTTTTCACGCGAAAATCACATAACCCGCAACATGTATATACGTACGCGATTGCGTTTTTGAGAATGATTGTAAAAAATAATAAAAAAAAATCGATGAGTATTATTATATAAACAGATGGTGTATAATAGTTTGCAATTCCAGTGATCATATTTTATCAAAAACTAAAAGGGGATTCGCGTAGAAAGAAATAAAAAAATGATGTATATGTAATTTTTGTTGTTGTTGTAAAAAAACAAAGAGAAAAGTAAAAAAAGACAATAATTAATACACATTATATAGAAATTATACCTTTCGTTTCAAAACGATTCTCTTCGTAATAATATACGAATTATGTACGTTGTTTTGGCGTCCGTTTTTTTATTCAAACGACATTTCCACAATCACCGCTTGTCCTGTAACACATAATAATAATTTGTTTTTCGGAACTCTCTCGTCCTCGAAATACTTGTCCTGTAGCAAAATTTTTCGTTTTTTCGTTTAAAAATAAAAAAACTACTATTTCTTACTATCTCCTCACCGCGACGGGCATCATTTATATAATAATCTCTAAATATTTCTCTGTTCGGACCACCATCCGAGAATAAGAAATTTACATTGAACACTGCGCCGCGTAACAGCATTTAAGTATTTTAAATTACAAAACCTTTTGAACGCCATCAAGTGTTAAAGAAATGAACCCTCGTTTTTTTTTTGTTTTTTGGAAGAACGAAAAAAATATTGCAGAAATGATTGTTTACATAATAGAAATAACTTTTTGTTTTTGTTATTTTTACGTTACGGTAAAATAAAATAGTAATAGGAAAAAATGAAAATAAATTATGGCGCTCTTATACTGTCCAGCCGTTGTTCATTACAGTGATATACGTAAAAAATTCCGCAATACTCTGGATTCGAGAAATTTTTTTTTGATTATTTCCCGGACCGCAATTTTCAATTTGTCATTGAATTCACAATTACGATCGTTCTCTCACTGCGCAGGAGTCGAACGAGGAGAATTTTAAAAATAACGCATACGCTTTTTACACGTTTTAACCCTGTCGGCAACGCGTAAATAGTCAAATATACGTAATAATAATAATAATAATAATAGTAATCGATTTTGCGGATAATGTCTCGTGTGTTTGTACGAATGGCGACCGGGCCTCGAGCGAATCGCTCGCCGCACGAATACGAAATAATAATAATATTATAAAATTGTTGCGAGCCATTTTTTCTTTTTTATCCTGTATCTAATAAACGATAATAATAATATATAACGTCGAAATCCGATCGGATTACTGTGCGCGCGTTTACCATGAACTCGTGAACTATATTTTATAATCGTACACACTACATTACACTCGCCTACACGTGTTTTATAATATACGTTTTTTTTTTTTTGTTTGTTTGATCGACCGGGAAACGGTTCCCTCTCACCACCCCCGCGCACCAACGGCAGCTGGTCGTCGGTATATAAGAAATAATAAATTTCAATGCGTTGCGTACACGGAGGCGACGCGCGCGAAAAACTATGCGTATCAATAACGTTCTCCTCGTATATTGTTATGGGCGTTGTCGACCTCCGCACCGAAAAGACAAAACAACCGGTATATATATCTCGTCGTAACGCGCAAGTACGAACCGATTGTAATGTAAATCGATTATAACGAATTCGGAAGAAAAAAATCCGTTTCTTCTTCGATGCGGACCACACCGGTCCTTCGCGTGTCGATTCGTAGACTCTATATCGTACCGTTTATAATACAAGTACGTGTGACCATCCCGAAAAAAAACCCGTAGCAGTGGTCGACACCACCGGGAAATATTATTATATTATGTATTCGTTTACCGATCAGTATAGTTGTTGTTTTAGATTTTGTCTCTTCGCCGGTGAATCGATTCGTTTTACATTGTGTTAGAAAACGCCGAATAATTATTATTATTAAACGATCGTCTACTATAATAGGTACATATATACTATTTTTTTGTTCTTGTATTATCCGCGTTAGAAAAACTCACAAATCGTTGTGTCGCGAACAGAAATTCAAAGAGTGTACCTGCCGTATAACGCGCCACTGGCGCTGTTAAAGGGAGGATTGTTTAAAAAAAAAAAAAAATTTACTCCATTAGATAAATCGACGATTATATTATTATTATAATTAACGACGGGCGAGAAAAGAATTTCAGAATCGATTCCGTATGCCGTGTTTTGAAGGGTTTTTTATAATGTAAAAAGCAAATTGTTTTTCCTTTTTTCGTACAACACAATTCCATTGGTTTTTACTGTTATAAAATTCCAAACAATATTGTAAACGTCCCCTCTCTACCCGAGAATTGTCTCGCAAATTTTTCTCAGCGGTCTTTTTTTTTTTTTTTTTAAAAATCTCCTTGGACGCGGCGTCAGGTGGGCGGAATGTGACCGCCGCCGACGTTGAACTTTAACTCGTTCGTTTTTCTCTCCTCCTCCTCCTCCTCCTCCTCTTCCTCCTGCTCCTGTTCCTGTTCCTGCTCGTTTCTTTCGTTTACGCGTGTTGTTTCACCAGCCCGCAATGAGATTTAGCCCGAGACGGACCGCCGACCTTCGGGTTCAACGCACCCCGGAGCCGCGCGCACTACTATACGCGGTATTCTTCCGTTCCTATATATATATATAAGAGAGATAAAATGTCGCCTTGTCGTCGTCGTCGGTAATGGTATAAACGCGTTGTGTAAATATGTACGCGGTACGGGATAAAAAAAAAACCGAAGAAAATAAAGAAATAATGTAAATCTTGCACTCGCGCGCCATTATATAATAATAATAATAATAATAATAATAAACCGAGTGGCGCGCGTTCTGTGTGTATGGGCGTACGAGACGGCCCCAAAAATAAGAGAAAAAGGAGAAAAAAAAAACTGGTCCGCCGAAACGATTATTTATCGAAACGGACGCGGCGCGACGACCGTTTTTTCTTTGTTTTTCATACGACTCGTTGCGAGCCTCGTGCGGTTGACACGCCAAATTTGTCGAACGTCACCCGCGTGAACCGGTCCCCGCGGCGTCGTCGATTGTTTCGTTTTACGAATAATATTATAATAATATCGTCTCCGTTACGTTATACACCACTACCGTTGTAGTGGTTACACACACACACACAACAAAACGAACAGTTACGATGTGCGTGTGACGGTTTGTTTTCTGTTGGCGAACAGTCTGAAAAAAAAAAAAAAACCGAATAAGTTCGTTTACTGCGGAAACACGGGAAACCGTATAAAATATAATAATTAATGGGAAAACGAAAAAAAAAAAAAGAACAAATGTCACACGTTACTCTGCATACGAGTAAAATGATAACCGCTGGCGCGGCGGAAACCGCGATTATTATTATTATTATTGTTGTGGTCGTAGCGGCGGCGAACAGGGAATTATTAATAGCGGGTGGAGCTCGGTGTGTGTAAAGCCGTACGGCGAGTATAGAGAAAAAAAAATCGTACACACGATCGAAACTGGGTTAACTGCTGCACAGCTCCGCGTAACAGTATTCCACGCACGCGGACGACGGCCCCTCGAAGGGCGTATCGACACTTTCGCCGTCCAAGGCAATCCGGTCGTCGTCGTCGTCGTCGGCGGCGGTTTTATTTTTGTTTATTAGTTTTTTATTATTTTCTCGTACGTCAGACGTATAAAAAAATATACGGGACTTGTGTACGTCTGGTGAGTATTTGACGACCGTGTGTGTGTGTGTGAGTGCATTGCAGTCTCGATTCTGTTCGATTCGGCGGGGCAAAATTCGAAAAATTCACACAACTCGCCTCTCGGAAGAAAGAGACGGGGGAAAAAACAACGATTTTAGCGCGTAAAATTTTTATTCATTATCTACTATCGGTTCTCTTATAATATAACTGCGAAATAAATTATAATCGATAGTACGAAATTATTAGTGAATTTCCACCTGTAAAAGAGTTACCAAAAAAAAAAGAAAAAAATCGATACGGAAACCGTTACGGTCGTATTCAAAAGACGCCGAATTTTCGCACAATCTATGCGCAACAACGGATTTTTTTTTTTTTTTTTTTGTTCTATCCTTAAGAAGTCAGTTTTTTTAAATAGTATTTTTAAAATGCCTTGTAATTTTAAAAGAAAAAAAACGCCCCGGACAGTCGTATAACATCGCGATTTATTTCGCGCTTAACGTGAACGCGATGTCGGAGAAAACCGTTTAGACGAAAACCATGTAAATATAAATATTTTTATAGTAACGTCATCTTATTAAAGCATTGACCGTCCGTTACAGTCCGTTGCGGCCGTCCGAATTTTTCATCGGCGATATCGTTTTTTCGCATCCTTCGGATCGGATCGTTAACGAACCCGCTGAGGGAATTATTAAATATTAATAATAATAATACGTACACGTGTTTTACGGTAAATAACGCATATAACATGAGGTCGCCCCGATGACAAAAAAAAAATAATAATAATAATAATAAGTCCCGCGAACGCCTTGAATAAACGCGCCGCCGTATATCGATAATATAATGTTATAGACGACGGACGACGGTCTTTTTAACAAAACTATTCCTCATTATATGGATATTATGCGCGCGTATCCGGAGCCCACTATAACACAACCTTCGTCCGCGCCCGTCTCTACAACCTATAGGATATTATATATATATAATGATTTAAAATCAAACCATAAATTTGATATTATAATCGCGCATTGTCGTTGTGTCTCGTCGTTGCGTAAAACGCGAGCGCGTTGTATTGTTATATTATACTGGTTCTCACGCGAAATCTCCTTATATTACACACGCCTCTAAACTCGTACATACTGATTAATCGTATACGACGCGTAATAAGAGCCTTAAACAAACAACAACGAAAAATAATAATAATAACAAAAAATTTTACTCTTTTTTTTTTTTTTTCTGAATCAAATCAAGGCCGCGTGCGCCCGGTTAGTTTTCGTATGCGTTTTTCACACACGCACAACAAAACCGCGTAAAAACTAAAAGAAAAACGCTCTAAATAAAAATCCACCCACCGTGTTCTCGTTGAATTTATCGAAAAATTTCTTGTTAACTGTAATTTCGACCGTTAAGACAACGACAAAAACGTCGAGCCCGAAAATAGTCAGTTATCTCACACGCCTGTACATTCGCGCGACGGTTAAACAATCCGTGTTTAATACACAAATATTACAAACGATCTCCTTGCCGAGAGAGAATATTTTTATTTTTTTTTTTAAAACTGCAAGTGTGCGTCAAGAAACCGGGGGTTCTATTCGTTTTTTTTTTTAATAATACTGTATAAAAACCTCGTGATTTTGCTTAAGTTCTTCGGACTTCATAATCGAAGCGTTTTTTCGAAATACGAATTATTATAAAAATGACGTTAACAATATGGGTATTTTGTTAGCGAAATAGAAAATTCGTATTTCGGGGGAAAAACGCGTTTCGTTATTAAATTCTAAAAAACGCGGAAAACGATTAGTATATATTAATTCTTTTCCGACCGACTTTCTGACCATCTCTTGAAATAAATAATTTTCAAACCTAAACTCGTTTTTACATAAAAAAAAAAGGAACTCGTATTTTTTAACATAAAAGATATCGCGAATTTTAAAGCCTATCATTTTATTATATACTTATGTGAGGATTTGGAACACTCCGAATGAAATCGTCCGTCTTCCTCTCCGTCGAGAAAATTCATTTTGCGTTGGAGTCCTCGGCCACGATAAATAATGTGTGTATATTTTATAATAACAACACACTGCACGGTTGACCGCCGCGGTCGAGATATCATTCGCAGATAATATTTTATTATTATTATTAATATTTTTTTGTGCGATTTCGCAACACATAATACAATATAATAGCGTAACAGTTCCAAACACAAAACGTCTAGTACAACAAACGCGTTATTACATTATATACAATAAATAATATTATTGACATTGCGCAAACGGCGAGTATTTCGGATTTTTTTTTTTGTTTTCCGAACGTAACGAATGTCTGAAAATATCAAAAGGAAAACTTTTCTGTCGCGTTACGCGCGTTATTCGTGTATTATTATTATTATTATTATACGATATCTTCGCCGTTCGTCCGACTGTGACGATTATTATCGGCGCATAATAAATAATAATAAAAAATATGTTTTTTTCCTTACCCCACCCCACCGCCGTTTAATAACGAAATATTTTATACTACTACTGTTATATTTTTGTCACTAATACAAACGCGCGGATATGTCGCGTAACAATAATTATTACATACGTTATTATTATAATAAATATTATATACGACGACCGTGTATTATCACGGGCGACCGTGCGCGGAGATTAGGATGCTGTAGCACCAGCAACATCGTGTGTATTATAATGTTATGCAAAGAATGTCGGCGTCGTCGTTGATCTTCTTGCAGTTGAAGAAAACCAGTTGGACCGATATTACCGGCTCGAAAAACCAAAAAACCCCAGATCGTTTTTTTTTTTTTTTGACACACGGAAATCTGCAAACACGCGAACATTATTATTATTATTATTATTTTTATTATTATTATTATTATTATTATTATTATTATATGCACCCGATAACTTATTTACAAATAAAATTTACATCGTTCGCATCTCTCGCGAATTAACATATACGAAAATCCCCGGAGAATTCCGGACCGCATTCCGATGTATCGTGTACATACACACACATATACGAGAAGAGAAGGAAAAATATTATCAAAAAGAAAAAATTTAACGTTTTCACATTATTTTATTAGTGTTGTTGGCCAAAGTTTTCGATTATCTTTTTTATTTTACCGATATCCGCACGTCATATTAAATAAAAAACAATATCAATTGATAGAAATTGTAACTATTAGGCGCATATTTATTAAAGTAACGGATTTGAATTGCAATATTGTAATATATTTTTTTTTAACGAAATTATATTCTCGTAACGTCTCTCAGTTCTTAATATTCGTATTCAGAGAACTCCTTGTTCGTACTCTGCGAATCACTTTTTTTTATTCCTATTTTATACACAAATTGAAATTTTAAAAATTACATACAATTTAACTGTTATCGAAATCGATCACCGTCTTACACGTTTCGTTTTCTTTCCACCAAATCTCGATCGTGAGGAATAACTTGATTTTTAAAGTTCTTTTTTTTTTACTATTCTCGAAATCCTATGAATTTGGAATTGGTGCCATGTCTGTCGTCTGTACCACATTAACAACGATCCATTTATAAAATTTCTTACGCGCCGATGAGAGTGTTTTTTCGTCTGATTGCTAAAATATCCCGTCATTAGTTTATATACACATTATATTGTTCCGATAGTTTCGAATCCCGTTTAATTTCTGATGACTGTATTACATAAGTAATAATTTAATTATTTATATAAAATAACGCGTGCGCGCGTCTTTTCAACGAGCGGTAGCTTTTTTTATCGGTCTGATCGCGACAAGGTCGACGTAATAAAAAAAAAAACAAATAACACGGCTCGTCCATACGTACAATATAGTTAAAATATAATAAAATATTATATTGAAACGGCCCGAAGCCGACACATTTCATAAATAGCGTTAATAGCGTTTTAAAAATCCATTTTCGTATTCTCAAAAACGTATGTGTCCTCCCCACTTGGTGCTTTCGTGCGTAGTAACACCACGCGAAGGTATCAATTAACTATTACGGTACGTACTATAACTGGCCGAGCACGGATTTTTTTTTCTAATTATTTTTTTATATTACGAACTTACGTAATACGATTTAATAAATAAATCGTCCGATAATGTATATAGGGGATAATACACATACGTTTAAAAATGTTCTCGGGCATAGCTGATTAATATAATATCAGTACGCGGTTTGCGATGACAATCGTAGAAAATATGTACGCGTGCTCGTCGTGGTATGTGAGGCACGCGCTCGTCTCCGTTAGCGTGCGAAGAGCGCGTTTTATAAATTATTATACGCGCGCATGTTAAAAACGTAATTAAGACGTTAAAAATATATGAATTTTGTATTGGGTTTGTTTTGGACGGTTACGCGGGTGTTCGAAAAAGAAAGCACTTAATAATAACAGTAATAATTTAGAAAAATCGTTATATATTTTACATATAAAATATAAACGCCGTCGGGCGAATGAGCGAGATTACGGAAAAAAAAAAAATTAAAATACGCAATTGTTGTATACTGTCGTAAGGAGTAAATAAAAAATAATTCGCGTGTAATTTTCAAGTTTTCTATGATCACGACGCATTGCGTTTTCAAATTTACATTTTTTTTTTTTTAAGAAAACCAGTGACAAATCAACTCTATAAACGTTTCCAATCGATACCATTCGCTTTGACGATCGAATTGGCCACCGAGCATTTTTATATTTCCTACAACGACGTTTACGTTATCGGATACTTATTTTTTCTTTGTGGTGCATCGCAGTGAGAATTTTTTTTTTCGAAAACGCAATATATTTTCGAGATATTTCTCCGGACATATATTATACTCTAACCCGCGATCAGCACTACACCACGACACTCGATCTTCGCATCCTATTATATTGCAGATATTATGAGTTTGTTGCGTGATGAAAAATCGACCATAATATATAAAAACGGGATAGAGTCGTTTTACGACCGATTTTCCTTCCGAGCCGAATCCGGTAAATAACGTTTTGAAATTTGATATCTGATATGACGTCAGTGTACACCGTAGTAAATATATATATATATATATAATAAAATATTGTTAAAAAATAAAGAGTAAATAAAAAATCGTACTTTGCTCTCGTATAATATATTTTATATTATTATAATATTATATATACACACTCGTTTGACGACAACTGGTCGCGCGTACAGTATATATACGCTTTTACCGGACAGAAAATCCGCCAACCGTTGACAATAGAAACATTCATCATATTATTATAAGATGTTATATCATATTATATAATATATAGTTTGCCGGCCGATGAAATATATATATATATTCGCGTTTTGAGTGGAAAAAAAAAGAAATAATACGAACTATATACGTTTTGCGCGAGACATTTTTTTTTACAATAATTTTTTTTCCTCCTCGTGCAGATACGAGTCTGTCAATCCGTCTACTTACATATATATATATATATATATATATATGTATATATTTTGGAAAATATCGCAATGAGAACTTTCAAAAAAAAAAAAAAGGTATATTTCCAATAGACTAGAGCGGATTCTTAGTCGAAGTGCGTCGGTAAATTATTTATTTTTGTAGTTTTTATCATAGTGTAAATAACGTTGTATTATATCGCTGTTTATTATTTTTTTTATTTTTTTTTTTTTTGTAGCGTAGAAATTAGTTTTTTTTCTACGGTTGCTTAATAATTGGAATTGGTTTTTTGGTTTTTATATGTGTATTTATAAGTTTATATGTTATTATAAGTTTTCGTTTTGATATGTGTAAAATTCAATGTATATGATTAAGTTTATAACGCGAATTTTGATTCTTATTTGTATCGAATGTCGTTATATGGTAAATAAACGATGTTATAAATTAATGCTAAAACGCATTTCCTTGCCCGTGTGGTGGTTGAATGACAGAAAAAAAAGAAGGTTTTTATACAAATCGTTTTTGTTTTTTTTTTTAATGATGATATCGCGCAATATTTTCAAAATTTCTTATTCCAATGTTATTTTCCGAACCGATTCTCTCACCTATCTTATTCATGTATAGTAGTTGAATAATCTGAGTATATATATATATAAATGTAGCGTTATACTGTTGTAACGGCAGTAGCAGTGGCCTTATATAATAATTATATCGAATACTCTCTATATCATAACGTAATAATATCGTTTCTATTATTGTTATTTGCCGTTTTCATTGCGTACAAATAATATTTTGCCACCCTTCTAATGTCGCAAGCCAATTTTGCGATTCACGGTTATATAGTTCGCGGCGGTCCATTAAAACACACACACACAGACAGATAATAATTGCGTTGTAAAAATATTATCACCGCTGAGATAATATTTTACGGATAATCTAATCGTAACGGCCGTATTACAGTATTTCTTTTTTCCGAACAATGACCGAGCAGAAAAAAGAACAACAGAAAACCGTGACTATATATATATTTTATATTATTAACAAATTATTACTCGTAACGAGAGCGACTGCAATAAATGGTTTTTTTTTTTGTTTTTTTATACGTTCGGCCGTGCGCGCGATATACACATTTTGAAGTCTGCTTGAAAAGTGGCGATTTAACGAGACATATTAAATATCTGTGTTTATGATGGGTGGCAGACAAGTATGTAACCCTATTGAAATTATAAACGCTTAAAACATGATATTATTAAAATAACGAAGTGATGGACTCGCGGAGAGAACGCCAGCGACCGTGCATACGATACGAGTGAAATTAAAACGCCGCGGCTCGAATTGACGAAATCACCAAACGATTCGTATTAGCGTTTGAGAGAATTTGAATTATAAATTACACGACGAAAGTAAAAACGCGAATAGTATATATATATATATAATGTCTTCGGCACTTTGTAAATGTATTTATAGAAATAATTTTAAAAAAAATCATAAACATACAATCGAGCCAAAGAGTGGTTTAGAAAAATTAATATATTCGCATCGTCTGCTGCGGATATTAAGTGGATTATTTAATCCAGTTGATATTTTTCTCTCTTTGTCTCGCGCACGCACGAAAAAATAAACGTCTCCAACTTCCGATACACTATATAATGTTCGATCTAGTGATGCCATAAGAAATTCGAAACACGCATTTGCATTCGTCTACTTGAGGTCGATTCTCCCACGTTTCTAGTACTTATTTCGTAAAACTCTCCCGAAATTAAAGGAAAAAAATAAATATTTTAATGCTTAATTTTTGAAGAATTTAATATGAAAAAAAAAAAATGGAAAAATCGTACGTATAGTAAAATTCACGACGAATTCAAATTCAGAATATCATTTTAGATCGATCGGTACGTCGGATGTAGGAACCGTGTGTAAAACAAAAAGAGAAAATAGGTAAACGTTTCCAATCCCCCCGTAAGATAAAAAACAAAAATACAAGAACCGAATTTATATTTTAAATCGTACTCGTACATTAGCCTAATTTTTATATTATTTCTAAAAATTCGAATTAGATTTTTTGCTCCCACGTTTTTTATTAAATAAATAACGTTTCGTATAATATTTCTATTCGTTTTACATAATTGCATTTATTGACGACGACTAAGTACATAATTAAGTTTGTTAAATTCCATCCGCAGGATAATTGAATTGTTGAAATATTATGATTATTTAGAAATCGTTTTTTTTTTTTTTTATAAAATTTGAATTATTTATAAAGTATATAATTGCGAGTCCGACGGAATTCTTTCGTGATTTCGTAAACGCCGGAGAATCGCAAACGTGCGACCCAAGTGAAGTCGGAGATTTTTTTCTCTCCTCTCTCCGATTTTCGTTTAAAATACCAATTTTCGCCATATAAAACACCGTACTGACTATTTACACACATATTTTTGTGTCTCCCCCTCCCTCCCCGTTCGTTTTGATCGACCGACAAAGAATATATAATTATTTATTACTGCATATATTTCTCCTCCTCCTCCGACCAATTCATACGGCGGATTTCGTTTTTAATAATATAAATATACGAACTCCTACTGTATATAATATATACACGCGCGTATAATAGTTATTTTATACACGCACGGATTTGGTCGTCGAAATAAGTCGTTATTTTTTCTTCTTCGACGACGACGATTTTACTATAATATAACGACCGTTATATTGCCATTATATTGCGTGTGTGTGTGTAAAAAAACGTATTTATTATTAGTGTTGTGCCGTCGGATTACCCGCGGTTTCTGGAAAAAAGAAAAACGAGAATTGTCGCGACGTTTTTATTAATAATAATAATATATTTATTGGCAAATTGTCCAATATAGGAATGTTTACGCCACAGCCGCCAAGTATTTTCTCGAATCCCAAACCGAGCTTGGACACCGTGAGTGCCTTAACAGGACGACGTGTCACCGATGATTTTCAACGGTGAAAACGTGTTAACGCAAAACAAAAGAAAGAAAAAAAACAACGCATTTTTTAGAATGATTTCAAAAATAAACAATGTTTCAATGGAAATATGTAACGCGTTTTTTTTTTGTTTTTTTAATATTAGTCGAAAAAAATAGTTACGGAAAATTATATGAAAAAAAAAAATGTACATTCATCACATTCGATTTGTATATTATACGTTAAAAACGATTCGATTATGAGGTTTTCTCGGTGATATTTTCCTCGTGTTATATATTTTTTTTTTTTTTATAAATCTCGTTTCGCGTTGTACTCTTTTTTCCGTCGATTTTTTTGTAAAAAAAAAACGTGCGTTACCACCTATTCGTATATATGAATAGGTTCTATTCGATGACTTTTAAATTATGTGTTTTAAATGGTTAAATAATATTATTACGTATTTATTAGAAGCGATTGCAGGCGAGAAAAAGTCGTCGACGAATTATCGCGCGTTGAATTAAAAAAATATATATAATATTGTTAAATTGCGCACGGATACGCTTTGACCCCCCCGTCTTCATCGTTTCGTTCGCGTTCTTGTTTGAAATACGTCTAATTTGACAGAATAGATCCCGCGTACGGCGGTTAAGGTTAAGAGGCCGAAATTCTCGCCGTGCCCACACAACGAGTTACAATAATATGAGCAATTTACTTTCCGAATTCGGTCGCCTTCGACGGTTTCCCACCAAAAATCCGTGGTAAACGCACCGGATTTATTCGTGTACTTATTTTCGGGGGGGGGGGTTTGTAAACGTTTAATTTCGTTTTGAATCGGAGGAAAAAGAAAACAAATCAGTAGAGAGAGAGAGAGAGATACGTAAAAAAAGTGCGTTTCAAAAACCGCTGGAAATATCTCGTGGACAAACGCTTTGTCGTCTGTAACCAGTTACTGATCTCCCCTGTCCACCCCCACGGGATCTTATTTAGTTATCATTTTAGTTTAATAAAAACCGAAATTCGTAAGGCTTCGCAATTATCCTTAATAATAGTAACACTCCACGGATGAGTCAGCCGTTACGGACTTTTTTTTTTACTTAAATTTGACTGCGCTTTAAAATTGAACGCGCGATTCGTAAGTATTTGTAAGCCCAAAGAACAAGAAACTTCTTCGATTGTCTCTTGACAATAATTCCTATCGCGATACGCGTGGATTTGTTTTTTTATGAAAGTTAACTATTAACTACGCCGTCACGAAGCGATTCGTAAGTAATTTTTTCCAAAGTCCAAAACCAAAAGAGGGGCACTTTGAAATACTTTTCAACAGTCCAACGCGCGATTGAGATGATATATAGTACAGCGTACGTTGTGCGCGTGTGATGAACGAATGGAATTTCACTTTTTTCGCGCGGTACTTTCGATTGTATTGAACGGCCGATTTGAAACACTCGTGTGTAATAAGTTTTTCTATACGCTATTGCCAACGAATTTTGCAGTTATCATATTATTATGAAGAAAACTATAAGAAAATAATATATATATATATATTTAGCGATTCGACGACGCGCGTTCTAATACGTTGTATACAATATATATTTTTTTTTTTAGTGGTATACTATTATTATTATTATAAGTGGCGTACTTTCAATTTCACTCTGGGTCCAGATTGAAACATATAGAAACTCCTATCTTTGTTATAAACGATTTTGAATTTCGAATATTTTTCTCGGGTGATAAATTTAAAAAAGAAAAACAGATATAACATAACGGTATGTATATAATATAGTAAAACATAAAATACTCGTCGAATAGTTATTTCGATATTATATTCGTAGGAATTTAGAAAACAGAAAGTCCTGCTAAACGTCTATTTTACATTGGAGTCGATTGTCAGCACGCATAATTAAACCGTTAAAAATAATTTTTAAGATTTTAAATATTACAATGTTTTATTCAATACGAAATGAATATACCTCCGATATAGAATTCTTCGGGTTTTTTTCCAATTTTTCCCACATTTTCACTTGTACTCTCTTATTGGCGAGATTGATAAAATCTGTTCATCGGTTTTTTGTTTTTATCTCCTCTGTACCGCAGTCGGATTCCGATCGCGATATATTTCGAGAAAAACATACACACACGCTTTATATTATAATATCACTATCGTAAATAACGCATTCATATGAATACGAAAAACCAATTCGATACGATCGAATTCGATTAGAAAAAAAAAAAAATGTTTATAATAATTATTGTATTTCCACGCGAGATTATATATTTGTATGGGTATTTTAATATTTATAAGTGCCACTACGTAGTCGAAACAATATTTCCATAACGGTTATTATGACACTATGGTATCGTAATAATATATTAATATATTCGCCATATCGAATTATGATATTATTCAAATTTATCGTGCGAGTATTTTATTATTATTATTTTTTCTTTTCGTATACACTCGAAGCGAGTTCGAAACATTCCATAGAAATCAACGCCACCATAAGTGTGTATAAATAATATTCTATAGATGAGCCATCTCGATAGAACGCCATTACGACGTGTATATTTTATAAATTATCTAATATAAGCCGAACAATATATATGTGTGTGTGTGTGTGTGTGTGTGTACAGTTGGTTGTTATATTTTACTCGTTTCCTTCGATTTGACGGCAATAATTTTTAAATATATTTTTATAAAATTCGTTGCAATTATTTCATATGAAATCGGGTTCTCGAATGAAAAATTTTAGTGACAATCGCACGGATATATTATATACGTAATAAATTTCCGCGCGCGCGAGAAATCGAAAAAGAAAAAAAAATCCGATCGGTTACGTATCGATTTGTATTTTAATCAATTATAATATAATTAAATACCGGTTTCTTTTTTTTTTCTACACCGTATCGTTCATAATAATTTGAAACGATTCGTTTCGAAATTCTAATTAAACGCTATTTATACGGTTTTTTTTAAAACATTTTTTTCTCGATTCCATTTTCCTGTCATTCGGTTTTTCGAAAGATTTGCCCAAATGATTCGGTCCGGATTAGATTTCTACGCGCGTAACACGTAAAAATATATCGAAACGTCTTGCGCGCGTGCTCACGACGAGATCTTATTATAAGAATCTGAAAAGATTTTTTTTTTCTATTCTCGTATCGTTAGCACACACAATTTTTCCGTAAAAAAAAAAAAAAAAACGTTACGGATTTCGACAAATAATATGTACGCATAATCGCACTACCGTATACCTTTCACCGCGTCGCGAGAGTATTTTTGTTTATTCGAGTTTTTTTGTTTTTTTTTTTTTGCCGCACGCGTTCGGCGACACTTCCGACGACGTCAGATCTCATTTCGTGACGACCACGACGGCCGTTAATTCATACTGTAATACATTATTCGTCGTTTGCCCGTACAGATTTCACACGAAATCCTAGAATAATAATAATAATTATTATTTATTCTTTTCTTCGGTTCATCTATTATGGATGGACCTATCCGCACTCTCTGTTATTATAAGTCGACATTCCGGTCTATTGCTCTCAGACCTTTGGTAAATACGTCGGAGTACCCCCCCCGTTTTGTTTTATTTTTTACACTTTTTTCTTCTTTTATTAATCGGTCATTCCGTTCTCTTGCATCAGAACCGCTCTGAATTTTCCGATGAACGCAGCTATAACGTCTGTCGTATAGTTTCTGTAGTTTTTTATTCTACTCTCGTATTTGTCTCTCGGTGGTCCGTAGTACTCCAAATTAATATTATTAATCGTTTAGTACAACGAAATACGCCGGTCTGCGAGGTGTGTTCGGGCAATGTATTTTTTTCGTTTTATATTATAAATCTCTTAAATCTCTTATTCGCGATACAGAGTACACTTTTTTTTGCGCTGCCGCCTTACACGGGACTGTTTTTTTATCGTTCGCGTAGTTTTTAAAATGGTTCATTATAAAAAAAAAATTGTTCTCTAATTAAATAAGAAAATAAACTATAATGACGGTGTTACCAATGAATATCTTATACGCTCAATCATTCCCGTTATTATATTCGTTTTCAGCGCACTTGCTCGTTATTACACTGTCCATGAAAGATTGTAAATTAAAAACAATAATAAAAGTACGCGTATTTAAATATTTTTCGAATCTTTGGATTTTTCTCAAAATTTCACCGGTAAATAATTGTCTATATATTACACTATTGTCTATATACAAAAGGGGGACGCGGTAAAACGGTTGCGATCGTGGGAGATTTTAAAGTCGATCGCCGTCTGTTAGAATTTATTATTTATAAAGAGAGTAAAATATAATAAGATAAGAGTAGATTAAGTTGGCGACAATTTTTATCTTAATAAAACAGTGTAGTATTGTATGAACATTAATTGTATATTGAAAGTCGATCGCCGTTTGTTTTAGAATTTATTGTTAACGTTCGAAAAAAATTCTATTTTAAATAAAAATATCGGTTGTGCGAATATTACTTTTCTTTTCTGTATTGAAGTGTTGTGTCCCGCGATTCCATGCTTTGTACACCAGTTTAATACACGTAATTACCGTATCATTTATAATGTAAAAAATCTTTTTCTACATTTGTTAAATCGTTTGTCAATATACGTATATTTATACACATTGTAAATAAAATAAATTCTCGTAAGACTAAACGACTTGATCGATCGCTATATATTAATATTATAAATATTAAAAAAATAAAATGTATTTTTTTTTTACGCCAGTCGATTCTTTCAAAGGAAAAATATGTTTTCTCAGTAGATCTTTATCGAAAAAAAAAAAAGTTTAGCCATCTCTGATATACCGTAGGAATCTGTTGAAAATCGCCCGTGACAACTCTCCTTTAAATGTCCAGTATATAAATATAATATTAAATCCACGTGTTTATACGAAAGCGAACCGCGGGTGAAAGTGTGTTGTTTATAAGACGTGTTAACCGCGTTCGGTATTCGTATTTGAATATTTCTGCTGCCGTCGGTGTTCCCCTGTAGAGAGACGTGTACCGATCGTGTCGTCGATTACAGCAAGTCTACGCACTTTGAAAAAAAAAAAAGTGATCGTCGTCGTCCGCAACGCTTCGGCGCGACTCTAAGCGGCCGTTGACGACGCCGCGCAAAAAACCTGTTACGACCGAGGCTCGAGGGGGACTTGCGCGATCATCACATTCGCTGTCGTCATAACAACTCTCGCTTAGACGTTCGTCGTCTCGTTGTACAGGGGTCACGTCCGCTTGAGATTCCAACGACGATGACGACGTTCTGTGTGTTTGGTCCAGGAGGAGGTTTCGTTTTCGTTCTCTCTTCATCTTTGATTTTCAAACTGTTCGTGATGGAAAAACGGTCGGTTTTTTTAATTTTATATTCTGTTACGGAATTCTCCTAGTTCTTACTAAAAAAAAAAAAAAAACAAATACCGATCGTCTTAACGAAAAATTAATAATAATTTACTTTATAAAGCTTAATATTAGCGAAAAAACAAGTAGTCGCGGGATGCAGCTGTTCACAAACAGATGATTCACAAATGCCGCTTAAGCGGATAAAGATTTATACGTTTGTATTAATAATTTTTTGCTGTTTAATACCGAAAATCAACACTTTTTACGATAGGTATTAAATACATCTATACGCTCGCTACAAATAGCTAAAAATTACTTTCAATTTTGAGTTAATTTGTTTTCTTGTATATAAATATAACTCTCTCCGCTCAGAATCTAATACTAGGTAAATATCGGATTACGAATTTATTGCCGAATAGTTTTAAAGAAAGTCTTTAGATTCCTAAACGAAAAGTAAAAACCCTTATTTCATTCATTAAGCGAGTTTAATGAGTTAAGTTGACCGAAGACATCGATCGGTATGCATTATTATTTTCCCAGAGTAGTTATTTGCATCTTTTTGTCGGAATACACGTTTTCGTTATCGAATCGGGTTGTGACGATTTTTTTCGTGTACCGACATTCGTCTTTACAATAATATTCTCGTCGGAGGAGACGAAATACCACTTTCGTTTTTTTGACGCTCTGGAGATAAAAAACAAATCATCTCTTTTTCCGTCATTGTTTTCTGTGTATTCGTATCCCGGACACGTTTCACCACATTGTTTTCTCGTCTTGGTCGATTATAATAAATTAGTCACTTCCATCACGATAATATGCTGTATTATCAGATTCCGTACTCCATAGTGTCATAAGTGGAAGGGAGGTGTCGCTCCGACCGACATGCAATCCTTTAATTTCTTCTTTTTTCGTTTCATAATACGTAATTAGCGTTAAAAAAACTAAATAAGAATTTTTCTCGTCTCGATATGTAAACCGCGTCTACTCTTTTTTGGCCAATGACAGATTTAAGGGAAAAATTAGATATGATACACGTTTTGTATTCTTTAGTTTAATCATTTCCGATTCCACTGTAATATACGCGGTTGTTAAAATTTTAAATATTTTCGAAACGTTTAAATGAAACAAAATTTGTGGTACACGTGTATGTATGGAAATTGAAAAAAAAAACGAAAAATTCATCATCCGAGCGTATATAAGTTTTGTTATATTTTTTTGTTTTACATCGTTTGGACAAAAATCAAAAATTTGAATGAATTTTTTTTTTTTTGAGAAAATATTTTAATATTACCGAAGTAATTTTGAATAATAATCGATTAATAGTATGGTTTTTTTTAAACGTCTCGTTTATACAATTATTGGAGAGTTTTATTCTTCGATTTTATTGAACGTCTAAAGGATTTAATAATATCGAGTAAACATATTATTTTTTTTATACGATACGAGTACACAACTATTAAATCAATAAATAATTATGGTTTTATTTTTTTTTCCAATATTATACTTATAATAATTATATACGTTAGCGTATAATACTAATAATAATCGATAACCGTAGGATTATTATTGTATTTTTTTTTGTAAATCCGAAGGACATTTGGACCACTTACATACACACATAGTACTTTGGCAAATTATAAATTAATTCGATACATTTTAATAAATATTTGAAAAAAAAATGTATATTATACAATATTCGCCCGATCTCTTTCGGTTCGGATCTCGCCAAGTACTTATTATTTATAATAAGTTTTCGATTTACATATACACATTTAATATGTATTAGTTATTATACGCAAATATTATTCGGGAATTGAAACAAGCGTTTATACGTATATTAAGTTTGTTTTTTTTTCTGTAATATTATATTTTCCTTTGTCCACGATAATATTCTCAGTATCGTCGGTGTGTAAACCGATTATTACTTGCTATAGTTTGCCGTAATTATATGCAAATGGATATAATTCGATTGCGTTTTTTTTTTTTAATAATGTGGTAAATAACGCGTACACGTAATATTATATATTAGGAGAGTCGAGCAGCCGTCGCCATCTAAATATTTTTGTTCGTCAGTTGTGCGGTATATTTTTTTTGTATATAGAAGACAATCCCAATACGATGATAACGAATATGACGGTCGTTGTATGGTAAACGAGCGTTTCTTTTAGTAATTTTCAGTTGTTTTTTTTTTTTGTCATTCGATCGTCAGTATCGATGAAATCATAATTTAATACGTCACGATATTAAACGATAAAAAAAAATGGCGTATTTTTCATAAAACTTCAACAATAGGACAAAATGTATTAGAAAAAAAAAACCAAATGTATATTTATTTCTCGCGGATAATTGATATTGCGTACATTAATTTAAACATAGTGACACGACGACTATTTATCACTTATACATATATATTGTGGCACGGTTTGGTGATCGAAGTCGATTTAGATTTTTACACACGCCTAATATTTTATTGAATAACCCGATGTGCGTACTAGCGTACATATGCGCGTTTGACGTGCTGCTGAGGTGAACGGACAAAAAAAAAAAAAAAAAATTAATCGTATTGTTAATGGCTGAGTAGATAAAGAGGAGATGAAATCGGATATTTTTTCGTTACCTCGCAAGATTTCTTATAACGGTATATAAAATATATATGTTTTTTTGTCGGAATTTCACGAAGTCTAGGCGATTATTATTATTTTTTTAATTTGCGCCCGCTAATCGTGTATTCCGTGCGGGGGTCGTGATAATTTAATAATTATAAGTCGCTTGTGAGCGAATGGACGTTTACCGATTAGTCTTTCGAACGGTTTCTTCTGACTGTATGTAATTCTATAGCGGTTTTGTTTCCACGAGAAAACCGTACGAACATGATATTCGCGTTTTAATCGGCCGTGAACAACCGATCGCTGCCATAAATAACGAAATCGTTGTCCGAACGATTGAAAACGATTAATGGGCGCCGTATACGTTTTTTTTTCTTTTTTCATAATACGACACACCGCGAATAGCCGGCGACGCTCCTGCGCGCATAAATCACACGACGGGACCACGACGGCGCGTTTGCAGCTTCTTCGCGCCGATCACCACCGGTCATCCGTGAACTTTGTCGGTTTCACACTTTTTTTTTTAATTTTCACAATATTATTATTATTATTATTATTATTGCCTACGGAATATAACGGACCGTCGTATCGCGCAATTCTAACGTTATTAAAATACGTAGAAAACGGTTTTAAAAAGTATAATAATAATATTTTTTTTTCATTTACGAATCGTGCACGCAGCGTCGAGGTGTGGCGCGCGTGCCAAAAATATAATATATACGCGAGCTATTACGTCTTGCGCTACTTGCCTTGTCACCTGACCCCCGCGGAATGATGAAAAACAAAATATCCGAGACGCACGGATAATATAATAATAAAAAAAAAAAATCGGATGCTGTCCCGGATCGTTGCGGCCTGTGATCGAGCACCGCGAGATTCACGTATTATATAATATATAAATCGTACCAAAACGTGTTTTCGTTTTCAAACGTCTCGTGTTTTTCGACTGTTGGTCCGGTTATTTCCGTCTCGTCGTCGCGTAAAATATTCCGACATTTTTCACGTGTCTTCAGAAAAATCGATTTTCGAACGGACGACCAACGTTTTTTTTTAATATTTTCTTTTGACAAAAAATGACTTTTGATTCCCAAGAACCAGCAAGCAATAACGACGGTGTAAGAATAGCAACCGTCGATCAGGACTTAATCGAGGCGACGCTGCGTGTGTTTTGTTTATACGCTGAAATTATTATTCGTGTCGCTCGTGTATACGGCGATGTGGAAGTAGTCAAATGCGTAAAGAGTGCGCATTAGAGATTACTGATTTTCAACGGAAAAGAAGGTACGAAAATCTATTAATTTTTTTTCTTTTCGCGGTTCGCTTCGTCGTAGTCCAATAGTAGTATTTTGATGATGTTCTAAAACAGAAAACGCCGAATATAGCATTAGTAGTGGAAGGAGATGTAGAGTATGAATGCAAATATTTGTAGTGTTTATATACAGTTAAAAAAATTTACATTTACGCGTAGACAAGCAAAAATTCCGATTGAAAAGCGTAGTTGTTTCTTCTTGATAAAAAAAAAAAAAAAAATGGAAAGAAAGAAACGATATTTGAATACGGCATAATAATAGGCTTTTGCAGAACCCGAATCTTTATTTGCATATTATCGTACACACATAATGTATTCGTATACTTTGCTGCCCGTAGTGCAGAGTGGTGCGAGTTGCGCGGGCGTATATTTTAATGATTTCGTGGTATACTGCGCCGGCGTATTATTATAATAATAATAAAAAATAAAAAAAACGTTTTTTTTTTCAGCCGGGTCGGCGGCTTATAATATGATAAATTATTATAATTCGTATTAAAAAAAATATATATTTATATGTGCAGTTATGTCGTCGTATATATTATATTACACGTGCACAGACGACGAAAACGCGTCGTTTTTACAAGTCGAGTAGAAATCCCGTTATAATAACCAAATTCTCCTCTCTTTCTCTCCACCCCTCCCCCGCAACGATAACGCTATATTTTTAAACATCTGCGGTAAATCTGTATAATAAATCATATTATTATTATTACGTGTAGAAATATTATAACGTGTTCAGACCGCAGTTATTATTACTGGCCCAGGACGCGGTATTCAGAAAAAAAAACATATAATACACAGTGTATATTGTCTGCGAATTATTTTGAAAAATATAAATTTAGAAAAATCGTTTAAAAATAAATAACGAGAGAATTCTTTATTTTTTCTCTTCCTCAGTCGAAAAATATTGACGTCGATTTCCTTAAATCATTTAATGCACGTGTTTTCGATCTCGCAGACTATAAACGCATACGTAAAACGCCCGTACCGAAAAAGTAACAAAATATTTACCGATGTTAAATTTTTTAGAAAATATAATTTAAACGTGTATTCAAACGATTTTACGCTAAGTATATTATACGTTTATTATTATTATTATTAAAATTCGAGTCCGGAAAGACTCGATGTCCTTATAGGTTTTATGTTTTGTCTCTTTGTTTGCGAAGCTTTTGGAGTCATTCGCTAACGTTCACAAATTATTAATTAAACGATTAAAATTTCTCCGCCTTTTCTTTTAATACGTACGAGTATTTGAAGCAGTGTTTGTTAATATTTCTCTGTACATTAATTTTTTTCCCGTAAAGAAAAAACTCTTATACATTATAGTATTATAAACAACTAAAATAATTTTTTGTTTTTGCTCCGGTGTATACGACGTGGCCGGATCGAATAGAATTTATATCGATTTTTCCATCGATAATAATAGAAAAACAAATCCGTAGTCGATACGTGTATTATATTATGCGGTGACAAAGCACGTGTAAGAAGAAGAAGAAGAAGAAGAAAAAAACGTTTTCGACGAGAAGAGAACGAATTCAATGGACTTTTTTTTCTGTATCGGTTCAGGGGGGCGATTTCGTTTCGCAGACGTGTTCAGCACGTTTTTTTTGGTTTTTCACTCGAAAATTTTCGTAATAGGAAAATTTCACGTCGTCGTCTCAGTAGTGTACACTCGTATGTTATACGACACGTTTTTTTTTTTTTTTTTTTTTTTTTTACATATATTACGCGAAACACAATGCGTCGTTTCGTATGTTTCTGTCCGAGACGGCGAATGTGGGGGGAAAAAAAAATAAATAATAACACACCCATACGCGTGACATATTATTATTTTATTATAATATTATACAATATATTATCAAGTACGGTGTAAATATTACGCGTATTTCTCCGGACATTATCACATAACGACATTCGATAACGCGTGTCGTCGAATCTCGTCGCACGAGCTGCGCGTATCTAAAATAATAATAATATCAATTCGATTTTTTTTTTTATGTATTCGTCGTTGTTTATAGCTGCTGGATGTGGGACGTTTTTAATATTTAAATATCGATGCAGTCGTAGTGTTTTTTCTACGGAGACCTGACACGTTTTGTGTTCTGTTCGATATTTTTATGAAGATTTTTTTTCCCATAGTTATATTGTATTTTAGATTTTCCTCCTCCCTCCATGGATTCTAAGCGAAACTATTGGTTTTACAACGACGTTAATTGTTTTTATTTACAAATATTCTTTACGCACAAATCGTACGTCGTAGGTATTTAAAACGATTTTTGATTTTCTCAATAGTTTCCGAATAAGGGGGAAAAGAATACACTACCAAAATAAATGCGGTCCTAGAGACTTGAAATTTACTGTACCGAGCGCTAGAAAAACATTTCTTCTAATTTTCGACTATTTATTGCAACAATTATTAAACGTTAAACTATTTAACGGTCATATTAAAAAATAGTCGAATATCGGTTTTTTCCTATTTATTAAATACGGCCGATGATGATGATAATAATAATAATAATAATAATAATGAAATAGTTTTATTTTGTTTTTTCGCTTTTAATACTAACGCGATAACGATTTTTCGTCACTGCTTTGATTTTGCTTCGATATTCACTGGACGATGTTTTCGTAATCTATCCGCGCCAGGGGCCTTAAAGGAATTTCTCTCAAAGTTTTCCATAGCACAGGAACAGCAACTATATATTTATATATTGATAAAAAGTGTCGAAATAATTTTATTTTCTTCTCTTCACGATCAAACGGAAAGGCTTCGGGAGAACAAATTTTCCGATTTCTCGGAGCATTTTATTCAGAAAAAATTTGTTTATAGAAAACGACCTTTAAATAAACGCATGTACGTGCGTTGGTATATAATAATAATAAATTTTATTAAATTACAAACGACGTTACTAAATTATTATGTACGGACGACGCGCGCGGCGGCACCCGAATGAAACGAACCGTGAAACGAAAATTGTCTTCACGGCCGTGCGCTCGGGGTAATTTTATTTATTTAAAAAAAAAAATCTCGCGGCGGTCAAACACTTGTAACTATGTAAGTAATAAATTGTTTTATTAAGAAAAAATATGTAAAAAAAATAAATAAATGTATATCGAAAAGTAAATCGTCTTTCATCAAGGTCGTCGGGTCACCACGCCTCCGATCGGATCGCGCGAAACGGACCTCCGCGGTTTTGTGATCCCGGGCCCGACCAACGCGAATTATTTACGTTCCTATAACATTACTATATTTACTTGTACAATAATAATAATAATAATAATAATAATAATAATAATAATAATAATAATAATAATAGCGATTTTCGTTTACTTTTTCTCTCTTTTCGTTGTCGAGACAACGCGACGAAAGGATTTGTCGTTATACCGCCACGCCGTATTCAACAAATGTCCGCGTAAAAATAATACGAAACACGGAAAAACGTGTCCTTCTGGCAAGGCCACGGGGCGTACAGGGCGTATCCCCGTCGCGAATGCGGCAAAACTTTACGGAACTCCGAGCTCCGATCCACAAACATTTCACGAGACTAAAATTTTTTTTTTTCGAACGTTTTCCATTGAAAGCGATCGCTTTCCTATAAGGACATCAGTTCCGCGCCAGTGTGCTCGAGCTTCATTGAATCGTTGAAGGCATGGCGAGGGCCGACCTTGAGATCAGTCTTCCATATAGACTTTAAGAAATACAATCCCCGGAGACCGTTTAAATGCGACGAACATGTGTACTAGCGAGTGTCGCACAGTTCGTCGTTAAACACGATTAATGAATTTTGTAAAGGAGAAGGCTTTTGCATGTTCAAACCGAAAACAACAAAACCACGACCGGTAATTAGAAAATTTTAACGCGTTAAAACGTTTTAAAATACACTGCGACCTAATCTGAACGAAACGAATGCAATGTCAATACCGAAAAGTATCGCGTTTGTGCGCGATTTCCGGGCGGAGACAAAAAAACAAAACTATTTCCATATGTTTTCGTATACGGTATACCTAACGCGTACTGAACACACGAACCAGTTAAATAAATAAATAAAAACCATTCGTACGCATTTTATATACAAGTAATTTTTCGTTACAGGATCACATTCAAGAAGTGTTGGACAAATGGACTCAGATCGACGACGAGATTTGGGCCAAAGTGATCGTGTTGGAAAGAAACCGTCGCGTGGCCAAAGCTTACGCCAGAGCTCCGATACTCACGGTTAACGGGTCGGACGAGGGATTCGACGGATACAGGTATGATTTTAACTATAATTAGTCGACAAACACTATAAATATAATATTTCAATTACGTTTAAAAACAAAAAAAAAAAAAAATTATTTTTTATACACTTAAGAAGAGTACGCGTCACGCAGAACGTATTCGATAATATGTTCGACACGTTAAAAGGAAAAACGTTTAGTGCTCTCTCTCTTTTTCTATGTGTAAATTCTCGGATTTCCTATAGACTTTCAAGACGCTTATTTAAGGACGGCCGGTGGATACGAATAATAATAATATAATAATTAGTATGTTAATGATTTTCGCCCGAACAATGCCACTCCCGAAATTATAATTATCGTCGGGTGTCCTCAAAGTCGCGGCGATGACGACGAGATTTACATAATTAAGTCGGTGGGTGACGCGAAACGTGTTGTACGCCGTCAACGCGAGACACGTCCTCTCGATAATACGCGTACCCAGTGGCGATTATAAAACTCTTATAAAAAAAAAAAGAAAAAAACAGTAAAATATACGTTTGAAATTCGCTTAAAATATTCTTAAAATCCGTAATGAAAATTTCGTTACATATTAGTCGTATACGCGCACGTAGTTCGAATACGACATCATGTTTAATAGTCGTAAATGTTATTTGAAAATCAACCGACACACTAATAAAAAAAAAACGTTTGTTATACGCGTGGAATAGCCACGCGTAATGTTTTTGATTTATATGCGCTATAATACGTATATAGTAGTGTTATCATAAGTAATATCTACCCACTACACCGCGCGTTTGAAAAATATACGCCATAAAACCCGCGCGCGTTTACTTCGCAACGTTGAAATATGTAAATATTGCGGTAGATCGCGGAAACAAACCGCAAAGTCGGTTTAATATTCGTTTTTCGCTAAATCGTTTTCGTAATATTTTATATACACCCGCGTTATACGAACAACAATTAATCAAAAAATTATAATAAAGTTCTGAGAAATAAAATAGTAATAATATTAATAACGATACGCGTAGGTTTATAATATTGTTTTCATGTATAATAATCTGTACTGCGCGAAGCTGTGGCGTTTCTCGAGAGAATTTTGTTTTTGTTTCTTAATATGTAACAACGACCGAATATTGGATTTGACCGAATGAATTTTTCACGTTTTCGCAGTCGCCAACGACTTATTAGACAAATGACGAGACGAATCCGTCTATATTAAAATTGTCGACCGCGCCGACAAACGAAATTTCATTTCCGAATGCTTTTAGGTTATTTTATATAGTCTGTTACGTTAATAGTAATCGGATTATCGTTAGAAATATTCCGGTGAAAATCGTAGAGAAATTAACAAAAGAAAAAATATCGTTAAGAGTACGTATTTTACGTTTTTCAAGAACATTATTTTTTCTTCTCCGTAAAAATACAATAGATAACATTTACTAAAACGTTTTAGAAGAACGAGCGGCGTTTTAATTTGGCCGGGTGCAGTAGACATGGAGGTGTTGAATTTTTTTCTTCTATCGCGTTACGCCATCGTCAAAACCTAACCTAAATTCGTACGCGTTATTATTATGTAAATGCGGCGTGTTATGAGATAATCAGTTTTTTCATGTATTTCTGTTGTACCGCGCGCGGTGAGAACTATTGTGATGAATTCGTACAAAATAATAAAAATAACCCCACCCGAATCACTCGTCTTCTACGATTACGAAAATATTCCTATTAATAATAATGTTGAAAACGAACTCTACACCGATATTGTCGTCTTGCAGGGGAGCCCTTTTATTATTATTATTATTATTATCATCGTTGAATTCCTGCAAGAGATAAAAGTTCGCAAAACGGTCCAGAAGAATTATTCTTTTTCCCTCGTGAGCGAGTCAGTGACCTCTCTTTCGATCTCCGTGTGTGTGTGTGTGTGTGTGTGTATAGGTACAGACAATTTGTTTTCCTTCTCTGCCGTCTCTTTCCCTTACATCTCATCTCGGCGTTCCTCGTATTTCCAATTCAACACTCAATATATTATTAATACACATTCACGACAACGACGCACACAGTTCGACAATCGCGCCGCGACAACTTATATATATATATTATATATGTACCACCGGCGTGGCGGTACTCCTTTCTTTACTAATAAAGTAAATATAACTCTTCGGATCGTGTGTGTGTGTGTGTATACGTCGTAGATGGCGTGAACCAGATGGTGTGTGTCGGCTGCTGTGCGGGAGGATAGGGAAGTGGAGTGGGTACTCTTCGTTTATAAATCTCTTTATAATCTATAAGTTCACAATAGGCCGTATAGAACGACGGTATTGAATAATTATTTTGCCTGGTGCAGCGTAGCTGGTACACGCTTATATGAGAACTTTTCATGTACACGCAGAGATGAACGCGAAAAGATTTCGAAACCAGTCGGATCGAAAACCCGTAAACGCGATTTATTTATGCGCGCCGGTTAGTTATCGAAAGAGAATTGAATTGTCAAAGGAGTGCGGCTGAGAAATCTCTTCGTTTAGAGAAAATCCGGGGAAAAAAAACGTTTTCTGTCTTGCAAAAGATAAAAAAACCGCGTCCGAAAATTCTTTGCGCGCGATGAGAAAAAAAATATTCGTATAAAAACGATAACGAAACCGAGTTAAACTCGCGGTCTGCCCGTGTACATTGGAAAAATTATTATTATTATTTTTTTAAAAGAAACCTGAAGACTCCTAGGATTTGACTGGCGTTTAAGTCTCCGACGATATTAACGGGAGGGGAAAAACAGATTTTATTTTATTATATATGAAAAAAAAAACGAGACGGCATTTTCGTTGTATAGTAATTCCGATAATTTTTTTTTTTTTTTTTTTGGAGTATTTAACGGGCGTATTCGATTTATGTGCCCAAGTTGTTTTTATTATCTTTTGCTTCCAAAGCGAGACGAGATCATCTGCACATCCGCAGAGGCGAAAACCGCGGTACTATTAATTCGGAAAACGTCGTGGGCTCGTCGTGTAATACCCACGACAAAATCCGCGTTCGCGTATACACATAATACGTGTTACGTACAAAACGATTACCCCGACCTCCGCAAAACGGTATATTTGTATTATGTGACGTATGACGTTTTTTTTTTTTTTTTTTTAATATTTATTTCGTTTTCGCGCGATAAGACAACTTCTCGCGCCGACAACGAACGTGTTTTCTCGTGAAAAAAAGGAAAAAATTAATATTTTAACCATTGCGATCGTTTGGTTTTAAACAAAAAAGTTCGTCGTGCGTCGTATTATTATAATATCACCGTCGTTGTACACTAGTCTTTTTACACGGAACAGAGTATATACATACGTCGTATACCCCGATTTTCCGTTCTTTACAGTAACTGAACGCGCAATACGCGCAAGCCGTTGTCGTTACTACCACTACTGTTAGGTCGACCTACAAATACATAATACGTATAATAATTATACGGTTTTTGTACGGCGGTGTAATTTCTTTTCGCCCGTCCTGTCGTTGTTATTTCTTAATTAGAACGAGCCCGCGAGAAAACGTTCGTGTACACAATATTATTATTTAATTCGGACACGACTGCGCCACGACACTTCAACGTGAATATATATATATATATATACATACGTACATTCCCCGCGGTTGCGCAATAATATTATATTGCGTTTATATTATTATTATTATTAATAATACACAGATTTGAATAATACGTATAACACGTCGGCTGTACACAATCGTTTCTCGAATCGGGCCAAAAAAAATAATCCACCGCGTATAATGGCACGCGTGAGTAAAGTGAAAAGTGTCTTGTAAAATCGCGTTGGACAGGGGTGGGGGATTATGTATCTCGTATGACATAACGAGTAAAACAAAAACAAAAAAAAAACGTTTTTCTCTGACGGTTTTCAAATACGCGTATTGTTCATCGCGTTTCGTTCCTTTAATTTCGCGTACGCACACAGATATATACGCGACAATAATTTTTTTTTTTATTATAAAGTCGAGATAAACGCGATATTATTATTATTTTGTCGAAAATAATAAACGCGATTATTCTATATTAATTCTTTTTAGACTTATGCAATAGTTTATGTCGCGTGAATTATTTTGTTTTTCTTTCTTCTAAACGAACACACCTCTCGTTTATCCACGGTTTTTTTTTTTAAATTCATTTCGTACATTAAACCCGTCGTAGCACGTTAAACGCGTACAAACATTATCATAATCGACGTACACGTACTACTTTTAATATTATTATAAATATTCATATACGCGTATTGTGGAATTCCGCGCGCGAAGACGTCTCTGGCAGTGAGTGTTTCGATATTTTCGCGTTGTTAGATACTTTCAGATGATGTGTATAAAAAATATACTCGTTTAAATAACAGCGACGAGTTGGCAACGGGTTTCTTAATTTTTTTTTTTTTTTTTTAAAAAAAAAAAACGTTTTTCGAGCCCCAAGAATAAAATATGCGTAGAATATTTTAATTGCAAAACATAAAAAAAAATATATATTTTTTTAAGGTCGTCGTTTTTTTCCCACTTGTATATTTTCGAAATCCGATCGTTTCGACTACATCACAACACTCAGTATATACTCGTGTATATATATATATATATATTATCTATATTATGCTGAACCGGTTTGAATAAAAACAAAAATATTCTCGTTTCGAATATTCAAACTTTACGCGCGTTCAATTAATTTCTAAGAGCACAGGCGTATTATTAATATTATACAATAAATATGCGTATCGGAAATATTAGTTTTGATTTTTTTAAACGTCCTTAATATATCGAATGTATACGGATAGTAACAGTATATTACTAATAATAAAATTTGTGGCGAGTGGAAAAAGAAAAAATCAATATCATTTTGTTTTTCTCTAAAAATTCCTTTTAAAAAAAAAAAAAAAATCGTCCTTTTTTGACAAAATCAAATAACGACGAGATTCTGCTGCGTCGTACAGCATCGATAATTTGTCCGCGGTTATTCATCCAACGATCCAACGGAGGAGAAATTCGTCTCGAACACGTGCGTACGTGCGTGAGTGAAAAAAAAACGGCGATCGCTTATAGAATTTAAAAAAAAAACATATTTATATATGATAAAAAATGAAAATTCCGCATAAATCGTCACGCGATTACGCGATTGTATAATATATATAAAAGAATATACTAATACCGTATCGAAATTTTTGTGGTTTTCGTCCGAATCTCCTTTAAAATCGTTTTTATATTCGTTAAACACACACGGAGGTTTTTTTTTGTACACTTTTGTTATAAAATATACGCGTGCTGCTACGACAGTGTTAAAAAAAACAACGAAAGAGTAGAAAAAAAAACACTACTATTTCGAAAATCCAATCAATCCGGTAGTCTCGTATCTCCTCGTCGATATCCTATTCGTGATATTATTATTTATTTATTTATTCATTATTATTATTATTATTATTATTATTATTATTATTATTATTATTATTATTATTATTATTATTATTATTATTATTATTATTATTATTATTATTATTATTATTATTATAATATTATTATTATTATTATTATTATTATTATTATTATTATTATTATTATTATTATTATTATTATTATTATTATTATTATTATTATTATTATATTATTATTATTATATTGGCGTCGCGCGAAACAGACACGTGTGCATAGGCCGCAAACGATAATATTGTTATTGTACACACAGAAACGATCGCTCGCAAACTATATTATTATACTGACAGAGATCTAGAAAATCGATTATAATATTATACATTATTTACATATATATATATATATATATATATATATATATATATATATATATATATATATATATATATATATATACTTGTTGCAGTAGATGATATTATATAATAATAATAATAATATATTCGAGATACGCACGAGTTAAAAAAAAAAGCCTCGTTCTTTCTCCGTATAATAAATTACGTGTGTGTGTACGCGATTTTTCTCGAACGACCAGCAGTAAATTGAATGCTTTTGAGATTTTCACCCGTTAGTCGCGAGACAAAATCTAACTGGAAATATCGGCAGTATACCCAGCATACGCGACGGATCTACAAAATACGATTTATACGATATTTTCACATAACACATCGTCCCGACCACTAGTGAAATCACATATTTCCCCCCTCCAACCCGTGTAATTTTATCGTTTAGCAATATATTTAAAAAAAAATAACCGAGAGAAAATTTACGAAGCTGCACGCGCGCCGTACGACTTTACAAAGATATATTTTTACTAATCTGTTTCTCTAAACTTTTTTCTCTTCGTAAATTCGTATAAATTATTATATTCGTAATGACTATATTATTATAATAATGTATTCCACGTACGTTCGGTTGAACAGCAGGAAAAAAAAAGCAATTTTCATAACGAAGTAGACAGGCGGTGAGATAATAAAAGAAAAAAAAGCCTATAAACACCGGCCGCCTCGCGTGTAACAACTCCGGATAAAAATCTCCGTAAAAATTAACGACTATAAAAATAAAAACGACTGGGCGGAAAGCCGTTGGAAAATAAAAGAAGAAATGTTTCAATTGGCGTATTCTAATAAAATCGCCGAAATCTCACGGGGGGGTTTTTTTTTTGTCTTGCCATCGACAAATCGATTTCGATCACACTCGCTCGCACCTGCAGTTATGCGCGATGATGATATCACACAAAAACGTTCTTTTCACAACGGTTTTTTTTTTTATTTCTTTCCGTAAACACTCGTATATATTAATACTTTATTTCCTCGACGTTCATCTTGCCTGCATACGAAGAAATCTGTCGGACCGAAAAGATTTAAAAAAAAAAAACATAATATTTGCGCGAAACGAGTGCGTCGGTCGAGTGCTACAGAAATCGAAATTTTCGTGTCGTTTTCCTTCTAATATGTGTTTGTAACGCTTGAGTCAGATATGAACGCTTTCGCCGTTCTTGTAAATTCGTTTTTAAACACTTTCTCATCGCGGTTTTCGTTAGCGGATGAAAATTCGGAGGGAAAACAAAAAAAAAATACACCGTTTTGCAGGTTTTCGCGTACTATTTGTATTTTATAACGGCGTATCAATACTCACCGCATTCCCGCAAGACGTTTAATAATGAATTGCAACGTAAACGCTAATCATTATTATTTATAATTTTCTCGTCGCGATCGAATATCGCGGAAACCGAATCCGCGTTTCGCTCACTGCGAATATTGAAATTATTATTATTTGTATTATTTTATCGCGTTTTTTTTCATTTTAAAAATTCGTACGCGTTAATTTCTAATCGATATATCGGTACGACCAGATATTCATTCGGATAAATAAGAATTTTGGATTGAAAACGGGACGAGAGAAAACGCGTACGTACAGCTGTTTACGAGGTCTCGTCTGTGTGTTTTTTTTCCTTCGACCTGTCGTCGTCGTCTAATTTAACGTCCTCGCGCGAGCAAACATTTTTTTCTTCTCTCGTTGCCGCCGCGGTCAGGCCAATGCCAAACCATCACTGACCACTGTACCGCGACTGCGTTATGTATCAAGCGAAACTAGTCGTGCGCGTCCGTGCATTTTTTTTTTTTAAGAGTATTTCGATCGGACACCCATTCAACGTAGACGGAACACTCAGTAATGAAATATTCGCTCTTAATTTCCAAAACATATTATCGATTTAATATATATTGTAAAATAATAATGATTCATTTTACCAGATATGTTATGTCTTTTGAAAACGTTATCAGTTTTAATATCATTGAACGCAAAAACGATATAATTACCGCGTTAACTATGTTTATTTCGCGCAAGGTGTAGACGCACCGACTGCGCGTCCAAATGCTAATATTGCGTTAATAACGAATAAAAACAATAAATTCGTTACTGCAAGAGCACACGAGAAAGAACTCTGTGGTTTATGGGAAATGTTACGAGATCACGTAGGATTTATAACAGTTTTGGCGTACTTGTCACACAAGTGTTTGCCTATTTTAATGAAAGTGCTAGTTTTTTTTTTTTTTTTGTAATTCGAAGAATAATATTTTTTTTTAAAAAATATTTAACTGAATTGTAATACACGTATCAACTAAAATATCACCTCATCGATTCATTAATAATTTCATGAATTCTACGAGTGTGCAAGTGAATGACAAAGGTTCTTGTAGATCGTTGAGCTTCGAGCTCTTCTAAATCCATCACAGCTAAAACTGAAATGACGCTTGGACGCGCAGTGATGAATGTTCACAAAAATTAAATGCTCTGATGGACGTGTATGGTTTCTCGATGGTCGATTCATCTGTGGCGGCGGTCCTCGGTGGTTTCTAACGAAATCAACGAAATATAATTACGCCGCAGTACGCGTCACCGATAAATTTAAGGACGTAAAAAATACAAATCGCGTCTAATAATGTCTGGGAAGGCGGTATCGCGCGCCGTAACCGCTGTTATAACACATATCGTAATGAGATGTGTCTTCGTCGAGAACGCGATTGTTTCGGGATTCGTTTTGTGTAATTCGCGCGCGCTGCCGAACGAGAAAAATGCTCGGGTAAAGGAGAGAAACGATAAAATAAAAAATGAAATAATAATAACCAACGAGTGTAAGACAATTAAGACGAATTTACACGGTGCCGTGTGTAAAACACGATAATAATTGTGTGGAAAGTGAGTTTCAAAAGAAAGAATAAAAAAAAAAACCGAGCGCGCTTATAACAATATAAAATCGCGGTGTGTGAAGTCCGAAAACTTGTCGCGTTACGTAAGTCCTGCGGAGAAGAATATTCCAAAAGAAAGAAAAACACGACGAGAACGTATTACAACGTACACGCTGCTGTAGGATGTCTCACGGGAGATTCGAGACGTTATTTTAATAAAAATTCGTAATTATTTTCAAATTAATTCATTCGACAATTAAAAACTCGTACGAAACCGTTGCAAAATCAGCATCGGACACGGAAACACGGAATTAACAAGACTGGACACGGAATTCGGAAAACCGGAGCTGCGAAGATCGTCATTCGGATTAAAACACTAGAGCCTCTTTAGAACTGGAGCTTTATTAAAAATATTTTCCAGTCTTTTTTTTGCGAAATCAAAACGATTTGACGTTTGTTGAAAAACGAATTTCCTCCCAAAAAATCCATAGGTTGATGTCGAATTTTTATTAAATCTATCTGCTTATTATATTCGCATCGGCGCAATGAATATTATTATTATTTTATTTTTTTTGATAAAACTGCAGCTCTGTTTTTGGAAAAATATCGAATTCGAAAACGAAATACAATTTTTTTTTTACCGCATTCGTCGGGTCTAATGTCTAGTCTTTCACATCGCCTCGTTCAAAAATCTCTCGCTTTAATTTATACGCTCGCGAATATTTTTATAAATTATATTTATTTTCACCGGCGCGTTATATTATTATATATATAAAATAATTATCGCCACATCGGTAACGATCGAAATGCCTGCGCGCGTTCAATAATAATAATAATAATAATAATAATAATACCTTTCCGAGCTCGTTATATAGTAATAAGACTTTCCCGCGCGTTCGCGATACAATTCACCATGTAACGTATTAATAAATAAAAAGTCGATGGTACACATACAAACATTTTGAAAACGACCGCGGCTACTCCATAATAATATATTATAGTAGTAATTGGACCGTCGACGGTGTTTGCGCACGGATATTACAGTTTCTAGCAACACTCTCTCGATTATTATTATTTAATATTTTTTTTTCCATTCGTTTTCAACGGGCCGTGCGATATTCCGACGACGTATTGTACTCGTTTCAAAAGTGGAAAATAAAACCGAAACAAACGCGGTTCGTGAACGTAGTAATAATAATAATAATAATAATAATAATAATAAATCATTACATACGCTATTATTGCTGCGGCCCCGCGGACGATTAATGTGATCGGCGATAATAATAATTGGAGAAAAAATAATATCGGTTCTCGATTTTTCCACCACAACACACGTTATGAACTAAAACCGACGACGACCGCCGGTTTTCGACTTTTTTTTCTCCTCTCTTCTTCTTCTTTCGATCGATACAAACACCCAAAGTTCGAATAGATTTTCAATTTGAGAAATAACGCGCGTAACATAAAGCAACTACTCTCCTGGATGACATGCGGATATCTGTTCTAGTCCAAATAAATCAATCTGTCGACGCGGTGTTGTGGATTCCATTTTCCCCAATGGAACGATGAAAACGAAGGAACTCGCGAGTAAAAAAAAAAAAACGCTGAAAGGTATAAAAAAAAGAAGACGAGTACGACGATGGGTTGACTTAAAGTCCATATTAACTGTAACGGAGAGAACTTCTTCTAAGGGGAGAATAAAAAAAAATCCATATTTCGTTATGGTTATCTTTTGACTAAACGTGTTGAATTTCTTTTTCTTTTTGGTAAAACGTGTTATAATATATTTATGTAATTTTTGTTTTGGTATAATTATTATTCATACATTCGGCTATTTTAACACGAATATTTTTATTTTTTTTTTAAAAAAAAAAACGTTTATCAATATAGGCGTATTAAATGTGTATTAGAGACGCGTTTATATAATTGTGTATAACGCTTGAAACTCCTGTGCGTACACACACTAGTTACACGCGCGGACTATTTTTTTTTTTTTAATATTCGGTTGAAATAGAAAAATAAACGAGGAAAGAAAAAGAAATGTTGAAAAAAAAACAGCGGTGTACTTTTTTTGTTCTTTCCCGCTTCTGCGAAAACGATTGCGAAAATAAACGCGGAGATTATTGTTGCAACGCGCGTCCAGTGGTATTTTTTTTACCATTCGAGATTTCATTTTTTCCATACGATTTTTATACGCGCGAGACCTTCGTGAGAGATTTTTTTTCTCTCGGCCCGTGTCCTATATTTTTATTACGTACGCGAAATATTAATTATTCGGTCGGTGGGTCGGAGCAATAATAATAATAATAATAATAATAATAATAATACGACGACGACGACGACGTTGTCTGGCCAGCGTGTAATGCATAAATAAGACGTCGTGTGTTCGCACGCGGTTCAGAAACGAATTTTCCGGTCCGCGAGATACGTCGCGCCGACGATATATAATTCGTACGCGTACGCTTTTCGAGAAATCGCGGCGCTATGTTTGTTTATAAGGACGGCTGCGGCCGCGTAACGAATATTTACGCACATATTACGCGAATCGGAGCGAAACCGCAATACAAGTAAACACACGTGGAAAAATAATAATAATAATAATAATAACGTGTAAATCGAGCGTGTAAAACTGTCGATTACTAATGGCGAATGGAAAATGTGTAACGACAAAAGAACTGGGGGGGAAGGGTTACAACGAGGCGTAAAACCTGTGTAGTACGTATGTATTTTTTTAATCATCGCGTGTCTGTGTATATATTTATATATTATATACTTGAGGTACAATATAAAACGAGAAATCGACCGGTATTCACGCGTGCAAAATAAATAACGATATGGTGAAAAAAAGAAAAATCAACATTTAACGCGTTTGAGGTGGAGGACCGTACGAACGGACATGGATTTTTCTTTTGCTACGACGCAGCCATCATAAATGTTTATAAAATTAGACGAAGATTTCAAAAAAAAAAAAATCCTTTGTAAAAAGCAAAACAACGCGATGGCTGGGGCGACGTGTTTGTATAGCGGAAGGAAGTGAAATGTGAAAATGTCCTCGCCGACATTTATCACCGTATATCCACGTTTTGAGATTTAAATCCGTTAGATACGCTCTATAGAAAAAAAAATCATTATTTTTCCGATCGATTATATTATTTGATAAATTAAAACCTTATTGTATAACGAAGAAAAAACGAATGTATTTACTAATTGAACGGCGATCGACACACGTGCCTCCGGCAGGGATGAAGTCGACCTGTAAGACGCGTTGTCCTAGTGCCCCAATTTATTTCGTTTTGCTAGTCGAACAGAATTCGTGTTCTGTTTTTTTTTTTTTTTTTAAACCGATAACAAAAAGAAGAAGAAAAACACAGTTCGGACCGTGTCATATTATAATTATTTACGTCACGTCGAATAATATAAAACAATCAATCGGACAATGATTTATACCTGCGAAATCGGAAGTAGACAGTCATCTTTTTGTAATATTACTAACTGTACCGGAGGGGACGTTCGGTTTTTTTTTACAATATCAATATAATTGTATATTGTCTCTGGTCGTCTCGGTATTTGCATATTATTTTATTTCATGTATGTTTTTTTTCTTTTCATTATTCCCCTATCGGTAATTTTGGCGCTCTCTTAGCACTATTCATTGTACACGCGCTTTTCTTATATATATATATATATATATATAAATTGCGTCTCTTTGAACAGAGCGGTACGTTTTAACGTATAAAAAATATGTTGTAATAAGTGGCTACTCTTGAGACGACCTAACTCGGTGGTGAGCGATTGCAGATTAATACAGAAATGTTGAACTAATGTGTTAATAAAAAATATTTTTAAATACGCTCTCTCTTTGAATCATATTTCGGTGAGGGGTTAGGCGTTAAAATTTTACCAACCATTATTTCAACTGAAATTTTCAGTTAGTTTCAGTGTACGAATACTCATGAAGTGAGGTATTTTTATAATGGACGAATCTTTGTGAAGAGAAAAATATTTATTTTTTTCAACCGGTATAAATACTTTTAAATCGTTATAAATATATTTTGGAGAATGGTTTTATTTTTAAAACTCCATATTTTCGTATTTTAATAATAATAAATTTTGTTTTTTAATAAAAAAAGAAAGAGAAAATATTATTAAGTACTATTTAACGTATTATTTCTTAAAATTTATCTAAAACGGCTATTCTCAGATATTACATATGGATTTGCATTAAACGAACAAATAAATACTATTGCGTAAATAAATATTGAAATTAAGTATATTGGATTCATAAGTCTTTTAATTTTGATTATAACTGGGTCCAATTAGTTCGGGAATACGAATTGATGGGCAGGTGTGTATCGTTTGGACGAAATCGCCGCGACGACGAAAGCGCCAGCAGGTAAAACGCGAAACGATAATTTTCGATTTATTTCGAAAATACGACGGAATAAATGTAATAAACCGCAGTGTACAACGTAAAAATAAATAAAAAACCTCCCCCGTTTCAAAAGAGTATTTTCTCCGGACGGCGTATAAACACACAATAATAGTAGAAGAAAAAAAAAAAATATCATTTTTTACGTACCGCTCTATGTACCTATATATAATCATATATTCTCCGAGAGCAATTCGGTTCGCCGCGTACATACTACACACCACAAAGCAATCCGATTATATTACATTTTTTACAACGATTTCTTTCGTTTTTTTATCCGCGTTTACAAACGCGCGCGCGCGTGTCTAATATTTTTAATATGTGTTTGTGTACAGTCATAATACGCATATAATTCGGCGACCACGCGAAATACACGACTTATTTGTACGCGCGCTGTTACGATGTTTTTTTTTTTTTATTCCACAATTTACGTGTCGTATATGTAATAAATAAAGCTTATTCAGAATAACGTTTCACACACGATCTCTATACATATATGTATAAGCCATTTTTTTTTTAATCTTTTTAACCCGCCGTAACCTGACGCGTTTACGCAATTCGCTCGTATTATATCGTATGACTAGCGAGCGTTTATCGCGGCTCGGACGCGAAAAAAAAAACGCGGAAAAACATTTTTTCCCCGAGTGTGTTTTCGCCATTCAACGAGAACGCACTCGTAAACGCAATTCGTACAGTAACGGTTTATATTAATTTTTTTCCATTAGTAATTTTTATTAAAACGCCTCTTCTCGGACAACGTTTGAATTCGGAAAGGAAAAAAAATCCAATTCGATTTCTGTTGTAATTAAAAAAAAAAAAAAATTCTTTTATATTTTCCCAAACGCGAGCACATCGTCTAGAAATCCAATTAATCGAATAGACGTGATTTTATAAATGTTTCGTTCCCGCAGTCCATATAACGTCAAATCGTTGTTTGCGCGCGATTCATAACCGTATGCTGCGAAATATTACAGGATGAAATATTTTAACAATAATACGCGTACACTATATACGAGTGTTTATCACTTGATAAAAAAACTGTATGGTCGTTATAAGAAAATAAAAAAAAAAATTAATTATATTATCGCGTCGGACGACCGTTCAATTTGTATTGCGCGCGTGTCCAATCACTTGTTGTTATTATATTAATCGATCGATTATTATATGGTGAATTACGATATTAGTTATAAATAGCGATTATTCATGCGACTATTCGATTAGGAAAAACGATCGTTTACACGAACGGTTGCATACGATAGTTTGCGAGAAGAATTATAGTAAACGATTGTTCGTGAACTCAATTAATTATGTGCTATAAAACACTTACGCATGCACATGTCAATAATAATAACACCACGGAGTTTTCAGTAATATTATACGCCGTAAACGCTAGACGAGAATTTCATCACTTTATGCGATTCGTAAACCTTCCCCGAACTCTTAATCATATACATTTTTGTGTCAGCTGTACCGTCCTCCGGGTGTTAGCTCTCGGTGCTCAGCCATTCCATTTTGCTTAGCATCCTCTCGCATATATTTCTTTTAATTTTTCGTCGTTTCTTTTTTCTCCTAATCGAATATTTTTCGGTAATTTCTTAGCGTATAGAAAAAGTGAAAATTTCTCTTAAGACCTCGGACGGATTTTTTAAAATTTTTTACCAGAGTAACAGAAAAAATATTTCAGTTTTTCTCGTCTTCGACCTTGAACGTTATAATCGTAAAAGTCTCTATGGATTTTGTCTGGATAATCGACCGTTTCAGAATACGGAAATGTTTGACGATTTATTTTTTCACAAATATATTATAATATATGGAGCAACGACGAAAAATAATAAATATATATTTGTATACCGCGGCGCAATTATTGCGTGGTGGCGGTGTACAATGGGCGCCGCGCTTATATCGCACAGTCTGCCGCTGCTGCTGCTGCTTCGACTCGGTGAAAGTGCTCGCGTGCACTAGGTCAGTGTTACATAATACTACGCGTCCTTGTTGTTCTAGTTATTATAACTGTGTGCGAGAAATATCAGAAAAATATATAAATATATATTCGTATATATCGGGCGGTATTGCTTGGGAGCCGTCGCCCCTCCGGAGAAGAAACCGCCGGCGAGTGGAGTAAATCTCAAAAGAAAGAGAGAGACGCACTTATATATATATATACAAAACGTCGTGCGTTTTATTCGAGACGGACCACACATCACCAACCCGTGCCCGAGTCCTTTATATGTCGCTCGTTTTTCGTATTATTATTATTATTATTATTATTATTATTATCATCAATATTTACAACTCCGCACGGCCTCGCCGCCGTCCGTTGCTCAGTCGCCGGCCGCAGTGTAAATTAATAAATTCCCCTCGTTGGCACCGACGCGCCGCGCTACCCGTGTCGTCGTCTCTCCTTCGTACGGACGCGAAATCAGAAAAAAATTTTTTTTCATTTTCAGATACAAATTTCTCCAAACGATGTCTAAACGCGGCGGTTTATTCTTCGAATTTATTATATATGTATCGTTGGATAGGTATAAAACATACGCGCGTCATGTACACTACACGATATTATATTTTTTTTTTTGATTGTAAAAGTACACTCTGTACTGACTTCTGTGGTCGTCGACACGCGTCGGTAAAGTTACAGAAACTCTCGTTGTCGTTACCATTTCGCTTAGGTTTGTTATCGTTTAATGTTTAGCTGAAAGTACAAATCGCTTATTTATAACGTTCCGTGTGTCGTCACACCACGGCTCTTAACGACTCGTTTGTCATTCGGTCGACAAGCGAAAGGAAAATATTTTCGTCTTGCTAACGACCGGACGGTAATTATATTATTAGCGAGTCGCGTTTACACGAGTACTCGTATTTATATACTATCAATACGCGTGTTATTATTCCTTCCAAACGACTATATACGCAATGTTAAACTTAATTATAATCCTTTTAAATATTCAATCCTTAGTAAGTGCTGAGTTTTTCTCATTTTTATACGATCCGGTTGTATGACTATTCGGCAAATGATCAAAAATTTCCGCGAATGGGGTCCGTGCCGACTCTCTTTGCTCGTCCGATTTCCGAATCTCGAATACGAGCACATTTTTTTATTGATTTCAATAATCCGCCTTTGCAATTTTTGAATTGTTTATTTATCAATTTATTCATCTTCTTAGCACTTATAAATAAAAACAGAAAATATCGAGTGCGTACGTAATATTTAAAATAAATCATAGAAATACAACGTCAAAAACGTAATGTTGAAAGAAAAAAATGTTTCTCTTACATTTTACTGTAGGAACGACGGAAAAGTATTCGTATACACGAATACTTCTGTAATACGAAAATATTATCGAAATATTCAAATAGGAAAAAAAAGATTTATTTAAAACGTTAAAAGAAGAAAAAAAATACGCGATTTTATAATTTGTCGATATTTTCCCATACGATCGGAGCAGACAAATAGTTAGGTAACGTCATATAATAATATGTAATTAAACTTTCCGAAGAGTCATTACACTATAGCTACGACGTCTATAAATGTCGTTATATAATGACTGTTCGAAGAACGTATTTGATACTCGTACTAATGTCTAAATTCAGTCGATTTGCTTATTGCTTTAAAAAAAAATTGTAAAAATAAAATTCCATCGTTACCATTTTGGGGAAACGAACATTTTTTTTTTTGTTTTTCTCAACAATTTTCCACGATTATTATTCAACGGCGTATCGCGTCCGCGATAAACGTGTCCGATTAGGTTTTCCTACGGACAGGGCCGGCCCGAGGTATTATAGCGCCCCGGGCAAATTTTTATAAGGCCCCCCCCTTAAGAAATATTCAGTATACCAAATACTATTTTACACATTGGTATTGTTTAAAACGACTTATATTTATAGAATTCTGGATAAAATAATTATTCGTACACAATTATCGATAAATGTATTATTATTATTTCTTTAAGTACATAGTGATTCTTAATTATTCTAAATATTTTCACAATATTTTGCTATTTTGGAGTGTAATCGGATTTAGAATAAATGACCAGCGTTTTGACTGAAAACAAAAAAAATGTCCTGCTTTCGCCGGTCGTCTGTCTGGGGCCCTAAGGCGCCCCGGGCAATCGCCCGGTTCGCCCGTATCTTGGGCCGGCCCTGCCTACGGACATCGTGTCACCGCAGAAAACAAAACTGTACATAATATAATTTACACGTAATTCTAATCGATAGGTAACCTAACCTCCATTGGCTTCGTATACATTATCATTATCGTTATCGACTCGATGACCTCATCCGAAGTAGCGTGTTCTGTATACAACGATTCGCTGCGGCTTATTATAATAATATCGAATATATTATTATACTGCACATTGTATAGTTTGCCCCCGTTTGACTGACGTCCTAGCATCCTTGGAAACCTCGGTCCGATCGGGCTGATCTGCAAAATTAGATCGTCGATCGGTGTATATTCAATATTTTGGCGGACGGACGGACGCCGTATCTTATTTATCTATTTATATATATATATATATATATCGTTATTACCGGCGATGACGACGCGTTTTCGACGTGTAGACAATATAATATGTGTATACACACATACAAGATAATATAACTAATAATAAGCAAACCACCGTCGCGTACAGTCGATACGAATACACGAATTTTCAAAGTCTTTTCGCCAATTATTGTTATTATCATCGCAACATGTAATAACGTAACAGCGCTGAAGAAGCTGCATTAAATCTAGTCCGTATATAATCGTTTTCTTCTCTCTCCGTCGTTCGAACACCCTCAGTATACGGAGTTTTTTTTTTTTTTTTTTTTTGACAAATATTAATAAAATTAGCTCTCACCTATTACATGTCGCTTATTTGTCGTCTATTCCGCCGCCGGTTCAAAAAATCTAAACGTTATTTTACAAAAAGAAATAACGAATAAATAAACGTTTATCTCATGAAAGTAATTATATTCATCTTCTTAAAATCTGATTCGAGCGGGCCGCAGAATTTTTAAATTGCGTTATTTTAATAACGAGTTTGGCGATTATTTTTACATATTGTACTCGTAGTTAAATATAAAAAAAAAAAAAACTCTTATTCATTTAATTGTACACGATGTTCCCGGGGAAAGAGGGGAAATAACACTGAAAAATGTAAAATGAAAACAAAAGAAAAATTTCTGAAATTTATTTTAAAATGGGAAATCTCAATTGTTTCTTTTGTAAAAAATTATGTAAGCGGGAACTATTACTTTTTGATAGCTGTAATAGAAAAGCAATTCAGACGTCATTTAAACTCGAATTTCAAACGAGGACGAAATACCTGTGGTTCGAAAAGAGAATAGAATATTTTAAAAATTCTATATAAAAAAAGTTTATTATCATCGCAACGACTTTTATATGCCAGCCATGTGGAGCGTTGTGTTTGTAGTAATATCAGCTGCTATTTTTTAAATAAAAATCACAATTATCATTTTAATTTCATACGTACGCCCTATAGTGTATTATAATATATAGAAACTAAATATCGCGTAACGTTTAAAATCGTTCCCGATATGCGTTCGCGATAATATTTCTCGTATTTCGGTCAGCATTGCGAAATAGATTTTCTCGTACTATATAATATCTGGTGGTAACAGTTATTACTGTCTTCTCCGAAGTTTTTATTTTTTTAATTTATTGTCGACTGTACGCCTATTAAATTATATAAATATTATTACAACGAGGATTATTACGCGTGTTTTTTCGTAAAAAAATATACATAAAACGTTTTATCGGCGTAATATCATATTTTATTATGTATTTAGTTCGAAACGTCGTATAGAATAACGACAGGATGGAGGTACTTGCATAAAATAATATGTCTCGAAACCTTGTCGTGTTTCAGAATCGGCGTGAACGGTTTCGACAATCCGATGCGTGACCCGAAGACCGAAGAAGTGAAAAAACAAGTGGGCCTCGTAAGTATAAATAAAAAGAAATGTATATCGATTTCCGCTAAAAGACGCGTTGTAATAACTATGCCGAGGCGAAGTATAAAAATATAATATGTGTTTTTTGTCGCAGGGAGTCAAAGTGAAAATGGACGATCAAGGCAACATTTTGGTGAAAAGATTGTCGGGAAAGAACGTGTACGTGAAAAGCGTAGCGAACGCCGGCGAAGAGACCAGCATCGGTGCGGACGTGCTAAAATTACCCAACTGCTGTCTGGAGAACGACAAACCGGTTAAGGTGTGAATATTACTACTAATAAAAGAAAAAGAAAAAAAAACCGAATAATTATTATTACAACTGCGCGTAACAATTATGTTAATACGGAATAGGACTATGTGTGTCGTATGCATACGAGGTCTTTCATTCTTACACGTGTGATAGTAATATCGAAAATCAGTGGCGTCCGAATCCCTGTGCCGTATAGATAAGATTATTTGCATTATATCGTCAAAAAAAAAAAAAAGTGGTGAGCGTAGATTTGGTAAATTATAAAAAATAGGAACAACGTACTTATATGTAATATTAAGTTAAAACATACGATAAATTTCTAAATGAGTTTTGTTTAGTTAAATTACGTCGTTCAATCCGTTTAGAAAGCGTTCTTAAATAGAATTTGCGCGATTAAAAAAAAAAATTCGCGTTAAATTTATGTCTGGGTCTCAAAATGTAATACAAGTTTACCACATAAAGTTCCGAATTCATAGTATGTGTATTAATAGTCGTCAAGAGGCGTTGTTTTCAGGGAATTTTGAAGAATAGAAATCTCCTACGAGTATTACAGTGTGTGGATTTTTAATATTACAATACGGTTAATGAAGAAATGCGTGTTGAATACTAATTATTTTTTTTGACGAGTTATGATTTAAAAAATTTAAAAACATCGTTTAACTGCAGCGCACTGCGATCCCCAGATGAGCTTTCGTGGACTCGTAAGCATAATTCTTAACAAACTTTCAGTGTGTACATTACTTATTTTTTTTAGCTATTATATACCGTTCTTATTATTTTTACTACACCGACGTGTCGAGTTCATTGAATGGCGTATGTAATAATTATATGTATAGCAGTTCGACCACCTCTAGACACTCCGCACACGCCGCATATTGTTTTCGGACGAACTCGTATTTGCGCCCCGCTGCAGAGGCGTCCGTTAAAAAGACAAAAATAATATTCTGTAGTGCTGTTATTATTATCGGTCATTGAGTGGTCAGAGAATTTTTACGCGCATAATATTTGCGATAAAAAATTAGCGTAAAAACTAGCAACGCTCTTACGAGTGCCGAGTGGGTAGCAATGTATGTATATTATATACGAATAATATTAATCTTCTCAGCGAACAAGGTTGGGGAATGATTATAGAAATATGTAAAAAAAAAAAAACACGTGTGTTATTAGCCCGAGTACTGAGGTCGACCAGTTTTGGATTTCAGACGTCAGGTGGCTCGTCTAGAACTTCTTTTTACCAATTTAGCAATATTCTCTCTCCTACACAAACGGTAGAGAATTAAATATTATCATTTTAACTGTCCGCGACAGTGTTGTACTTATATAAAATCTACTTATAAAATCCTTAAATTTAACGGGGAATGATTTCGCAAATCCGGTCATTGCCGGAGTGGTCAGATCACGTTTGAGATCCAAATGGCTGATGACAAGAGTAAAATCGTGTTCTGAGCAGTTAACGTCTAAGAGAAACTGTTTTGTTATATACTGAAAAAAAATTACGTAATAATAAGGCGTAACACAACCTATACTCTCTTATAATTATTTCTGAGTATACACTACACTTGTTATATGACTTACGTAGTACCTATGAGTTAGACCAAAATGTATATATTGTACCCAAGTGTTAGCTATAGAAAGTATTGACTGATTATTTACACAAATAATTTAATTTCTATACGCGCGCGCGTGTGTATATAAGAGAGAATCGCGCGAACTGCAAATATTTCTAATTTTACATATTATAAAATTATATTACCGAAAAATTGACAATATTTTTTTTTTATACAAGACGTGTGTTATGTAAAAACTAGTAAAAAAATATGCAATAAAGCAAAGTCGAAGTTGAATATTTTAAACGTATATGTGTTGAAATGATTTTCAAGCGAACAGAGAAATTTTGCGTTTTGACAACTAAATTTTTTTCGGTATTTTAAATTCAGTACACACCGATACATACCACTGTACGTTTTTCGCGTGTTTCAGTTGTTCGACATGAAGAAATTCCAACAAAACGTGTCCAGGGAACTGCGAAGAGCGTACCCGGATCGCAGGCGTTTGGAATGTCAGTGTTTGAGTGCCATCAGCTTCGTGAAGAACGAACCGGACATGTTGGACAGTCCTATATGGGTGTTGATCATAAACGTCGTGGCCATGGACATGCTCAAGTCGAAATTGCCACCAAGTAAGTGGATTTCATTCGAATCTTAGGCGCGCGGTACACGCCGAGGATGCAAAACTGGCAGAGGGCAATCTGCTTATAGGTATAAAGTTTGCGCAAAAGCCGATCGGTTTTTATCATTCACACAAAAACCCAATTCGAATAATATACTTGAAAGTAGAAACATCGAAAACCCACGTTTTTCTCTCCGCACCGTCTTATAGAATCTGATAAACGAAAATGCTTTTTGATTACATCTTCCCTGAATGACTTTTCGATATTACTCGGTTATTTTGGAAAACGTATGAAGCATTTTTCTCAATCGACCTATCATTTCCATATTTTTTTTTTGTAATAGAGCAGCGCGTGGACGAGAGAAAAAAATCACCAAAGGCCGCACTGTTGCATTGCCGACGAGTCATAATAAAAATATTTGTAGTGCCGAAGCGTGAAATGAATGCGCCCGCAGATAAGTGTATGCGCGCGAACAATGAACGGTCCGAATGATTTTTTTCTTCTTCTTCTTCTTCTTGATTGGTCACAGGACCGCAATTTGATTAGTAGCCCCTCGGGTGCCGAGTTCCCATCGCGATTCGATTGTCTATTAATACGCGCAGTTTTATTATTATTCGTCCGAACTCCTCCAGTACGCGGTGCACGGGTCGCTGAACCACAACACGGTTCGAAGAGAACAGTTGTGTCTTAAAGTATGCTAGAATCTCTAAATTCGCAGACGATCGTAGAACAATTCAAGCAGTAGGACTGGCGAAACGTTCATGAATCGCTATGATTATTGATCGTATTTAGAGAACAAATTGTAAATACCACAATGGCCTATACGTCTTATGGAACATATGTGACTTCACTCGGATCATCAGAAGGATTGATGGATACGGTTGTAAGACGTATTGTCGTATCGTATGATTTCCCCACTGCTCTGCAAAATGCATCAATATGAATGTCAATATATACTTGGATACGTGCGGGGTATAAAAATGTAAAATTGCGTGGTCTTCTCTGGATAATTCGTCACTGTTTACACTGTATATTTGCATACCAGCTGTGTTACTTATAAAAAAAACTCCTGTACCAGGTACTTCAAAATGATAAGGCTTATTCTCCGTCGCTGTTAATAACAGCGATGCAAAGAAAAAATATAATAATATTATCGCGGCGACCGAGTCGGACAAGAGGTTTTTGCGTATTTATATTTTCCTATATAAGTGTATGCGATAACATTTATTTTGACAGCGTGGGTTGACACGTAATACGTATAATATATGGCATGAACCCACGGAGATCGAAAGAAAATAAAAATATTAAATATTTCTTCTCATTCGTTAGTACATTTATAATGCCCACTCGACGACGACGACGATATTAACGATATTTCGTATAAAATACGCTGTACAAACCGAAACATCGAGATCGTTGTCCTTCGGATATTTTTGTACTTAACGGTTTCTCTACACGAGATCCTACGTAAATATATCTCGAAGGCGTTCGAATCGTTGGTATCGAATTTTCATGCTATATTTATATCACATAAAATCCCGTTTTTCGAATAAAAAAAAAAAAAAAAGAAATACGATCTGTTCTGATCTGATCAGATGGCCGGTCTAGCAGCGCGGAAACGTATAGTGGTTTTTACGAACGCGCGAGTTATTCCAAAACGATTCGTTTGATCCGGGGGAGAAGGAACTTTTATTTTTCTGTAATCATTACAATTTGTGAAGAGTAATTATAAGAGTTATCGATTACATTGAGTTTTTATTATATAATAAACTTGCAAATTTTCAACGTGACTTGCTGCAGCGCGTCCAAGCGATACAAATTCTTGATAAACCCGTTGAAGCGTATCGACCGTCGATCGAGTTGACGTAATGTGACTCGTTTTCAGTTCGTCGAGATCTCACGAACAGTGTCTTTAAAGTATAACCGCAATGAAAACAAAATCGTAAATAAGATCGTTCGGGGTATATAGTTGCGTGTTCGTCGTGGATCAGAGATCTGCGGACTTCAGCGGTAGTTGAAAGTAGAAATCATCTCTATCGCAATATCATAGGAACATTTATGATCACCTTAAAGTATCATTTTGCGAGCCAACGGATTTATCGATACTGCCAGTGTTCTCATCAGAGACAAACGGTTCGGGGTGATCTTTTTCTCTCGAAATGGCACCGAGGGTGTATCTCGCAACACGGTGGAAGTCGAAAAACTTTGACAATCCCCCTTCATTCAGAGAGAGAGAGAGAGAGAGTGTTCGAGTATGAATGACGTATCATCGTCGAGGAGGAAAAAAAGAAAAAAATCTCCGAAAAATACATAAACAGTATTTTATAACCCGGAAATCAATTTAAAAAAAAAAAATCACTCGGATAATCGCACAAAAAGGCGACCGCGTTCCAAATAAATTGCCGTCCGAAGGCGTCAACAAAATCCAAAGACGATTTAGTTTTGCCATCGGTGGAAACGGAGAAGGATAACGTCCTGAGACCACGTCCTCGTCTCAACCGGAGTAAGTGACCTCGAGTCGCCATCGTCGCCGCGGGTGGTCCGCGGGTGCTCCGTTATGCGTGTACACATCGTGCCGTCCGCGCGACCGATATCTTCTGCAGCTCGTCACAGACACGGACACGGTGTTGTACTTTCGAGGACGATGAGCTTATTTAATTGGGGCCCGCGAACGATTCCGCGTCCCGTTGACCGTTCGCGCACACCACCACCGTGTTATGTACGCGAAACCGTTACCCGATGGTATCGTCGTCGGTCATGACTCGACGGGATAGCCACAAGGACACGTTATTCTCTCAAGCGCGAGTATCTTCGTCCAGCATCTCCCGCCGGAGACACCGCTCCGTCCGTTATCCTCTAACAAAAATGAAAAATCGACGAAGGTGTTAGGTTTTTTTTTTTAAGGAACGAAAGAGCGACTCTGTTTCTTTACCAGCTATTACGGCTTTTAAACGAGCCCCAAATTCCCAATCCGTTTGTAAATTATTATCAGAACGCTTTTTTTTTTACGCTATAAACTAAAAATTTTAATCGTTTCCTCTCGTCCACCGCACGCTATAATTTATTATAAACGTGGATTACGTCGCACGTCGCGGTATGGTAATTTAATCGTTTTGCGCATTGTTGTTTACGCAGTGAAACGGTCCACGGTGGACATCAAAAACCGGCCCCGAATCCCGATCCCGGACGAGGACCCGTACAGCATAGCGGGCGCGAACATGGTGGCCGCGACCAGGGAACAGCTGATGATGCAGACCGCGGGACGTCGGGGAGACAAGCCGCCGAAATTGCCGCCCAGGGACCCATCTAACCCGTACCCCCATGACATACCAAAGGTGAGAACGAAACGAAACTAATCTGTGTATACAGCCGTCAGATAAAATCCTCTGTCCGTTGTTAAGCCCGCCTAAACAATGAATTCGCGTTGATAATATTTTTAAAAAAAATTCCTAAAACAATTTTTTTTCTTCTGAAACTCCCGTTTGATATCACCGGAAATCTAATCGATTTTTGCTGCTGAACGAAGAACAAGAAAACAAATCTAATTACAATCGGCGGAGAAAGAACATTCATCCGCAATTCCTTTTCCGTAATTTCACTTTTGCGTCGTAATATTTCGAATATTATTCGAGTCGTATTATAATAATTAATTTATGCGCACTTGTGAATTCGTTCAATTTTTCGTCGTCCTGCACTGATTCGTCAGTATTGTCAACGAGAAAATATGTCGGCAACGAACGCGTGTACAAACGAACCAAAATCAAAGATTATTTTAAAAATAATAGACGTCTGTATCCAATACACGATTAGGGCATGCAATACATACATTTATACATTTTTTATTCCTGATCGGACTCAGATCCAAAATCGAGTATGTGTGTATGAATATCATAAGATTTATTGAAAAACGATAAGTTCTCATATGTGTTTGAGTACATGGATGGGATCCCAATCCGGATCGAATCTTAAACGTTTAATAATTATTTGATTTATAAATAATTTTTGTAAAACGATTGTATTACAGTATTATCACACTTTAATAATACACGTTTTTTGTTTTTTTGTTTTTTTTTTTTCGTTCACTCGTCTCGTGTGGTAATATCGTCGTGCACACAGCCCGACTACGACGACATTGAAGAAGAAGAAAACAGATTGGCCGGCACCATGAAACAGTTCACCTCTTCCAGAGGAAAGGACAAAGTCAAGGACAACAATAGCAAAAAATACGGTAAATATTTTTGATCATTACACTGCGCATTTACATAACGTTTTCAGTAAAAACGCATTACCCACCCAACGCGAATTTCATTCGTTCCTCACAATACGTAATATATATATATATCGATAATAATTGGTACGGCGCACGCGAGAAATCGATCTGCTGCTGCAACAGCCGTCTGAGAAGGCCCAGTGACAGTGTATGGTATAGTATTGGACTCTTACAGATAACTCAAAATTCTCGACATCAAATTGAATTGCCTTTGAAATCGCTAAATAATCTCGGCTAATTGAATATGTATGCTCACTGAACATAGTAAAATATAGTTTTTCCAATGTACCGATCGATAGTGGTGCGATAAGAAATTTGAAAACAGATTTGAATAATTTTCGTTTTCTCTCAATAAAAACCTCCAAAATGAAGTGAACAAAAAAAAAATTGCTAATACTCAATTTTTCGGAGATTTGAAAATGAATAAAAAAAAACCCGAGGAAAAGTCAATCTGTATGGTGTGTAAAATTTGTTTTTAAAATCTTCATATAGCATCATTAGATCGAAAGAAACATATAACAATTTTACTACGTTTCGCGTATACAAGACAAAGAAAAAAAATTCTCGTTTCCAATTCATTTTAAACCAATAAAAACGAATGTAAATTTGTGTCATTTTCGCGATTTCTTTAACGAAAATTATTCAAAAAAAAAAACATTTTTTTCAAAGATATTTGATTTTTAGTAAATCGACATTTTTTTCGAATCCCACGAGAGTGTCCCTCTGTGTTCAGTTTGTTTTCATGATATATTACATTGCAGCACGCGTTCATCATCGTTTCGCGCAACCGTTTCAAACCCGTTTGGTAATAACAAAATACGTTCCAATCGTACTATTAAAATGTATTTTTTTTTTTTTGTTATTTGCAATATTTTTATATATTTTTTTTTATCGCCGACAATAAGAGTGAAATCGCCGTCCGACGTGTCGCGCACCCGCTCGATTAGAAAACGAAAATATTTCGCTGGTCTTTACGAAATCGGATAAACAACAAACGCGTTTAAAAACATTGATTTTAAAACGTGTAAATCCTTCGGAAAAACGTTTAAAATATTTCCTATTTCGAGTGTGTTTATACATAAACATATGTTATATATTTCATCCAGTCACGTTTGTTTTTCCCAAAGCCAATGAAATATTTTTTGACATTTTGACAATAATTATATTAGACTCATATAATATTAATCCACGGGTGTTCGATAAAAACGTCACGATTGTTTTTTTACAGACAATTTATTGTACGTATCGAATACTAATTTCCCTGATTGAAATGTCCTAAAAACTACAAAAGAAGTCAAAAATACTCTAAAAACAAAACAAAAAATGAATAAAATTTGAAAATGAAGGGAAATAAAAGTTTTGCTTTTAAAATATCAATTGTTGATTTTCTAAAACGCAAAAAAGAAAAAAAAATGACGAATAAATGGCGTATATAATGATTTATTTCGTAAGTCTTTATCACACTCAAATTGGGATAAATCGGTCGTGTATAGAGTGAACATAATTATTCGTCTAGGTAACGACGCGTTATAGGTTACGTTGCATATATATATTTTTTTTTCTTCCTTTTTCAACTTTGTAATAATATATTATTAAATATTTCATTTTTAATGCGTAAAATAAAAATGAAAAAATCTCAACAAAACGCCACCACACTACTCGCGGTTGCGGTATGTGATTTATTATTATTATTAATACGATCGCCGGAGTCACGCGTATATTATTTACACAGATTTTCCCGCGCGAACATAACGCGTAACACAGCCGGCGATGGACACCTAAAAACGGGTTTAAAAATACGATTCGCTTAACGCGAAGTTATTCTGTTCGCGTTAAATACCAAACAAACGGAAATATTACGAGAAGAAGCAGAAGAAAAAATCGCAGTGAAAGGCTTAGAACAGTTAAAACAGGCCCGCGAAACTTTCACTGTTTTTTTTTTTTTTTTTTGTTTTTGACGATTATATACGGGAGCGACCGATTGGAACACTCGACGGCGAGTACACAAAAACCGGCTGACATTTGATTATTATTTTTATTGTTTTAAACGCTTCTCTTCTCCGCACGCAGCACACGCGCCCGTTATTATTTCTCACTCTCTCTCGTTTTAAAAAACAAAGTAGTCAATAATATTGTCGCGTAATTGTGTATTTTCCTCCACGTGTAACGTTAATTTCTCGTGTGTTTTTTCGCCTCTGTCACTGCCTTCAGACGACCCGTACTATTGCGGACTGAGAGCCAGAGTGCCGAATTTCGTGAAGACGTTGAACGGCGGCAAAACTACCGGTGGCGGCGGCGGCAAGGAAATGTCCGTCAAAGAAACGCTGCAGACCACCGGCGGTGGCGGCGGTACGAAACACAGCACGGCCGTGCTGCCGTCCCGGTACCACCAACAACAGAACCCGATGGCACTGTCCAACGGACACCTGTCCGCAGCGGCCGCGCACTACCATCACCACACGCAGCCCGCCATGTGGCACACGCGCAGCTACGACAGCGGAATGGGTGAGTGGCACAAAAAAAAAAGTTTTTTCATTTTTACGATGTTTATATCGAATAAATATGTTTTTTTACCCGCGATTATTCCGAATCTGTCAATAACAAAATTTTTAATTCAAACCTTCCGTATTATTAAGTCGAGAAATTCGTGTTTTTTTTTCCTATATGGACGTTTCCCATGGCTGAGAACGTTTTTGTCCGAAAACATGTTTTATCGTGAACGAAACCGTTGCTATTTTGACATTCCTGCGTCGACTTAATTCAGTATAGCTACACGACATTATCGATGTATCTTGTATGTGTTGATTTTGTTTTTGCCTTTTTAATTTGAAATCACGACGTAACGATCGAGTTCTGACATAAAAAACCATAATAAACGCGAATTAGATAATTCATTCGAGAAAATAACGTAAAATATTTGCTCGGATAGGAATTTTTAAATCAGGCGTTGGCGTTTCTACCGCAGAGATTAATTGAGTTCGATTGAGGTATTCATGTAAGTCCTTTCGGACGACGACGACGTGAGAAATGCGTTTATGAATTAAATGTTTTCGAGTTATTGTCCGTATATAAAAACGTGTTAACTCTTATGCGGTTCTCTCTTATACCTAAGTGTAGCGGACGAACGAATACGTTCGCGTTCGTTTGTTGTTGTGACATAACAAAATGGATAATACTAGTCGACGAGACCAGACACGGAAAACATAGTAAATTGACAACAGTCAGTTGCAATAGTAGTAGTAGTAGTTGCATTGACCATACGCGGACGTACCGACGTACCTGTCTCTAAATACGTATATTTTATCCAATAAACGATCGGAAACACATTTTTGTTATTTAATATTTCGTTTTGCGCGATTTGTTTCGAACCACCTGGCAATGGTTAAAGTGGAAAATAATTGCGCGGTAAGATGTTCAAAAGACACAAAAAACAATATATCGTCTCCCTAAACCGTTTTGTACATCAGCTGAGATAAGTTTCGCTTTGAATTCGTATCAAAAAGCAAAACGGTCCATATTCTCCGTGTATAGCGTTTTCATCGCGATAATAAAAACGTTTCATAACAATAATTTTATTGATTTTGATACGTTTATCGTTTTCGGCGTACTTCCGATTGAATACGATCATTATACACATTGATCGTATCAATAACAATTTTCGTTCGTCGAACGTCTTCAGCAACGTTCATAACAATTAATATTATTTTATTAAATTTCTCGTTGAAATTTATTTAACCACCGAGTGTTAGTCACTCGTCGCGATCAGGTTTTTATTTTTATTGTTATTATTGATTTTTGTATTCGTTTTGTTTTATTTCTTTTTCTTACACGTTACTGCAGACGCTGATGTTTTCGAGTCGCCGTACAATCACATCTACGGACGTCTACCAATACCCACTAGAGGGTACATACCGACTAACCACAGAACTCCGATGTACGTCGGCGAATGGGACTAGTAGTGTGGAAAAACGAAGAAAGAAAAAAAATTCGATATATATATATATATAAAACGGAAAAAAAATATATTCACATTTCGATTATTATAATTTTTTTTTTTTGAAATATTACGTTTTGTTCTCGACTGATGAATGTATAATGTTATGTATGTATGTATGTATGTATATATATATATATATATATATATATATATATACGCATGAGGACGATTTTCCGAAGTTTTTTTATTATTAATTTCTCTTCCGTATAAATTAAAATATTATTTTATTATAATATATACGTTTCGCGTATACCGTATAGTAATAATGCGTAGTGGTACTCATATTATATTCTTATTTTATATTATTATTATTATTTAATATATGTATTATTGAGCAATGTGTGGAGTATATGTGGGCGAGGAACGCAGCGGACAAGAAATTATTATTATTATTATTTTTTTTTTTTTTAAATAATAATAATGTATCAGACGAAATGGCCGCCGGGGTCGGATTTCATTCGAAAAAAAACCATTGGCTCGCATATATTACGCGCTTTTGTTTTTTGTTGTTTTTAAAGATTTGTCGTCCGATCCGGTGTGCGTGTATGTAACATAATAAAATTACAAGATAGCTACGCAATTAAATATAATAAATAATTATTAAAAACAATAAATATTATACGTATTATTATTATTCTTATTATTATCACGACTCGAACGTTTCGAACAAAAATCATAATATTAGTATATATTTTTTCAATCGAACGACGGATTAGATATTAGAAGTCGTCAAATAGAAATATAATCTACTTATTATATGTATATGTATATTTTATTATTATTTAATCGTAACGAAACATATGTATGTAAGTATATTATATAAATATCGTGTAAAAATTAAAATAAAAAATTTTTTTTAACGAACCGGTGTGAGGGAGACGTAAAAAAATTGATCTTTTTTATATGCGCGTAAAACTTTTTCTTTTTCTTTTATGTTTTAATCCGTTATACATATAATTTAGTTTAATTCTTATATATATACTCGTATATATAAATCGCGCCGTATTGTATAAAAATAATTTATATATATATATATATATAGTTTTTTTTTTGTTAATATTTCTTAAATACGCGTGTATTAAGAGCTGACGCGCGCGTTATTCGTCGCGTTATTATATTATTAGACTTTTTATTTTCTTTTTTTCTATTCGTACGTTTAACACGCCAATAAAATACATTTAAACGCGTACGCCTATATGATTATTATTATTAAATATAAATATTCGATTTTTTTTCTTTTAAGAAAAAATAACGTGTTCTACCAGACCGCGGTTTTTAGGTTAGGTTTAGCATGTCGACTGTGTGTGTACTGCTGTCGTTGATTCTCGTTCGCGTGATGATACGCGAGTGCATCTTATGTGTCCTCGTACACAATACACGCGACGTAATCAACGGATTATACATTATAATATTGTGATCGATAATTTGTATAATTTTTTTTTGAAATAAATTTATAAATTTATTTAAGTTTACTATACTTATATATACCAGTTAATTTTAATTACATATAATTATTATTATAGCTCTTAAATATACCTATTTTTTTTTTTTTTTTAGTAAAATAACATTATACGTCGATATAATCCGATTTCTATTACGTATCTTCCATCTTTATATATATTATATTATTTACATTTAATTATATATATATATAATATGACGTCATAGTTTTAATATGATTCGTATACAACGCGTACGATAATAATAATATGTATATTTATAATATTTTATTGAAATTTTGTCTTTTATTTCTATATATACACATAATATAACAATATACGAATATGACAAAAAAAAAAAACAAACAAAACGTGGTTTTTATATCGTTTTTTTTTTTAATTTGTGTAATAATTCTTCCCGCAGCAGTCTTCTCTACATTACGATTACAGGATCCGTGAGTTAGTTATTATCATTATATCCGAGACTTTTTTTTTTTTTTTTGTCGAAATTGAAATTAATTCAAATGTAAATCAGATGGCGGCACTTGTGGGATATTTCAGGGATATTTCAGGAAAGGCGACGTTTAATATTACTGTTGTAGATTTTAACCTTAGCCAGGGAATAATTCGAATTTTAATCATCACCGTTACATATGGATCTTCGCCGACACGTATACACTTGTATAGTCTAAATATAATTAAAAACGTATAGTTATAATACGAATAACATTTTTTTCGACACGGAAATGTCTTAGCTCTGGAGGGGTCAGTAGTAAGAAATGTGCGTCGCGCAAAACTGTTACGGGAGTGACATCATCGATCACGAGACCGGAAATGATATTTGGCTGGAAATGCAAATCGGATTATTTGGTCGGAATTTTAACTTCGGACGTTGCAGGTGGTCTTTATTTAGTAATAACTACTCTGATCGTGGAACCAGTCCAGTATATATCGGGATGTCGGGCCTGTGAACGTAGAGGCAGTTTCGTCAACGTCAACGAGAGGACAAAAATACGCCGGGGGAATGCCAAATTTCATTTCCATGATAAAAGCTCTTTCCTCCAAGAGAAATTGCAGTTTATATAATATAATAGTATACAATTTTTAAGGGCGTCCTCTTACCCTTTTCGAACCGATGAGAGTGTTAAGACTCTGCAGTTAGTCGATTTCTTTTTTGTGATGGGATTCCAAGTTTAAATATTTCTGTCACGAAATAATTTAATTTAAAGAGTAAATCACGACTCCTTAGACACACCGCAGTTGTGTACTTACGCCACTGGTTATTGAATTTCATGATATACCATCTGACGAATCTCGAATTTCAAAATACAAACGTATTTATGATTAATTGTTAATAATGTATCGATTATTATAAAATCGTATACTAAAGCATTTTGTGGTGGGAGAAGGACAGGGGGAGTCGTCAATTCGTAGACGTGAATTAGTTTTATAGGGTTTGTATCGCGCACACCCGACAGTTGCGACACTGTAGTTCGCCACCGTGTCCGCTACACCCCCATTCGCGGACGATCACGGCTAAATTTCGCGAACGATTTTCGCCCGCGGTTTTTTCTTTATCGTTCTTCTTCTTATTCTCTCGACGGTCTCTCTCTCTCTCTCTCTCTCTCTCACTCTGTCAAACGACTAAATACGATTGCATTGTTTGTACGGCTATAGAATTATGCAGAAAAAAAAGAAAAAATGATATCCGTCTCGTCGTCCGGTATACGTGACCGCTCTCATTCGGTTGTGTGTGCGTATACATTACTCGTTATTACAATAGCAGTAGTAGTTATTACGAATAATTCCGCCGGAGCCCCGTCGTCACTGCAGTGTAGTCCGACACGTATACAACTCACAGTTTAATATAATACGGCCCCCGGGTTCTGGTCGTACGGGGGGGGCGGGGGCGGAGACCTTGACGATCGCCACATCTCTCTCTCTCCTCCACCGATCTTCCGATATTCGACGCGTTACAATTTCAGTTACGGCGTCCGGGACGATCGCGGGAAGCGTATTTTTTTTATATTTTATTAAAAAAAAAAATAACAATAAATTATCGATTTTCGCACGCGTACACGTTTAATAGGATGGGAGGGGGCTGTTATTTGTGTTTGGAAAAATAAACACACCGATCGGATTACACGCGTATACGTTGCATTAACAGTGCGGTCTTTTGTTGTGTCGTGTGTGGAATATGAAGAAAAAAAAAACGAGACGCGTTATTCCGAACCCTAACACTGAGCTTGGAATGCCCGTGTATCCAGTTGGAGACAGTAATGCCATATAATAATTATATACTTCCACTCCGTTCCCCGACCGATTTAGATCCGTAATAAATGTATTAATATTGTAATATAATATATTATAGTTTATACATTATTATACCCGTATATTTTATCAAATTTTTTTTTTTTAAATCGTTTATTTCTACTGTTACATAAATTGAACGTATAGTTAATTATAAATATAATATAATTGTTAATCGGTTATTTGAAAAAAAAAAAACCAACGACTACGAGTAGTAAATTATTTAATAATATGTGTTTAAATAACAATAATAACGATAATGGTATAAAATTAAATATGAATATAGTAATACACAGTCGACAACCGTATTTCTATATAAATCCTTAAATTAGTTAGGGAACGGAGTTGATAGCTCTCGTGCCTCAGCTCGGTTAGAGTTCGGAAATACGCGACGGCTACGACGATGTGGCGAAGGCGACGGACTTTTTTTTGATTTATTTTTCGTTCGATTTTTATATTTGCTTTGTTGTGTCTAATGTCCCCCGTATCATCTTTAAGGAGTAGGTTTAGTTACAAATTAGTTTAAAAAAATTTTTTTTTTATACCGTCCAAAATTTATATACTTAATTCCTAATAGCTGTGCTTAAATAGGTGGGGATTTTTTTTTTTAATTTTAAGAAATTCACTCTTGAATCAGAGTTTAGAAATTACTCAACGATGATATTTTACTCGGTGTTTCGGAGAGACAAAAAACAAATACATATCTAAATACGCCTCTCAGTACGTTACGATTGTACGAGGTAGGAAGAAAGTATTAAAAAAATAACCGTTCAACACTGTGACAAATTTTGAGAACGTCTGGTGTGGAATATAAATAACGAATATAAATTTAATTCATTGTCGCGACGACGACGATTACGCGCGTGTACGATTTACAATAATACTCGTGTGTGATGTGTGTAAATTATTTTTATTATTATTATTATTATAATTCTCAGTATCATTCATATTATATAAATCGCTACGTATTATTGTTATAATTATTATCGTACGACCGCAGATGACTGCGGTGCAGCCACGTTTATGAGGAATACCACCCGTCGTCGTCAACTGTTAATATATAGTGTCGCCGAGATTAAAAAATTAGAGAAGACATTATTGTATATTACGATGACAAGATAACAGAATATATATAAAAAGAAAAGAAAAAAAAACGATATTTGCAGCTGCGAGCGATTTGCGACTATTATAAATAACGCGCGTATTAAAAATACAAACATATCAGTGGAAAAATAATTTTGTTTCCAAAAAGCACGTGGATTTGTATGAATTTTGACAATACTCGAAGTTTGTACGTCTAAAAAAGAAGAAAAAAACGATTTTTCACTATGCGATAAATGCTTGTAGAGACAACAGTTTAAACGAAAAATTAAAATTAAATTTCCTTAGATTCCGTTATAAATTTTATAGTAATTTAGTACATACAGAAACACAATCCAACAATATTCTTATATCATTGTTGTTGGACGATTTTTTGAAAAAAATTCGACCAGTTTATCGATATTAAGACCTGTAGAGTCAACTTCACGATCGATCGATAAAAAGAAAACTGAATTATTTATTATTTTTCCTTTTCTATATATATATATATATATATAAATTTCGAAGTAGTAACATTGTTGGCCAGTTTATTCAAAATTATTCGATATTCTATTTTTTTTCTTTTAATTTCTACTCAACGCCCAACGGATATATAAAAAAAATGTTCTATTTTAAAACAATTTTAGGCGTTATTTTCTCGTCCAAGTATTTCAAGTTTTTTTTTTTTGGATATGTTTCGGATGTTTTCGATTATTCAAACACGTCTTTTTTTCTTTTTTTAAGCAAGTCGAAATCGGCAGATTTTAATGTCGATAAAGTACTTGTGAAGTTTTTTCCAACAATCGTTCGAGTTTATTTGATTTTTCATTGGAAAAGCGTTTTAGAAAGACTGTGTAGTTGTCTGACTTTTTTTTTCCATTTCATCCACAACGTTTTAATAATAACGACACGCTAATTATATATATTGTAATTTTTTATACACAATCATTGAATCTTTATTTCATGTAAAAAAAAAATGATGTGTTGTGCCGCAGATGACGCCGCGGTCATCGATACCCGATGCTGTTGTCGATACCGCGCGATATTATACAGTTCGTATACCTCTACACGCCTGTCTGTTTATATTATAATTACTTCCATATTATTATTATTATTTATACTCGTGAATGAACCGCGACAATAATAATAATAATAATACGAGCACGTGTATTTTTTTTATAAAACGACAGGCGAAAAGAAAAAAAGAAAATTATATTTGTAATTGAAATATTCGGCAAAAAAAAAAAAGAAAAAATTCACGGGATTAAAAAAATTCTTTAACGCTGCAAGTCTACTGAGTTCAATGATTTTAAAATACGCGCGTATTGCCGGAAAATATTCGTATCCGAACGTAAATATTATTAAAAATTGTAAAACGAAAAAAATGAAAAAATGACACGATAAAAGAAATAGAACCAAAAACATAATTTAAAATTAATACTTTTATGTAAAAATTAAGTACAAATACACGTCATAGGTTATTTTTTACCAGCGGTTTTGACAATAAGTCATCATCCAGGTAGTTAAAAGCGAAAAGAAAAGTGTAATTTTTTTATTTTTGTTCACTTATTGTATTTTTATTTATTTTACTTATTTATGCCCAAGGTTTAAAATTTTTTTAAATTTTGAATTAACTGTGTTTTTCACTGGAGAACTAAAATCGTTTTAAAATTACGTATCCCATGAAAATGAACGAAAACCGATTATATCTAATCATTATATTCGTCTGTAATCAATAATAACGATTTATGGGAAAAAATTCTAAAAATAGAGCTCACAAAAATTTTATAAACTGGTGTCCTATTTATAGGACGCTGGGCATAAATGGGTTAAATTATCCGGATGACGATTTTCCTTTTTCATCGAAACCGTTAATAATTCAAATGTATTTTTGTACAACGACTATTATATATATATTTTTTTATTTTGCACTTTGACACTTCGACTCGATTGAATATTCGCGTGTAAATTTGTACGCGGCAAAATTCTAATTCTTTTATTCCTAACCAAAAAAAAATATTACAAATGCGACTGTATTTATTTATTTTTTTCATAAACAGTCGCGAGAATCGGAAATATATTATTTAATTTGAATTAATCCCGAACGTCAAAGGAAAAAGTGTAAAGAAACGAATTTAAAGAATGCTTTCGATATATTCTAAAAATAAAAAGAATCCGTTTAGTATTTTCATATTTTTTTTATATGTATATACTGCACAATTTCAGGCTAGTACACGATTATTTACGCGCAATTGCACCGGTTTCGCGATTACATTGAATTTCTCTTTAATATTAATAATAATAATAATAATAATATTAATAATAATAATAATAATAATAATAATAATATCTTATATTCGACAAACGTATCGCATTAAAATAAAATTTTAGTTAATCGTTTTGGGAAAGCGCGCGCACCTATAGTTGACGCCGAGTGAAAATGAAATTGAATTCCACGATTTTATGATCTCGTTTAAGAAGAAAACGCTCGAAGATCGACCGCGGTAATGGGTGCTCACTGCTCATTGCCATTACACTGTCGTCATTCGTTGTTTTACTCTATAAAAATTCTCTAAGGGACGAACAAATCTAGAAACAAATCCGCGATTATGACCCGTTCTCTATCAACACGCGAAAGCGACGCAGAGAGCTCTGGAATTACGCGAGTTATTTGTTTAACGACCGGTACGCGTACAGAAAACGATACACTATAACGATCGTTTAACGTTTAACAATTATAAATTAATTTATATAAAAATAATGTACGATAAGAATGAAATATTTGAAAAAACATTTCCAATAGAGAAAGGGAGAAGGGGGGGAGAGTTGGTTTATTCGTCGTGTCCAAGACCGTTTTGAAATCATAATTTACACGATTAGATTAGAGATATATACGCGGTTCCGCTCATCGACAGCATCTTTGACCCATTAATCGTAATGATTACACCCGAAAATCCGTTTAGTCGGCACATACGATTTATGCTCGTATGACGTGTTACTACGGCGGCGTACAGAAAAACGAGTAAAAAAAAATAAACACACACACACACATATAATGTAATAATAATACGCGCGATATATCTTCCGAGCATGCAATGGACCGCGATGACAAGTGTGTTTTATTATAATAAATATTTAACTATTTTGAAACCTACGCGGAAATCGATAAATCGTACGGACAACGATTTATTTATTTTCGCTTTTTATTTTTTTATTATTATTCTTTTTTTAACTTTTCGTTGTTCGTTTTCAACTCGCGGCGATACAGTCTGGAATTTTTCTTTTTTTTTTTTCTTAACTCGTTAGTTATTGAAAAATAACGCGCCGTGACTGTGTAACGCGCGCGCGCGTATATTTCTTTTCGTTTGCACGCACGTTTGTTTTTCTCCCCCGAGATGTTACACCACCGGTTCTCGGCCAATACAACGCTTATAATATCTAATTGGACAGCCAATGAGCTTTTTTCTTCTCTCTCTCTCTCTCTCTCTTTCTCTCTCACTTAAGCTATTAGTATTCGGTACGTAAAACAAACACAACCGACTGAAAAATTCGTTAAAATAATATAAAAAAAATGTTTTTGAACTATATTTAAAATTAAAAATAAATGTGCATTGAAAATATCTATTTTTTTAAAATAAATAAACGAACGAATTTCCTCTCATTCATTCACTTGAGCTTTTTGCGGCTTTTATAATATTATAATTCGTCGAACGCCTGCTTCCGTTTCCAAAAAGTCACGAAATTCTTACGGCGTCATTAAAATTTATTATTATAATTTCCGCTTTAACAGCTCCTATACAGCATGTTATTTCAATATTGTCAGTAGGTACTTGTGGTAAACGCACTATACTGCCGTGGGACTTTGTGAGAACCTCGTGAATAATAAAACCTGGACGTTTTACGTTTCAAATGCTGCAATGCTATATACTGAAACTTGGACGGTCTGCAACCTTATAATAATATCGTGTATTATTAAAAATAACTTTTCGATCTCGCAGTAACGTAACGTTTAAGTACTCGTGTGAAAACAAATCTTTTGTCGACGCGATGTCTGAGGAAAATTTTGAAAAAAAATAATTTAACGATTGAAAAATTCGTCCTGAGCGACGAGGAAAGTCACCAGTTGAAACAAGATAAATTACTCGAAAACACGGAAAGGGAAAAAGGTATAATTACGATTTTTGATCCGCGTAATAACGGGGGAGAGGGGCTAAAAAAGTTTTAATCGGTGGTTTTTTTTTAAACGTTTATATAATGTACTTGAACGCATTTTTTTTTAAAATCATATAACGATGAATTTCGACGTGAAATATCGTTAAGAGAAAAAAGACAATTTTAAATAAATGAACGAATACGTGAAAATTTGTCGACGTCGTCTTCAGTGGTATTAGTAAAAAAAAATATTATTTAAATATACACGCGTAACGGAAGAGAATATTAATAAATTAAAAGTGAGTTTATTTATTTCGTAGTCGTGGATTTCGCCCACGCGAAATGATCGCCGAACAATCGAGTACACGAATTGTGTGGGACCGGTTTTAGGCAGACAAAGTGGCATTTAAAAAAAAAAATGTTCCTGAAAACGTCTCGTAATTTGTATTTTATTATTATTATTATTATTATTATTAAAAACTGCGGCCGAAATATAAAAAAAATATATTTTCGAAATGATTGTTATTCAATAATGAATTTTGAGTGCTTGAAACTTAGGGAGAAAAAAAGTCTTGAATTTCGAAAAACCATTGATCTGCAATATTAGAAATTATCATTAAACTTATCGGCATTTTTTTATTTTCTGTGTTTTACGAGGATGAGAATATTACACGGCGGTAAAGACGAAATTACTAATGTAACGAAAACTGTTTGACAAAATTACCACGACACCGATTTTTCCACCTATTGGATTCATTAATTTAATAAAAATAAAAAAGATTTCATAAATAAATCATTCCTCGCAATATTTTTTCTCCATATATATACAATGCGCGTTATTATTAAAAATATTTATTCTCCACCTACACATCCATTCATTTTTTTTTTTTTGCACTTATGTTCATATACGGAAAATATTGAGGCCCACGATATGAGTTCTATTCGCCTTATGTGGTCTCCCAAAATATTGAACATTTTTTTTTCTCAAAATAAAACGAGACACGGAAATTTTACTATAAAAAATTCGTATGTACACTCATAGATGGAATACCTTTTGATTTAACGATTTTTGTTTTTTTTGAATCGACTTTATACTGTTGACACGATTTGCGTTTTATCGCGTTTGTGTAAGAAAATTTCTACGCGAAATTCTACACATTTTCCTCTCTCGTTCTCACAAATTCCCGGGGTATACTATCTGTGCCCTGTCTAAGCGTGTTAAAATTCGTTGGCGAGCGGTAGAAATCTAATATACTTTAAACGATACCATACCGAATTCAGCTATATAACAGTTATTGACAGACACCTATTTTAAATATTATTATAATTGTACGTCTCCGGGCATCGTTTTTTATAGTCATAGTACCTATGCGGTTTTATTCGGTTTTTAGTGTTTATATTATCATTTTATTTATTTTAAGTCGACCGACGACCCGATTATGAACATAAATGGAACACATCAGATACGTTTCACCGACATAATATTATAATGCACAATTTTATTTACGTCAAACGTATACGAATAAGTAATTATATCGGTACAGCGTGTTATCGTTACGGATTTTCAATCGAAATATTTTCAATATTTGCGATGAAGTAAATCATATTTTATACGAACAATTTTGCAAACATTTCCGATTAAACAGAGTACATTTCTAAAGAAAACGATCAAAAATAAATTTTAATTATTAATTTATATTAAAAAATTGTCGTTTTTAGTCTTATACATTATCTGTTAAAAGTAGACGGGAAAATGTCACGATTTCGCACATATACATTGTATTTTTTTCTTCCCAAAAGCCTTAAATTCATATTTTATAATGTTTTACGTTAATTTTTTTTTAAATTAAATATTTAAGAAGAAAAAAGACTTTCGATTTTGTTGCAAGTGTATGTAATGCGTTTTTAAACATAAACTGTATATTGAATTAACGACGATAACGCGGTCGCGTGTCAACGTTTTCCAATATAAATTTTTATATTTTTTTTATGTTCATGCTAAGAAGTTTTCGCGAGTGAGATACGCAGAATATTAATTGCGATTAAAAAAATAATGACGGTGAAATTGAACGTCAGCGAGCGAATGTCCTTAAAACTTGAAATTTATATGACCGACGTCGCGCCATCACAGGTCTCCCGGACACGGCCACACGTGATATCCTCTCACTGTTAAACCAACTTAAAATCCGCGCACATAGTAATACGTCGAAACGATGCGGTTTCGATAATGTTCAGATATCGTTTAGGCACATTTTTAGTAACTGTACACTTTTACGCGATTTAATTCGTTTTTTTTTATAATATAAAAGTAAATAATCCTCCTTATTTCAGTCCTACATGAATGATTTTCGAAAATAAATCTTAGAAAATTGAACGAAACGATTCGTTTCGACAAAAGGATTCGAGTGTTACTTGGTTTTATATCGTACCACTGCGGTAACGAACGCGATTATTTATTGCTCGTCTTACAGAGACGGTCGTAGATTGACGGTCACGTCACGGTGTCCTTACCTGCAGTATGGTGATCATTCGTAATAACTAATGCGTACACCACCAGCTGGTTACTGGTAAGAGAAACGATTTGGAATACAAATCGTTTTGAACTGGTCAATTAAAAACAAAAAAAAAAGCGAAACGAAATCAAAAATATTATTATTTCCTCACTCAAACCGGATCTATGCATAATTGGAAGCGGATATTTATATTATTTAATTACGAATACGTTTCAATGGGTTTTACACCGAAAAATTTGGAATATTATACGTACTTTTTTTTTTTTTTTTTTATAGATTTTCAATAGGATCTTTACGAGTCTAGGAGGATTCGTGTGAGTTCGGTCGACCTTGAACGCAGATTATCTTTTTCGAAATAATCGTTTTAGATTTGGAGATCCGCAAAAGTACGCGATATATGTGTGTGTAGTGTTTGCGATAATTAAATTGTCTCGTATAATTGGCAATAAATTTTAATTTACGAGTATATGACGCGTCTAGGCTAAATGAATATTTTTTTTTTATTTGGAACGTTTGTCGGGAGAAATTCGTATTTTCCTATAAACCACTGATGACAATGTTTAATTATTGGCAAAAAAAAAATGAAGTTTATCCGCGCTTTTGTGACGATCGAAGGGAGATATGTGCGAATAACCAAAATACGTACAATTAACAAAGTAAAGTTCGGATTTATATGCAAAACTTGTATTTCTGTACATCTCACTAAGAAATATTTAAATTCGAAATGTCGACGTTTCACGATACGCATATAGCCAAGTAACAATATAACACACTTTTAAAACACAATCTCGTGAAAATATAGTGTTATTAATTAAATTTTTGTTTGGATATAGTCTTATAGTTTTTACTATAAATTGTAACTGTACGGATTTATAATAAAAATTTTTATTATTTTTATTTATATATAAATCCGGACACTATTAATAAGTAATACTCTAATGGTTCGATATTTTTAATGTTCTACACTCGATCCGTGTCGTATATTTACTATATATACGACGATCCTTGAGCCGAAATCGTTCATAAATCATTACATATTAAAAAATAGCTAAGTATAGTCGAGTATACACTTGACCGCCGCCGGCGGGCAGACGTAAAAAAAAAAGTCCATATATGTTTTTTTTTTCATTTTGCGTTTTGGACACTGTATGTACTATATATACTCGTTAGGACCTTGGAATTCGATGTGTAGAATTTATTCTATTGATTATAGTTATTTAAACGTCATACATTATATAAATGGCCGTGGCGTCACGTCGGTGTTCCCTTAGGCGGAAAATTTGGCTGGGCTTTCAAAATACTAACGAACAATAAAAGAATTATTTTTTCACTCGTACGCGAACATTTGTTTTATATTAATTTTTTTGTTTTTAATAGAGAATTCGGCGTATAACGCGTGTTAATATAAATTTCTATATTTCGAAATGAAATTTTAACCGATCCGTTTGGTTTCCGTAAGGGTAAACTCGAATTTTTCAACAATTCCACTCGAAATACGCCACTGTGCACTCTATTATATAATTATTTTTGACCAGGAACGTAGTAAAATAAGAAGCACAACTACACGTATACATAAAGAGAGAGAGACAGAGAGAGCTTAAGCGAGTGAGTATAAACTATCGGACCGGAAACTCGACGAACGGTCACGGTTTTTAAACGAATGCGGAGAATTATCACATTTTTTTTCCCACTCCCAGTTTTTTTTTTTTTTACCCCGTTTTTACCATATAAAATGTACACAAAACGTCTCTTACATAACGAAATTCTCATTAGAAATCGTCGGTACGGTTAAAATCCGTAATATATTTTTATACGTGATATTCGATTTCGTTAGTCACTATACGTATACTGTTTTTCATATACACGCAACGTCTTGTCATTCCCGCGCGAGTCGGCGGACCTACGACGACGATTTCCCGGATACAATGCGAGTGCGATAAACACGACGTCGTTGTGCGTTTGGAAAGATTTTAGAAAAAACATAACAACGTAATAATGAAATATACGAAAAAAAGAAAAAATATATTTTTGAAAACCTTGAAAACGATGATACTATGCGCAACCAGTATCGCGCTTTCAGTATGGGGGTTTTTTTTTAGTCTTTTGGCTATACGACGTGTATATATTTTAATTGATTTATTTTTCCTGACTGCTTATTACTGATTATTCTCCCTCTATTGCGTATGCTCATAACAAACGGTTTGTACGATAATATCAGTATGGTGAACAACGAGCACGAAGACTTTGTGAAAAGTCATTAGATGACAATAATTCCAAATATTATTTGTTAAGAAAACAGAACGAAAAATTCGACAGAAATAGTAATATAATATTTATTATGGACTAAAAAAAAAAAAAATGGCAAAAATTGTATTTTTAAAAATGCTTATAAACTTTCGAGAATTAAAGATGTTTAAAAAAAAATGTGTTCGTGTCGTTGTAGAAATGATTTTTTTTTTTGATTTATTTTGTTTAAACATTTATTGTTTAAAGTATGACTTTTAAAGTGTTTTCAATACAAATAATCATTCGATCCGCTTCTCGGAATACGCCTTTGATATGGAATCTATACCAGTATTTTTTTGTGGATAAAACTATATGAAACGTTAAATAATATAAATTTTCAATAATTTTTCCGGAAACAATTTAATTAGTGTCTTATTATATTTATCGATGTAGAAAAGGAAAAAAATAACGAGATTGTTTTTTTTTTCTAAACTCCTGTACAATTACTTTTCTCGCGGCACGAAATGTATCTACGACTGTAGGGCTCGCTGCAAAAAAAAAATAATAATGATTTTTTTTTGTATTTATCGGATCGTTCGCCGTAATTATAAGAGTAGTAACGCTTACGTAAATATGCATTTTATACGTTATTATTGTAGAGAAAGACACGAATTCCCGTTATTTCCCAAAACAAAATCGCGGGGTTTGGAAAGCGAATTGTTTTAAACGACATATTTTTATAATAAGTTATTTTCAAAATTATATGCGTTATTACGTGTTTCTCGTATTTAATTTATGCTGAAAACGATTTCCTATATTGATTTCTAAACATAGATCATTACGGATTTTTGAGATATTTTTTTTACCACTTTTATCACATTTACAATTTTTCTTTTTGTTCCTTGTAAGTAATTTCATTTTTATTTTATTTTTCAATATTATGTTTTGTAATTCGATTCGCAATATTTTTATTTATGTAATTTATACGACCTGTATAAAAATATTGCTTAATGCGTACTTGGCGAATAACACATAAAAACGTCGTCACAGTAAAATTATGTTTTTTTTAAGCTGGACGCTTCGTTTGTTAAGGCCATTAAAATTTAATCATATACGTGCAAATCCAATTAGAAAAACCGCATAAAAAAAATTCTATATAAATACTATTGATTTATTATTTTAAAACTTTTTACCCACTATTTATTTTGGATAAGATCGATTTTTTCCAATCACTTCTTTTTTGTGTGCAAAATATCAGCACTTCGTATTTTCGTCACGGACGGCACAGTGTCTTGCAGATAATTTGGTTAGCTCTTGTCCTTCTTGCTCTGCACGACCGACAAATGTTTACTGAAAGTCTGCGGAGAACAAAATCCTGGACTGTTCTGTAAATCTTACATCTTGCGCCTCAAGAGATGCTTTTTCGAACCCTCTTTTCCTCCATAAACAACAGTTCCTTTTCGTATTCATTCGTTTTGGCTTTTGAGAAACGATTGCTTCGTTAAAAATTAATACATTTGGTAAAAAAAAGAAAACACGTTTTTAACATCATCATCATTATAATAAACTCGGCTTAAATACAGGCGCCATTCGACTATGTAGTCTTGCAGCGCCCGGGGCACCGTTATCGTAACGACTTTATTCAAATAAATAAACCGTTTACGGTTTAAAGACGTCCGCAGATGATTTTTTTTCTTTCTCTTCCCCTCGGAAATTTACACAAAATATCCACAAATTATTATAAAACCTAATCCTCTTCCTAGTGAAACGCGCCTTCTATCCATTAATGAAAACCGGAATAAAATCCGTTTAACACAGCATATACTTAGATACCGAGAAAATCGTGCATAGGCGCGAGACTTTGTTTTATATAATGCGATGGCGATAGATTTACGATTTTCGAAATTTATTAACGTTTTACCAAAACGTATTATATAAATCACGTTACATATTATAGTAGCCGAGGTTTCTTTTTTTAATCCGTCCGTTCAAACGAAATTATGAAATTTCTTTCTTTTTTTTCTACACACACACTAGTATTTATAATCATCGATTGTAATACGAAAGAGAATTTTTACGATTCTACAAAAAAAAAAAAAGCGATAAATTCATCGTCAGCTCTTATAATTTACAAACACACCTCTGTATTTTTTCTTTTCAACTTGCAATGTTAACAAAATAGAGACGTTTCACTTAAACGCGTGTAATAAAATATAATAACACGCGTTCAAACGCTTCTGTACATGACGTTATTTCGGATAAAACGAACGGATTGGTCTAACGTTTTGTTCGATTATAATCTCAGAGATTTAGAGCAGCAGCAGCAACATCAACATAATATGCTCGTTATAATATATTTAGGGAAACGTTTTTTTTCTCACTTCTATTCCTCCGCTTCTTCGTCTATACCCACACGTGTCCGCCGCATCCTTCCACCGAATTGATTATTATCATCTTTGTACCATATTTTAATTTAATCGTGTCTAGTGCAATAAGTACGCGCTTATATAATAATATTATTTATTACATTATCTGCTGCTCGGTATATTTTTCTAGATTATCGTTCACGCGTGGTTTTTTTGTGAAAAATACGCTTTATATAACAAAAAATGATGATATCCGCCATAACGACGGACGAGAATATAAAAAAAATACTTAAATTATTATTATTTTTTATTAACAGCTACAACGAGGACAGGCGTAGTCGTTACCGGATGGTAACGCGCGTATAAGGAATTCGGATATTTAACGGTATTTGAAATTGTATCTCGAACACGTAGGAAACGCGTGAAAAAACGATGTTTTTATGAGTTAAACTAGGTGTACCGCGAAAAAATCTAGGAAATGTTCGAAAATTGAAACATTTAAAGAATCCTGAAGACCACAGTGAAGTTGTACTCGAGATAGAAATGTTTAAGAAAAAAACTTTTTATGTATTAAAGATATTGAAAAAAAAATAGTTTTTATGTAAATAATATTGTAATTAATTTTGTGTCTAAAAAGAGATTGTATAGAGATTTCATTACTGCGTGAAACAATTGTTTTGATGATAATCAAAGGAGAGCGCGTAGAGCAAATCTTTTTAACAAATCCGTTTTTAAATACGAAACATTGCGATATTTGATTTTTTATTTATGTTCATCGGGTTGTTACGCGTATTCGTTGACAATTGTCCGTTTAAAATGTCGCGAACAAAATTAATGTCAAATAAAAAATTAAATCGTTTCACACGCGATAAATTCATAGTAAACCATGTAAAGAAAAAATATATTCCTTTCTCAAAAACGTAAATCCGAGTGTCGAATATAATGCGGAGGAAAAAGCGCTTATTTTTTTGTGTATTTTTATGTTGAAGGCAAATTCGTATAAGCGAATAGCTTGTGTGGGCAAGGATTATTACGTATATGGAAAAATCGTCGTAGTTAACGCCATTCGGAAATTATTGTAAAAAAAAAAAAAAAAAAAAACGAGAAATATATTCAAATTGTATTTGATACGTTATTGTTATATAACGATGACGACGACGCCTTGAAATAAATATATTACATGGAAAGACGGTTTTTTCTCTCTTTCTTTTAAAATAGATTTGTATTATTCGCGTGGGCCGCGTGGACCGAGTGGAGAGGACCAGACGTCTAAATCGCGTGCAGTTAAAAATCGCGATTTATCGAGTTTTTTTTTGTACATTAAAAAATAAAATCTACGACGAGGTAAAAGACAAAATTCATACCGGCGTGTCTATTCGTCAAAAGTGTCGTTGGTAAAACGCGCTACGGACACGATAATATTTCTTCACGTATATATTATAAAGCACGACGTCCGAATAATCACGTGTATTGTATTGTAATTTAATGCGACGTTTTAGCAAAGTAACATTTTACGTCCCACTCGGCGGTGTGTTGTTTTTTCTTTTTTTATATATTATTTCATTCCGTTTCGTGAAAACCGTCCGGCCACGACCTCCTGCGCGTTTCGCGATTTATAATACGCGCTACCGCAGCGATCGCCTTGCAGTCTTTTAATAAAAATACGATATTTTAATAATAATTTTTTTTTCATCTCCTTCGTTTACCGCACTGTTGTTTTTATTTTTTCACATTCTATGAGAATAAATTACAATGCCTTTTTTCCCCCTATTTCCCACGTACGACTCCTTTTCGATTATTTATAAGGCGTGGTACGCGTATTGATCACATAAAAGCATAGATAATAAATATATGGATGGGGGGTCATTACTTCTTATCTTGCGGTCATTTTACAAGAATTATATGGGGTAGCTTATTCTTTCTTCCATTAGCAAGTAACTTTTTATCTCATGTCTAACATGTCACAATATGATAATAATCTATAATAATGACGACAAATTTAACTTTTGACGATGAATTTATAATTGTAATTATGTAATTTATATTAAATTTTAATAAATCAAAACCGCGAATAAACTATGGCAATGTTACATATATTTTTATATATATCAAAATTTGAAAATAACGGTTATCGCCACGTCTAATTTCCAAAGATAATAAATATAATAATTTTATTAAAATAACCTAATAATATACCCCATGCGAGAAAGAGAATCATTCTAATAGTGATTTCTCTCTCTTTTGAAATGGACCGCTATCCCATGCACATTCAATATAGGAGCGGCCTATCCATATATTTATTATCTATGCATAAAAGTGTCTGGTGGTGGTAAAAATGATACAGAGAAGTCAATCCCCGATCAGATACATTATAATATACAGAGTGCTAGACAAAGTAAAATACGCACTTAGAATATTTTCACATTTATGTAATATTTGCTCATTAATCCCAACAGATAGAATAAAATTAATTCCAACAAAAAAAAAATTCTACGCTTATTTTTAATTTTCGACTGGAAAATTTTCAATAACATTCAAGATTATTAGACAATTAGTTTATTTTCATTTATTATCATATTTACTTCTTTGGTAATAAAAACATACTCGTATATACCTATTTACAATTATATACTGAGTGGACTGTCCGTATGATAGACTGCCCACGAAGGTATTACTGGATATATTACCGTTATTATAATAATAATAATAATACAGCAATCGATTATTATTATTCATAAATTAGGATCATAATATGCCAGTTGCGAATAAACGAATTTTAATTCGGCCAAATTCTCGAAAAAAAAAACACAAATCGATAAGAAAATGCTTTTGAACACTCTAAAAACATTCATCAATTGCTAGTCACGATACTCGCGTATAGCCGACAGATAAAATTATAAATATAAACTACAAACATTAGTTATCGGCCGGCAGACGTCTTTAATAACACGTAAAATTCACGTGACCACAACCCAATTCATTGAATCGTAATAATATGTTACAAAATAATAGTTTATATGATTTATTGTGATTATACGAAGGATACACAAAACATTGTGTTAGTTATTGGTATTATTAGGAAGAATACCGTCGAATTTTTTTTTAAATATAAACCAAAGAAATTTTTGTGTAAATTCGAAACTAATTATTAAGGACCGGCAGTAGTTTATTTCTAATAGGAAACTTGGTCAGAAGTAAATAGTGAAGCTAAGTAAGTAAAGCTTAATATTTATAGAGCTTCATTAAGTAAGTAGGATCAATGCGAGTTATTTACATAAATTTGAAAACATTCTAAGTGCGTACTTTATTTTGTCCAGCACTGTACATTAATTGTAATTATTGTCGAATTCGTGACAAAAAATTGTGTAGTAAGAAAAAATGGTGTTTAATATTTTCACAATTCGCGTTAATTCGATGTCTCTTATCAGTTCTCTCTCTCTCTCTCTTTCAGTTATAATTGGAACCTTTCAAAACCATCCTCCGTCAACACCGTCAACACCGGTGTCATCGAGAAACGCGAGTTGTGATTTGCTACTCTCCGCTGTTGCAAAAATCACGTTATTTTATCGATCTCCGTGGTTTTCGTTTTTTTTCTTCTCTCTCTCTCTCTCTCTCTCTCTTCTACGGATGATCGTCGTCGCGCGTATCGATCGAAATCGATATATTTTCAAGACTTTGAAAACCGTCGTCGTCGTCGTACGATAAACATCACAATAACGCTATATACTTACATATACGTGGATCCATCTGCAGCGAGTGAACGAGCGCGTGCCTATAGATAAATGGATTTTCACCGTACAGAACCGCGCCGGTCTTCGAGATGTTTATCGTTTGTGCACGACGACGACGACGGTCTTTTTTATTTTCCCGTATTATATCTTTCTTTTTTTATTTTTAATTTTATTCACGTCAAACGGAAACTATATACGTACGTATGTATAATACACTATACTATACTACACTCGTCGCTAATATTATTATTTCTCTCCGCCTCGACATTTCAGTCACGTTGAAATGCATAAGAATATATAAAAAAATTTTTATATACGATACGCGTTCCGAAAGGAATTAATTAAAACAGTATAATATTATTTATTTTATGATATAACACGGCCGAAGCTTTTATATATACCGAACGAGGAGGGGAATCGACGAATTCAGACGGATAAAGCGCCCATATATGAAAAAAAAACCCGTTTGTTTCCACGTTAAATCGCGTAATAATATTGTCTTTACGGGCTCGTTTGCCTATCCATTAATTGATTCGTCTCGAGAATTTGACATCATTATAATATTTAAAAATATTACATTTTTTTTTTTTTTTTTTTTTTTAAACAATATCTAAACAATAAATTACTCAATTGAACAAGTCGAACAATTCAAGTACCTCGGAAATACGCTGATCAACGATGGTAGATATAGCTCAATGTAAATTAGACAACGAATGACTATGACGGAAAAGTGTGATGGAAAAAAGACAGCTGATTACTAATAGAAAAAACTTCGGTATAATGATGTAAGGATATTTTATCAAATGCTATTTGCAGTATGGACGAGATGAAGTTAAAGCCATGGAAACGTGAACGTGGAGAAAATTATTCGGTCTGGTGAAGAAAAAACACATCATCGCAAAAACAATAATTGTCATCGTCGGAACGTGCAATTTTCAATTGAATTTTAAAATATTTTTTCGAAAACCACTAAAATTATATTATTACGTTTGTCAGCTTTTTTTTTTGTTTTTGCATTTTCATCTTCCAATAGTTTTCGTTTTCTTCTCGCCAACATCAGACGTATTATTATACTCGTAAGTCGATTGCGGGTATTGGTAGTAGGCGGCGGTGTATCATCGTGTATAATAATCGATCGAGTTATTTCGACGTTTTCCGCTGCTCGCAGATTATAATTATTATTTTACACTCGCCATTATTTATTGAACGCGCGTTGGAAGCTGTGATGTTTTCATCCGAGCAATCGACTCCATCGAACGTGAATACAATATACTTACAGTATATTATTTTTATAATTTATTTACGATAAAAATAATAATCATTTCGGATTATAAAATCGTTATACGAGCCCGCCGGCGATCGCGTATTCGATTATAAGTATGTACACTCGTCTACTAGATTTTCTTATACGCGTCCGGCAAATCGATACCTACTGTTTTTATAAGCAGTTTTCAGAGCACCTGCTCGTATTACTACTACTATAAATAAAAAAAAAAATCATTTTTTTTAAGATCATTCACTACTATATTCCGTTTAACAAATAACACGTCTCGTACATTATATTATACGCATTTTTATTTCTATTTCGATACGTTGAAATTTCCGCGTAATTATTTGATCATTAATACAGCACAAGGAAATTCTAATGAATATTTAGATTTTTTCTGGTTTTTTTTCTCTTGTATTTAAATGTTCCAATTATTCAAAGTGTTTTTTTTTTTTTTTTTTTTGGAAACAATTTCTGTGTAGGACGTAAATATACTTACGTTAAAAATTTGCCTCCCAAAATATTTAAATATATCTTGTAAACTCATAATTTTCATAATTTTATTCGTAACACAAGCAGCATAAGAAAAAAATTGTTTTTTGTTCAAAAAAAAATTAATTAAACACTTGCATTGCCCGTAGATAATTTTTGACGGTTTATACTTCGTTTTAATTCTCTTTTTATCCAATTCTAAAACTGTAAAAGTGCAACAACAGTTAGAGTTTATAAAATATTATATTCTATGGGAAAACGATTAATAAGAAGAAAAAACCGGTATAGAAATTTGCGATCTCTCAAAACGTTTAATAATAATAACTATAATAATTTGGATAATTAATAATAAATATTACATTTATCGCGTTCTTATAACGTATCATTAGGCGACGTATTACAGTAGATGGTGGATACGCTCAAAATCGATATAACATTAATGAGTTGAAACAAAACGTGGGCCGTGAAAATATAAAATAATCCTTATAACTTATAATATACGAAAAAAAACAACAAATCCAAAAGATTAACGCCCGTTGTTTATTGTTGTAGTTAAAACCAGCTCTATAAATATATAATTTTTAATAGTTGCTTGAAACCGTCATAGAAATAATTTTATGTATAAATCGAAGTATAGACAAAATAACTGTAATTGTACAACACTGACCAGTCTTCTGAGAGTTCTTAATTTTGGAAATGCTATAATAGCATGCAAGGATCAAATATAGTCAAAATATTATTTGTTCAAATTTTTTGATACTCGACACGCATCGCTCCAATTTCCTACTCAATGATTTATGACGGAAGATTTAATCGATATCACAAAAAGAGTGTATGCTGTAAAGAGACTGGAAACACACTTATACTCTAAGAAATCCACACCAAAAGTAGGTACCAAAAGTAATATACCAAATATATTGTAGGTATATTTATTCATTTTTGTATTAAACCCAAAATCGGTTATAATTTTTCAACAGGGAAGACGACTTAATGAAAATGTTCTCAATGATTAAAAATACAGACGTTTGGACAATTTTTTTTATCGTGACATTCTGTTTTATAAATCTCCTGATGAAAATATATCAAAATAACCACGAATTCTATTACTCGGCGAGTAAATTATTATTACTATTTGAATTACGAGTATATACTATATATGTTTTTTTTCGAATTATTACTAAATGGAAACGAAGTTTGTATGTTTTATTTTATTTTTTTTTTTTTTGTAAAAAAAAGGAAAGAAATTGTAAGTACAAGTGTTTTACGACATTTTTGTGTCGTATTTATACGCCTAATCGTTGTCTGGAATTACTTCGCATTCGAACGGTTTTTTTTTCATATTTTTCTTGTAATATTATGTTTTTGTTTTTTGTTTTTTTTAATTTTTCTCAAATAATCCATTAAGCGGTTTTAATTTTTTTTAACGTTTTACAAAATGCTTTACAACAAAAATATCTGTTAAACAAATTACGTCCAAATAAAAAAAATATTATACTGCAACAATCGCGCGTTATTTCATTCTCCTCTCCCTTTCTTTCTCACTCAGTCATTATTAAACGTCCAGAATTCGGCGCATATTATTATATTGATAAAAAAAAAAATGTTCGAAACGACTTGTACTACTCGCGCTAGTCTCCATATTACATTATTCATAGTCCGGTAGAGATTGGTTTTTTATATATTCTTATACGGACACACAAGTATGTGCATATATTTCATATTTCTGTCATATAATATATTACTCCAACTGTTTGTGATTATTTTCGAAAATCTATCCGTGTTTTTTTTTTTTTATACATATTTTTATTGTCGTTGTTTAGTGTTTTGATAATTTACACGGACGTGTTTATGCGAAACACGTCGTTATAACGCGTACGTTTCTCGCGGAGATAAATAAAAAATAAATCGATATATAAAAATATAATAATCATGTGTGAGGAGGATGCCGTGCGCGAAGAGAACAGCAGCAATAAAACGATTTATGCATTATGTTATTACACTCGAAATTCCGACGGGAAATTATTTTAATATAATGTAAAAGCACTTTTTACTCGTCTAAAACGATCGTCGCATCGCGATTATGACACCTTATAGAGAGAGAAAAAACAACAATAAAAAGAAGCTTCGCGTTAAATAATGAGTTGGGTGATTGAATGATTTTAATAAACAATAAATCAATGTATTTAACAATAATAATTTAACCCAAAGACAACAATGTAATAAAATTATAATCGTCGAACGAAACTATTGGCAACGAGAAATTTGATCTAGAGTTCAACTATTAATTATATAGTCCTATTCAACACATTGAAACGATTAAATCACTGGAACGTTTTATTGCGCGATTATCAAAAAAAGATTTTAAAATTGATCGTTAAAATCTTTAAATTACGCGGTCGATTGCCCCTCAATAGAATTCCTCGTCCTCCACATTGCCAGGACGATTTCTGTCGCTGAACAACACTAAGACCGTATCGGTTTTGACTGAACGCAATTTAATTTAAATTCTCTCAACGACGTGTTCCCCAAGCATGGTTTGAATGTTCTATTTTTTTTTATCACTCTTATAAAAAAAGCACCGCCCTTACGCTCCGTTTAAACATCTCCTAAATCCACCGCAAATCGCGTGAAAAATGAACCGTTAGACGCCTTGTGTACAGCGAACGCGGATCGGTTAGAGGAAAATTTCGGTTGTTTTCAAGTTGAATTTACGAGAAACGATTTTTCGGGTTAAATTTTGGAATTTCGGCCGTTCGCAATTGTTTTATTTGGCACGTCGTCAGCCGTAAAAATATTAAACACGAGATAGGGAGGTCACGCTCTGCTCGAATACGTACAGATACGAAGAATAATAATTAAAATGCGACAAATTATTATAAAAAATTGCGATTTTAAAAAATAAAATTTAATTTATAAGATTATAAAAATAAGAACGAATCGATTTTTTTTTTTAAACAAATTGTATTCGTACGAGATACTCGGTCAAAAGCTGGAAAAAGTATTCCTTTATTGCTTTGCACTCCAAACGAAGATGAGAGATTAGATCAGTCAGTCGGATGTGTTATGTAATGTTATGTAGGTACCGTTAAAGTACGGTACAGATCCTACGCATCATTTTGTACGATATTTATCCGGGCGTGCACTGTAAACTGTTTTATTACTGCGTGCGTCAATCGTTGCCTATTAAATACAATTAACTGTTTTAATTCATACGAATTAAAGACATTAAGAATAAAAAAAAAAATCTGTTAACGGGAAGATCGCATAACATCGTGACGCTGTGCGTTCATTCGCGTACTTCTAAAATTAATCTCGGATAGGCGATACGGCATATATGAACTATTTAATATTAAAGTGTGTTCCGAAGGGGTTATTGGGACATACACCGCACACTGTTTATGGCGCACAATACGAGCAAAACCGAATCATTGTGTTATATTATCATCAAACAGATGATTGCTCGTGTCGTTTCATATTTTTTTAACACACGCACATATTTCTTTTTTTTTAACTCATTACGATATACACACGAACGCGCTATTTTATATTTTTTTTTATCACGGCCATTAATTATTACGTTCGTCTGCCAAGCACGAGCTCGAGGACTCGCTGTATATGCGTTACGATAAATACGCCGCGAGAACGCAATGCTCGTTTTTCTCTCTCTCTCTTTTCAAATACGTGTACGTATCAGTGGTCATCGTTTTGTATGTGTCTATATATATATATATATATATATATATATATATATATATACGCGTAATTTACGATATTTCGACCGTCTAGACGTCTATATGATATTTGACTTTTTCGTCTTTTTCTTTTTCAAAATCCGTACCGTGTACTCGTGGTAAATAACGATCTTTTTAATAACGCATTATAAAAAAAAAGGAACGTATTTTCATTTTATACAGACCAAACGGAGCCGCATTGAACATTTTTACGACGTGTCAATCGGCGATTCCAGGGGGACGATTTTCAGACAAACATCGCGATCAAGACCAACTTTAAAGATTTTTCCGTGGGTTACTGCGTGAAACAATACGGAGAGATATATGTCGTCGGTTTCCTCAGTAAACGCAGTTTTATACGCGAGTTTTTTAGTAAAAAAAAAAAAAAAATACGTAATAACACTAATCCGACTTGTCAATCCAGTTGGTGTGTGCAGGAGACACACCAACTGGAGTTTGGGCTCACGATTGATCGCCAACAAAAGACACATTTGACTGTTGCTAAAGCCATAGCAGTATTTCCTTTTGCCGAATTTTTTTTTCAAATAGCTCTGGACTAAACGTCAACTCATTTGATACGGTATAGACTCCATCAGTCTTGCTATAGATATACGTACACCCGTTTTTTTTTATGTTTTTCGATTCTTGAATCGATGTTAATATTCTTCGAACGTGAAATATTCCTGCATGGATTTAGCAAACAATTATTTTTTAGATCTACCTGCGTCTAAACGAATATTATCGAACAGTTTTCTTACGGGATTTTCATCGTTTCGTGTTTAGAATTTCAAATTGAAAACGATTCAAAACAATCGCTTGTAGCAAATATGTAAAAATAATGTAATTACGTGTAATTAAATCGCAACGCTTATAGAAATTGTCGTGTATTGAAATCGTCGGAGATATACGTGTATAGTCGTTAACCTCGAAAAACAAGACGGTTTTTTTTTAATAATATTACACTGCGAAACGCGTAAACTCTAATAGTGTCGATTATAAACGTGCGGAACAGCACAGCCGTTTTTTTTTATTTTGTTTTTGTCCGACCAGTTGCAAAAATGGCAATACGTATATGTATAAAAATGTGTCTCAAGGTTCGTCGACAACTGATGAAGATTTTCAAGCATTTTCCTTTTCGAGCTCGTACAAGAAATACGTGTTTTGATCGTCCTATACAACAGTACACTTTCACACGAATCGTATGACGTATAAATATATTCTTCACCGTGATCGGTGTAGAAAACAGCATATTATTATTTCAATTATCGAATCCATATAAATAGGCGTTTTTTTATGTACCTATCAAGTTTCTGACGACACTATTGAACTTTTTTTCACAGAATTGATTCGAATACTTTACCGAGTGTCCTCGTGTTGTCTATTTTTTTTCATTTCTCGCCTAAAGAGAGAAAGGAAAAACATGTATTGTACTTAAATATTATAGTTTTTCGTCGACGTGTTTCAATAATTTTACGATTTATTTTTATAAATAATTATATTTTCGTTTAAAACTGCGACACGGGCGAAGCCGGATATTTTAGCTAGTAATATTTATATATATATATATATATATAAAGTGAGTGTACGTGATCACCTGTAGACGACCACAACAAAAAACATAGCTAAATTCACAATAAAATCCACGTGAATAGATTCTTTTTTGGGGCAGGGCCGCATTTAGTCACCTAAGATAAAAACCCGTATAATATTATATTATGATTTTTTTTTCTTTTAATCAGTTAAAAATCGTAAATCCTTTAATTACACACCATTTCAATTAAATTTTCAATAGTCCAACTACAATAATCGTTGAATAACATTTTTATTAAATTTATTAATCAGTTAAAAATCGTAAATCCTTTAATTACACACCATTTCAATTAAATTTTCAATAGTCCAACTACAATAATCGTTGAATAACATTTTTATTAAATTTATTAAGACGATAACAGAGTAGTTTTTGGAGGTAATGGCAACCGCCCGTCAATTGAGTTGGATATTTTATATTAAAATATGACGTAAAACAGCAAATAATAGTTTTCTTCGGAATGTAAAACGAAAAACGGTTTATATATTAATCGAGTTCGTAAATCGCGTGAAATCAAAAAAAAAAAAACTCCCCTTCGAAACGAACGTCTTAAGTGTATATATTATAACGATGTGATTATATTTTGCGTTTGGATCCATAATAATATATAAAATAATATAGTCTCGACTTCACCGATTTCTTCGTTGCGCAAACCCGTTTAATTTATCACTCTTAATATTTACCTCGAGTCAATATTATAATATACGCATACGCTAGAGACCCGTGTCTGAAACGTGTTCCGAGTGATTTTTCGTTTGTCATAGTACGTGCGCGGTATCGTATTACATAACTCAAATATATTTTATTATAATATAACAGGAATGTGATACGCGGCACCATTCGGATTTTATACATACGATAATAATAATAATAATAATAATAATAATAATAATACGCGTAAATAATTCTGTGATGTCAGTTCGCTCCGCGAAATGGATTTTTGACCGCTCAATATAATAATTTACATAATATATTATAGTCTACACAATGGGCGCATCTCGTCAATAATAATCGTATAATCTCGTTAAAAAAAAATTATAATTGCCCTATTAACGCGCATAAAATTTACTACAATACAGAGGCTGTATCGGCGCGAAAACTATTGAATATATCGAGATTTGATTTTTATTTTCAGAGTGATTCGCGCAGATCATTTTTTTTCTGCACAATTTTGAAAAATATTTGTGCGCAGAATGTGACAAGCTCTCAAAAAAAAAAAAAAAGGAAAAAAATTCACGCGAGAAATGATAACGTTAACGATTTTAATATGTGCAACACAGGAAAGTATCGCGAGAAAATTAAACGGGTTATTATTATACAATTACCAGGATAAAATCGTTGTCATTGGGCAACGGACACAATTTCAAACAATCGATTCGATTATCGCCTGCAGCTGTGTAATTTCATACGTGAAATAGGCTACAAGCGATTTTCCGAAAGATTTTTAAAATTATTTCTCTGTCGATAATATACACTCATATATCGATTTCTATGGTTATCAATTTCGGTTGTAAGAATTATTGTAGAATTTTTTTTAGTACGATTTGATCGAATATATATTTATATAACGATATAGGAATATTCTAAAAACGTTTTTAAAAAATTAATTCAGCTACTCCTCGGAATTACTATTCATATCTTAATTTGAACAACGCCGGATAACAGCTGCTATCAAATACAAATTATACTCGTAATAATGTAAAGCAAAATAATTCAGTTACCCGTGTAACATTTTTACCGTTCAATGTCGGTTTACAATAACCGTGACAGTTTAACAGTTTATACACGGTTTATGAACTGTTAATTGCGAACCGTTGTAGTTCAATTTAAGTGTATCGGTTCAAATTTTAATTGAATATTTAAAAAAATATATTTTATAGTTTTAAGTCGGTGCTTCCGACACTGAACCGTGCTGAAAATGTGTTATCGCACACATTAAGAAAACTAAACGGTTCAGACAAAATGTTTGAGTACAATCTTTAATTCAGAACAGTGACGAGTATACGAAATGTTCAAAGGTGGAGGAATGGAGTCAACTCCCTCTGCCAATGCAATATCTACATCGAAGAACAATAACAAAGTAGAATTGTTTGAAAATCTATTTTCCACGCGTTTAGCCTGTAGTAAATACGTTTAAAAAAAATATATATTTGAAAATTGGAATTGCTTTCAGAGACGCTGCAATGTACGATAAGTGTATAATATGATAACTGGCCCATATTATTCGCAATTTAATAATATACTAGACGTTTTTTTTCTCATCTTGTCGTACGTAATAACACACGTTTTTTTCGTATTTTTTTTTTACAAATTTAATTTCACTTTTAAACATAATTATAATATCTTTTGTTATTATTATTATTTATTATTATTATTATTATTTTTACAAAATAATCCGTACTATAAACGCGTGTAGAGTTCTCCTTTTATCTTTATTATCGCGTGCCCATGGATAACGCCACGTGTTCTTTACACGCCACAACAGAACATTTCAATTAGCAGTTGTGTATCTGTACAATATATTACCGTTTACTAACTATAAATATTACCTACACGTGTATTGTATAGTCTGAATTTCGAATATATTACAATATTCACAATCGCTTTATGGAAAGCAAAAATAAAAATATAATACGAGTTATATAATATATATATATATATATATATATATATTTATTGGTATACAGTGCGCTCTAAGTGCGTAATGGTTTGTAATATTTTCTATTCAATATATTATATAAATTCTCGATAATAATTATAAATTATAAAGTGTGTCAGACTTCAGAATATTGAATTTTTCTTTATTTCTATTAAAACTGTACACATTGGTAATTATATGTATTTTGTGTTTAACACGTTCGATTTGTTTTACACGAGAAATGTAAGACACTAGCTCGTATATAATAATATTATATCGTTTAACGTAATATCTGATCTATTTTTCAAAATTATTTAATCACTACGAAACTGAATTGTGGGAAGAAGAGGTTCCCAGAACAACTCGGTGGGTAAATATTGAGAATTCGACTAATTCGTAGTAGAATAAAATCTGAACGGCATCTGTAAAGTTTGTTGAGGGATCCGATAGGATGTTTTCTAATAGAAAATTTAACGTAGATTTCTAATATCACCTTGCATTAGTTGTAGCGTCAACAGTTTTCATATAATTGTAATTTTTATTAATTCATTGTGATAACGTTAAAAGCACAAAACGTAAAATTGTTCAGAAATGGTTGAGAATCAAATACGGGATTGTAAGAACTTTTTTGCCCCTTTAAAGGTGTAGAATCACATCCCGAAGTTTTTCAGATTTATCGCCAGTCATCTTGTATATAAAAAGTATATTTTGGTAAATATCTGTGATACACAAAATTTATTTTAAACGACATAATGAAACCCGTACTCACACGTTTATTAAGTATACGTGAAATTAAACCATATTTTCAATACCATCGCTTAGTTTGTGTGCGGCCATTTGTCACTATTTTTTTTAAACGCTTATTTCTAACGGGCTTTATAATAAAATACATTTTTCCCTCTTCTGACGAGCCCGTGAAATAGACAAACTGCGATCCCTGTAGCGGATGCCACTTTTGCAGGGTACACGTATATCCAAGAATTACACGATTTGATAACATTTTTTTTTTCTCGAAACAGTATACATAGTTATGTAATTTTTAAATGAGTTATGCAACTAATATTGTTACTTGATACTGTGGATATAATTTTCGTTGTAACTTTTGAGATACGAATCCAACATTGCCCAATTCTATCAAAAAAGATCTCCGACGAGAATTCGTAATAAAAAAAAAATATTTTTATTCTTCGTTATGTGACCGTTATATATATATATATATTATTTTTTTCCTAATTAAAATTTAAACACGTATTTTACGCGTGCCGTTCGTATTTGTTTATTTTTCTAAATAATAATAATAATAATAATAATAATAATAATAATAATAATAATAATAAACATAGCCTACAAAATTATACACTTTATTATAATGTTACGTACGACATAAACTTAAAAAAATATGTTTTATTTTCTTGTCCAGAACCCGTGTAAATAAAAAAAAATCATACGATAACTATATTTTAGTTATATATTAATCGTAAAAATTCAAAAAATAAAATGTTAGCCTTCGAATGACTTTTAACATTTTATGTAATTCTATAATTACACACACCTGTTAAGAAAAAATACTGATGATTTGATTCACTTAACGTGTGTTTTTTGTTTTTAATGTACGTATCATTTATTACATCGTTTATTTTATAATATATCGTGTAGGGCTGTCGTCATTTCGTATTGAATTAAAAATTGTTCATAATTTTTGTACATATCTCGTGTATAAAATATAATTTCAATTTTTTTTCTCGACTTGTGCTTATATATAAAAGAACACATTAAACGGAGTGTATTATTTATTTAAAATAGAAAGCAACCTATCCTCTCGTGTGTTTTTCGAGATAAAGTTCGAGCATATATTGTATAGAGAGAAGTTATATTTATTTCTATCGCTTTTTTTTTAACGACACGCCAAACAATAAAATATAAAAACACAGATATTATTAATTGCAAAATACAATAATACTAAAAATACGTATGCATATATATATATATATAAATTAAAAGAATTTTGTTTTTCTTTCTCTCGTTTTCGCGCACGCTTTCGATTATTACGGTCGCGTAGAGCCAAAACACCGCGATTTTTGTACGTAATAAATAGTGTGTCGTACTTATTGCGTATATCCATTCGATCGGTTTTTTCTAGCTATTCGGGTAAGTATATATATAAATAAAAACCCCCCGCCGTTTTTCCGACACGGAACGAACGAAAATGCGAATGACAAAACTCGTATTATATCGCAATAACAAAAAAATAATACGCGAGTGTAAAATTAATATTAACAGCCAAATATCGTCGTCGCCGTCGTACTCGGCGACTGTAACAGCGGTAACGAGCGGGGCAGAAAACGTTTTTCGTTTTTATCGAACGAAAATTCACGCCATTATATTATTTTTACACGCGATAACGAAAAGACACACTTTATTATGGCAATATTACACGCTCGTTGTGCGTAATATTATTATACGAAATGCAATTTGTACTGGCGCCGCAGCAGTGGTGGTGGTCGTCGGTTACCGATCGCGGTTAGGTTATTGCGTCCGAAATGGAACCAGAAATTTGTCCGGACGTTTTTTCTCCTTTCATCTACTCTCTCGTCGTTCGGATATACGCGAGTCATTGCTCGACGCGCGTTCATATTATCATTATCATTCACATACCCCCCGAGAGATGGTTTTATTCATGGGCCGTCTGTGTTCCTCCGATGCTGCTCTCGTGCGAGACATCCACACGAATCCCCTCAGCAAAAAAAAAAAAAATTTTGAAAACACGCGCGGCTACGGACCGCAGTGTCTTATATTTTTTAAAGTGCGTTATAAGTCGATGACATGGGCACAGGCTGGCCCGTGTTTATTCGAGAATGTGGGCAAATGTGTCCCTCTTGAAGGAAATTTGAGGGGGAACTATAAATTTTATGGACCTTTTTCTCTGTGTTTTATGATTATAATATTTAAATAAAACGTGTTTTTTTTCTTCATATTATATTCAATGATTTTTGAGTGACATTTAGTGTGATTACCGCGGTGAGAAGTTCTCTCTGTGAGATATCCATTTTTATACGAACACGGGATTCTTGATTATTCAATTACGACATTTTAAACGGAATGACAATCCGCAACTGCTGTAGTTACTATAACGTCAAAATTATACACAATATGCGTTTATTTCTACTCAACTTCATAACACGTGTTCATATAATATTGGGATAATTTAATATTGTAATAATATTATTTTATAGTGTTTTATAACGCGTATAATATAATATTTATTATTAAAATGAGCGGGGCCGCCCTTCATAATAGTTTTTAAACGTTTTGCACAGCTGTTAAATTGAAGAAAAAAAATTATATATTGCGTTTATGTTTATGTTCTTTTTTCCAAAACATTTATAAATTCAATAATCAATTGAACCTTCTCACTCCTATACCATTCATAATAATAATAATTAGGGCCCGGATTTTTATGCAAATGCATATTCTTCTACAATTGTCCTAGAATAATTTTGATTAAAAATCTCGACATATCGTGCGTGGTTAATAATTTTTTTTGCATACTTGAATGAAAATGCATATTAATTGCATATTTCTATATAATTGCATAAAAAATGCATTTTTACGTTATTTTAAGCACTAATTGGGAAATTGTCGTCGCCGATTTTTATCGACAGTCTGCGGATTGTGTAATCTCAGATAACTTGCAGCTTATTTTAAGCACTAAATGGGAAATTATTGTCTCCAAAACATTTCTTGTTTTATGTATGCACCTATCGTGTCTTGCGACGTAGAATGAAGTATTTCAAAATACAAATATATGCTACATGACAACCGTAGAAATCACATTTCGTAATTGTATGTTGGTACTCGTTCCAAAATTAAAATTTAATTAATTGAGCAATAGGTATAAATGTATAGTTTGTACTTTGTACACATTTGTAAGCAGAAGTATATTGATATATAAATTGTATTTTTTTCACATAATATATTTTGTAATTGTTTTAAGGTGTTCAGTTTTTTTTTTAACACACAATAAAGATTTTATTACAGATATTTTGCATATTTTTGAATTTTTGAATGCATAAATATGTGCATATTTAACAATAATTTTTGCATAAAAATCCGGGTCCTAATAATAATAATAATAATAATAATAATAATCACCATTACATCAGTAAGATCAAATTTCATAGATTTAATAATATCACCACTACCCCAGGACCGTGTCAGTTTTTAGCCCGTTCGGGTCGGCCGTCCGTGTAAATCAGTGGTGTCCAACCTTTTGTGAAGACTGGGCCACATTCATATGAGTAGAAGTTGTTGTGGGTCACATACGTTTTAATAATAATAATAATAATAATAATAATACGTTAAAATTTAAATGCAATTAATTGATGGTTTTTAAATTGAAGTGTGGGCCGTATTAATATCTGCCGCGAGCTGCAGGTTGGACACCCCTGGTGTAAATAAAATATTTTCGTCGTAATATTGTCGGATGGTACCGACGACTTTTCAACAATGGCGAAATATTTTTAAAATTTTTATCGAATTTCGTATTGTGTATACGTATGCCGTTAACCGGTACTGTCCTTAAGGTTTCCTTCGCACGACTCTTTTTTTTTTTAATAAAATTCACTCCGTACTACGGATAAACAGATGCAGTGAAAATAAATTATACAAATAAAACTGACGTCGGAAATATGTTGCTGTAATTCGAAAAAAGTCCTCGCAATGATTATTATTATTATTTTTATTATTATTATTATTATTATTATTATTATTATTATTATTATTATTATTGTTCAATAGACGGGCATATTTACATTGGAATCCGGAGCAAACGGTATATACGATTCCGTCTATAGAGTTAGACTCCAGGGGTTCCAAAACGTTATTGTTTCTTTTTTCTTTTCATTTGATCGTTTCTTAATTCGATGGAAAAATCTAATCGAATCGAATTTAACGAGTTACAGAAGACCAAAATGAAAAAGAACAAAAAAAATTGTTAATTATGATGCGCTCTCGGCCTTGGATACAATGTACACACCATAACGCTATTGCTTACAATATAATAATAGTCAGTCGTCTACTCGGATAGTCGCAAAACCGGTCGGCCGTTTTGAGGAAACGTCACGGAATTTCTTCGACAAGACGATTATTATTGTTGTTGTCCGTATTACGTAGACTGACATTTGAACGTCTGACGAGGAAATTCGTTATTTACACGAATATTACTGTAACGACAACGACGAAAATACGTATATACACACATGTATGAGGACGTTATCGATAAATAATTTGAAAAAAAAAAATTAATAAAACGACGTTATGATACTCGTGTACAACACGTGTCAGTCGCGTAGCAAACACGTGGACGCGGCGATTTCCGCCACCTGCGCTGCTTGTAGTGACGAACTTTTTCGAAGACATCAATATTTTTCCTGCGCCTACACAAATTCTTTTTTTAATCGACCGATGAGCAGACATGAAAAACGATAGAATTCGTCCCTTCGGGCTTAAAAAAAAATTTAATTTAGAAAAAAATATGATTCCGAGTATAATGGAGGAAGCTTCGGTGAATTATTATTTCGTTAACAAAAAAAAAAAAAAAAATAGAAATTCTATTTCGATACGTTTAACTTGCGCGGTTTACTGAAATAATTTTACTCGCCTATACTATTGTACATTATGTTGTAAATAAAACGTTGTAATTAAATAAACGATTTTGGCCGAAAACAAACAAATTTATATTCTAAATCGTATTATTATTATTATTATTATTATTATTATTATTATAATTATTATTATTATTATTATTATTATTATTATTATTATTATTATTATTATTATTATTATTATTATTATTATTATTATTATTATTATTATTATTATTATTATTATTATTATTATTATTATTATTATTATTATTATTATTATTATAGTAACCGCTGAAATTTATTATCTTTTCATGGTTTTTTTATCATTAACCGTTTTAGTTATAAAAACATTTAATAATTAAATGTATGTAATAAAAAGTACGGTATTTTTTTACGCTTAGGAAAATTACTAAAAAAATCGAAAAATTTAAAATGTTGGTATTTTGATACGAAAATTTAGGACCGAATTTATATGAAAAACAAAAAATAACGTATTTATACTTCAAAACTCGAATAATTTTAATTGAAAAATTGTATACGTATACGAAAATACAAATAAATTTTTAATGTTTTTTCTTTTAAAAAACACGTGTATTCCAACACGCAGAAATGTTTTTCTTTTTTCAATATTACATGGCTTCTTGTATTTAACGAAGAATTTGTTTATGTAAAATGTAAAAGAAAATTCAAATTAAAATAGAAAAAAAACGATAATTTCGTTTTTCAGTGGAAAATTTTTACACTTTCACTACTATATGTGTATAACGGAAAGAATAACGTTTTTAAACTCGTTTTTGTCGCGAAAAAAATTACGTTGTACTAAATTGGACATCTGTTAGTTTTTTTTTCTATATAATTTTAACTGTAGTTGACATAATAAAATGTGTACACGACACGAGCCTCCGTGGCGCAATGGTTAACGCGTTCGGCTGTTAACCGAAAGGTTGATGGTTCGAGCCCACCCGGGGGCGATGATTTTTATTGCTGCACATCATCAGCTCTTTATTTTGCTGACAAAAAGACCGCCGTCGTACAAAAGTACTCTGCAAAAATCTTTTCCATTATTTATTAGACTCCGAACGGAGTAACGAGGAATGTACGTATTATTATTATTGGGGTTTTTTTTACTACGACGTATATTTTTTTTCCTTTTTTGTTATTCGCACACAAAAATTCTCAAGAACTATCGAAAAAATAGAATTGAAAACGGTAAAAAATGCGATTTCGGCGAAATATATTCTCCGTTATTATTTTTGGAAACTATACCTAATGCGATTATATAGAAACTTGAAATGTTCACCGAACACGTAACCATTTATAAGCATTTATTATAAAATGTTGGGTTATTTACAGCAATTATAGATTTTGAGATATTCAATTCGTAAAACAGGTAATTTTTATTTTTTGGTTTTAACGTAGTTGATGTAATGAACTCAATACTCGACACGAGCCTCCGTGGCGCAATGGTTAGCGCGTTCGGCTGTTAACCGAAAGGTTGGTGGTTCGAGCCCACCCGGGGGCGATAAATTTTTCATTAATAAAATACTTTTTACTTTTTTATTTGTACGCGCGATGCAAAATTACAAAATTTTTTCCGTTTTTTCATTACGTTTATTAAAATAAATACGCTTAAAATTAAAAATTACTACTTCGTAAACAAGTTATAACATAGTTACTACATCAAAGTGTGAGTCGGACACGAGCCTCCGTGGCGCAATGGTTAGCGCGTTCGGCTGTTAACCGAAAGGTTGGTGGTTCGAGCCCACCCGGGGGCGATCTACTTTTTACACTTTTTTTTGGCGATATTTTAATGTAATATTTTCTGAAACGGAAAAAAGTGTTCATTCGGATTTCGAGACGTATACAACAGCGGTAGACAAATATAATGCGCGTATTCTTTATTCGTGTTTATATACTTATTACAAGCCGGTTAGGTGTTTACAATTATGGCTACGAAAAATAATCGTTTCTTATTCGTCTGGATTTTTTTTATTTTTTGTCGCTCTATTCTGTGTTTCTGAACACTGCAGTAGTTGTCCCGCAATACTTCCGTATAACGCATTAAATACAAATACCCACATGAAAATATTAATTCATAATACTTATACATTATACACCTGCGTACGAAATGACAAAATATGAATTATAATCGAAAAGAAAATTATTATTTTTCGTGTATTTTTATAAAAACCTAACCCATTTTCGCACGCACTTCGATATTAAAAATCCCAAAATCGAATAACGTTTTTCAAATGGTTTTCAGTCCCAACAAGACCGCGGTGAGAACGCCTGAGGAAAGTCTCCGTCGCGTTCTGCTCGTGTCTCTGCTATTCCGATTTCGAATTTAAGATCGCGAATTTTGCGCACTGTGATGACCTCAATTCACATCAATAATAACACGACAACGGGACGGAGCTATTGCACGGCCCGTCGTTCTCGCGCCATTTTACAATAAATGTTTCCCGGATACCTGATTTCAGTCCTTGTGACTTTTTCACTATTAAAATATACGCTGAGGTCTTTAAAACATCGTCTTCGGACCCCTGAAGAACTCGAGCAGGCCATTTATGACGACGAAATCGTCGGAATTCTTCGAATTATGCACAAATAGCAATTGAAACTTTCACGACAGGCTCCGTATATACGTGCAGTATCGTCCGTCAAGGCCGATATATTATAATTTTTAAAAACTATAAAAAACACACACCTTATGATATATAATTTCAAAAAAAAAAACGTTTTTTTATTCCTTCTTTTACTTTATAAATACATCGCGTTCGACCTGCGAAACGGTTTGTGAAAAACGATCGCTCTGTATACAACACAAATCTTCGGCCACGCGGACGATGCAGGAAAGTTCAACAACAATAACAAAAACTATTAAAATATTATATCGTATAAATTATATATATTATATATATATATATATATATATAATATGAGTACACGTACTTATTATATATACACACCAGCCGAGATGACGACCGATGGAATAATAAAATGTAAAAAAAAAAATTAAAAGAACGCGCGTACATACGGCTCGCGCGATGATATGAGCGTTTCTGTTTTCAATAGGCCTACAAATTGCAATACGTTTTATGATAATTGTGGTGAAGTATATACCGCGACGACGGTATAAATTATTCGGAGTAACAACGCCGCCGCTTTATAATAAATTATTATTTAAATATAATAACGAAAATGTCGTGTGTGTGTGTGTGTGTGTTATAGCGCGGTGATGATATGTATAGGTGACTTATTGCGACCCGACCCGACAAGGAGAAGCAGCAACGTCGTAATGATTCTTTCTTCCACATTGTCCGTGAAGTGAATCGTACTACAAGCCTACAGGAATAACAACAGCAGACGGAGAAAATTTCGAATTGTTTCTTTTTACCATCGTCTGCATCGTTCAACTGTGTGTCTAAATTAATAATTGAATCTCCCGTCTCCCAGACTCGCATGCTCGCGTGTCTTTTATAGTATTACATATATCCGTGTAACACGTTTACTGCAACCAACGGTCAAATCGATTCTTCTCGTCTCCTTCAACGCCGTATACAATTTTCCCGATTACTGTTTCTTCGAGCTTGCGCACGATTTTTCGAAAAATTTGTCTCGTTAACACAATCCAAAGTCTTACGTGGTGTTCGGCGAAAATTTCTGAATTCTAATGACCGTTTTAGTTCGAAAATTACGAAGAAATATGCGTATAATCGATTTTTGACAAAATTGCGTTTTTATTCGTAATTTTTAGATAGTTTATTTTTCTCACGCGATTAAAAAAAAATATTGAGAAAATCGAAAAATTATCTCTCTAAAGTACCGATCAAATGAAAACTTCGCTACTAGAAACAAACACTGTGACTATAAAGACCGGAGCACTTATTTGTGGTAGAATTTATGGGGTACTGACATATAAAAATACAACACATAATTGTAAAACCAATACGCTAAAAATAATTTCGCACGCTATCCAATAATTATTATTCACAGTGTCTACTTCGATTAATAATAATGAAATTAACGTAGGAAAAAAACAATAATTGCGATAACTATACGATTTGAACGTTTTTAACGTAAATAAACTATAATGAATAACCTAATCATGCAGGACAGGTCGGTTAGATCGAGCTGGATCAAACCCGGAATAACGTCGCGGATATCAAACAACACTTAAAAAAAAACATTTTTTTCCTACTGCGGGTTCGAAGTATTATTATGTAATTAAAACGATTATAATTAATCAATAGGCGTGTAAGCGCGTAATATGTCAGTGCGTTACGATGGAAATTGAGTAAAACAAAAAAAAGGAAAAAAGACATATATACGAGATCGTTGAAAACAGTATAGAAAAAACAAATTATATTCGAATAAGACAACGAAATTTTACATAATATGCGTGTTTAATCAATATTAAAAAAAAAAATTAACTTAACGCTTTGCGCTATATAAGCGTTCGATTTTATAACGATCCAATGTTCATCGGATCGTTATAATAATATTGTAATAGACGCATAATATACTGCAAATAACGTTGGTTTACACAACGAAATAATGTTATTCCGTGTATATATTTAGTTAGATATCATATATTGTTTCCCTTTTTTTTTTCTCTTTTTTTGTCCCTCTATATTTGTCATAAATCCTTCTAGTATATGTATAATTGTGTAATTGAATAATTGTCGAGCTATCATCGTTACCAACTAAGAGCTAATAAAAATAAAAAAAAAAATTAGTTAGATTTAGTTTTAGACAACGTACTGCCGATATCTGATATTGCCGTCATATGAGTTCGAAATCGTACACGGTAGCACTGCGAATTTTATTCAAATTACAAAAAGAATACGTTACTAAATTTCCAGTTGTTTTTCTTTTCTTTTTTTTTTTCATTTAACTTATCCAGAATGATACGTCAATTATAGGGCTTGATAGAGTTCAGCTACACTTATTGCTATAACGGAAAATCATGCGATCATCCGCTCTTTTTATACGCGAAACACATTCGCTTCGTTTAAAATCAAAAAACGACTCTAATAAAATATATTACAACGCAGTGTTTATAGAAAATAATTCTTTCCGTGTTGCAGCTCTGATATTCTAATGATTAAAAATAATATTGGTTTTTTTCGTGAATTATTATTTTTTGGATCCGTTTTACGACGTTCTCTCTTCAAACACTAAACCCTGTCTAATAGTTCTTTTTTTCCGAGACAATTGTCTGTTTCATTATTGAACAGCCGAATATGAATTATTATTATTATACAGTTGCGATATCACGACGATAATTCACATGGGTCGATTGTAATTATAACGCAATCACGCATTGCTTTTGAAAAATTACTTTCCATTATTAAATTTTGTTTCTAAGGGATTATTTTTATAAATACGCCTTGTTCAACGTAGTAAAAACGTAATTCTCGTAAACCTGTAGCGCACGTACGTTATTCGGGAATTCGGATTATATAAACCGTCAAAATATAGAGTATCATCATAACACGTAATATTATACACGCCTAATCTTTTATAGAATAAGGTCATGCGATCCGGTAGTTACTTACGTCTCGCGTCTCGGAAACACACTATAATATTTTCTCCTATCACACGTTACGTTATTATTTGTAATTTTTTTTCCTATGACATTTATATAATAATATGTATTCGTAGTATTATAAGTGTATATAAGATGACGACGAATTATGTTAGTAATTTCTTTTTCACTCGATTTTTAAACCTACAACGCATTAAAAGACTTTATGTATATGTAAAAAAAAACTAGAAACAACACTGTAAATGGCAAAGACGACGGATGAGAAACAAGACGGTTTTAATATGTATACATGTAACTAATCTAATCTCTTGCGAGAATTTACGAGTTGTCGAGTTGGAACGTTACGAAATACAAGTGCACGAGAACGTTATAAGAATATACCACACACAAAATATATTCCACCGAGGAATTCGATTGGGTATATTTTATGCGAATATTGAAAGTACAAAAATATAGCGTTGAAATCGAACCGATTCGATAATTATTATTGTTCGTTTTGTTTGTTGTAAATACAATATTTTTATCCATCTGATCATATATTATATATATACATATATATAATATATATATATATATATACACAAAAACGTAATAAAATTTTAGTGTCTCGATGATATGAAACATTACACATATAAGAATGTCGTGTTTGAAATATAATTGTAATGTAAAAAAAATAAAAGATCGAAACGACTACAGGGTAAGAAGTGTATTTATTATAATAATTTATACTTGTTTTATAAACCTACAGTGCGACGAATCATACAAGCATGTTGCGCGTGTTGACCTTCTCGGAATCTCTATAGCATTTTACACGGATATGATCAGTTGATTTTTGTTTTAAAAAATCGATAAAGCACCTCGAGCTGCAGAGTGGCGTAAGTGTGGGCTCGCTGATCGTGGGTGGAACGGAAAGACGTTGCTTTACAATACCCCTAAATTAGAATATAATAATAATATCGAACTGAGAGAGAAATAAAATTTTTGTTTTTAATAAAAGTATCAATCTTGTTTTTAAAAAGAATTTTTTTTTATCGTAACACAACAATTACATACCGTTATAATATGCCAACGTTTTCAATAAATTTAATAAATCCACGCATTTTTGTGAATATATGCGTAATAAGGTGGCCTGTAATGAAATGTTATGTTTTCTATTTTATATCATTCAATCGTCTTTTTTTAACAAACAATATTATCGAAACGTAAAAGGAAATTATAATGTTTGCAAAATCAATTAAAAAAAATTTAAAATTTAAATATTTAAGTCAAAACTCCAAAATATAATAATAAAAATATTTTTTTTTACTAATATTAGGTATTATTATTATTTATTAGTTTTCACTTGATATACCTATGAATATTTTTTATTATTTCTACTTTTATATTTCATTTAAAATGTAGGAAACTAATTAAATTTAATAGGATAAAGTACATATTTAACGAAACGATGGACAACTAACTAGACAATATAGTTAATATTTAATACCTAGTGATTTTTATTATTTTAAGTAATTATACATATTTAGAACACAATTATATTTCCTACTGAAAAAATGTGCATTTATTTGTTAATAATATGTATTACAACTGCCTTTTATACATATAAATGTGAATAAAGTATTCAAACTCTTATTTTAAAAAATAGAAAATACCTTGTGTGTATAATATATATATATATATATATATTTTCATCTTGTTGATTGATTACATTTTCTATTAAATTATCAATATTATCCAAAACCAGCAATATAACTCATTACCTCATCTAAAAATGGTTAGGTTAATTCAGAGATTTTATACACCACGAATTTGTTGAATTATTGTATCGACTTGAATCTTGTCATTTATAATATAATCTGGTCCTACGTTCACATTTGGGCGGCGACATCGAGTATAACGACACAATTTCCGTACTGCTGCGAACGACTGATTTCGTTATGAACCAATAGGTAGTTTCTTGTAAACCGATTTAAATTGTTTGCAAGATGGACAAAACAGCCCCTTCGTCTTATCGCACTGAAAATACGGTCTTGAGACAATCTGAAAGACAATAAGTAGGCAAGAGTATAATTTGTATGTAGAAAATTTTACAATTTCAATAAATGCTTTCGTAAGTCCAATAAAGCCAGTATTTCTACCAGAGGTTCTATAATTTTTTTTTTACCATTAGACAATATTATACTTACGAGTGAAATGAATTATCCTTTGAACCATAAATAAACCTTTCGTATAGGATTTATTACACACACACACACACACGATACACACAATACATTTTCTCGTCATTATGTTACTACGACAATATTAATAAAACAAAATTATAAACGAGTACATTCGTTATCATTTATCAAAATTCATTAATGATAGCGCGTATATTATTATATTAAATTGATTAAAAAAAAAAAAACCCAACGTTTTAAAACAAAAACCTATGTGGTATGCCTGTATGGGAAATTTATCGATAATGTTTGACGCGGCATTTTAATAATTATTATCAGGGCTCGGAACTTTATGCGCTAAAAACAATTAAATTTGTGCATACATATGTGCTAAAAAAAGCGCAAATATGTAGTATAATATGCAATTATTTTTTTAAATATGTATTTAAAAGTATAATTATAAAAAAAATTGTATTTTTTAATTACAAATCTTTTATGTATATTTTCTTTTATATTTTTTATATCTTGAAGCTAAATCCTCTATTTCCAGGGTCCTAAATTAACATAAAAAGTAAAATTTATCAAAAATAGTGATTATTAAATCATGCTATTATATTTATCTGAATTACACTGAATAATAAGATGTTTTTTTTTATATTTTCGAGTTTAAATGATCGTTTGTAGTGGCTCAGGAGATTTTTATAAACAGAAAATGATCTTTCGACATCTAGGTACCGACGTAATTGGCGCGTACTTGTAGAAAATGAGGTCATTTGTTGTCAGATCTTCAGGAAGACCATTCATGGTGGTGATAGATCCGCCAAGTATCGACGAGATTTGTTTTAATGTTTTTAAACCGATATTTTTTGATAAAACGTTTTCCATTTTTTCGTAAACTTTTTTGCCGTGTTCAACTTGAACGGATTTTAATTGTGTTTGGACATTATCCACAATACTCAACGATTCGACTAAAGACATATCTTTAGTCTGCAGTTTTAAAATTGATTCAGAGAGAACTTTAAAATTTGAAGCAATATACACTAGATTATTCTGAACGTGTTCTTTTGCCAAATTTTTTTTGAAACTTTAATACTTAAGGCGTCATTGGAGTCTAACATATTTACAATATCACGAATTTGTTCATAATATTTATAATAATAAAGTACAGCATTAATCAAGGTGCCCCAACGGGTTATGGTTGGTTCTGGAGGTAAAGAGATATCCGGTGCGTAATTTTTAAAAATTTGCATACGCGATGGTACTTTTGCACAATTAGTTAATTAGGTACAATTTTATCAACAGTACCAAATTGATTTCGTACTTCCTCCGAAACACTATGGAGGGCATGAGCAGCACAAGTCACATGTACCATTTTAGAGTATAGTGCATTTATAGATTTTCCACAATTTATCATATACGGCGCTGCGTCCAACAAAAATAATAAAACATCTTCATGTCTTATCCCATCAGGTCATAAAATGCTTAAATATTTGTCAAAAAGTTTACTTTCGTAATGATTAGTCCAATCGTTGAATGATTGGTCTTTTCTAATGTTTCAGTATTCAGTAAAAAATTGTACCAGCCTTATCCTATTCTAAAGTTCCAATTATTACATTTGCTATGTACCGATTTTCAGTATTAGTTGTTTCGTTTATTGACGCCCAAATTTTTCTGCCAAAAATACGTTGTTTAATTTTTTCCATCATTTCATTGTAGCAGTCGTTTAAATAGAATTTTCGAAGTACCGATTCTGTGGGAATATCTTTTCCAGAATAAACTTCCAAAAATTTCCGAAATTCTACATTTGATAATTTATTAAGTGGTATATTAGCCGAGACCATAGCTTTGCATAGATCCATGTTGAACTTTGATTCTTTAGACGAAAAATCATGTGTAATAGTTGCTGGCACTTGGTCTCTTTTCGATCTTCTTTACGTTTAACAGAACGGAAATGTTTTTTTGTTTTCAAGTGTTGTATTACACTGGATCTTCTTTCCGAATCGATTTTCGTTTCGCAATATTTGCAAAATAATACTTTAGAATCAATACTGAAAACATTTCCACCGAACTCAGACACGAACGTATTTAAACGACCACTTAATGATTTTATTTTTTTTGGCATTTCAATTTTTTTTTTTTTGAAATTAAAATCACAGTAAATATTACACGGCACGTAAACGACAACACGAATACACGACAAAATAACTATTAACAAACCAGCAGTTATTGAATATGTTTTCGACACACGTGCGTACACATACGCCCTCAGTACAACACAAGCGGCGGATTATAAAGATTACGAGTTCCAACTAATTCAAAGATACGGCGGCGTGTCGTGGCAGCTCTTGATAAAAATAAATATTGTATTCTTGAAAATTGGATAATTAAAGAAGACCGATCCGATTACAATAAAAGTGCAATATTTACTCGGTAAAATATATTTCAAAATATAGACAAGGCAATGGGTTTTTTTTTAATAATTTAATTTACAATTTGCAATAAATGAAAATATATTTTTTATTGATTTATAATAAACTATAAACATAATATGCATGAATAGGCGTTAATATGCTTAAAATCTTGAAATATGCGAAATCATAAAAATGTAGTAAAATATGCAAAAATATGCAACATAAATTTCTATATTTCAATTGTATGGATCATGAAACGAATTTATATCGAATCAGATTTTAAATATGCAACTTCCTAAGACATATGCAAATGCATAAAGTTCCGAGCTCTAATTATTATATAGGTATTTTAAATAATTATTAATTATTTATAATTAACGAAAATAGATATATGCGCTTTCTTATAACTTTAAAGCCTTTTTTAAAACTCTTATATAGCCATACGCTAAATAAATATAATTTTTTTTGTCCCGTGCTCGATGTTCATTTAAAATATTTCTCGTCATATAAATATTTCGCGGTTCGTTTTCTATTTTTCCTTCGTCTTCTCGTTTTTCATGTTTTATTTTTTCGCAAAAATCTCCATTGTGTGAATTAATTTTCCCAATTCATTATACATATATATATATATATATATATATAAAACTCGCGCAATATTTTCATATAGGTATTCGTAATTCATCCTCGTTGCACATACCATTATATTATTGCCTATTAATAATTTATATACGAGTAATTCAATATGTATCAGCGTATTATTTCGTATTTTTCCTATGGTTTTATTTAATGTTTTTTTCCTGATAATCGTCGTTCCAAACGCGTTCAATTGCGATCGCCCGTAGTCTATGTACCTATGTGTCCAGTGCACCGCGACTACAACCGGCGTAGATACACCGACAGAATATTTTCAAACAACATTAGAGTTCAAAATCGTTCTCCAAATGGTATCGAGAAGTATAAGTCCATTGCATATTTTTTTCTAAATAGACGCGTGGGTGATGACATATGTGATGAAACTCGGTACCCGAGGTAAGACTTATGTTTAATTTATATTATATATTATACGTTATTTTTTTGTTTATATTATATTTAATTCCTTGTTCTCAACTCGTTCTTAATAGTTTTAATTTTCTTAATTTTATTTATTTTTTTTATTATTTATTTATTTTTTGTTTATTTCGTGTATTTCGCGTTATTTCGACTTTTTAACGTTTATAACGAGAATTTCTGTTTCGACATCTAAAAAATCGTTCTTTGACCGGAAAACTCTTTCTGTTACGAAACGTAAGAAGCGCGTGTGTTCCCGAGTATTATATTATTATAAACGTAATTATAACGTAATGGAATAGATATTTTATGAACGAATTCTGGTAAGCCAGCTGAATTATTATTGTTTTTTATAATCAGTGTTTATTTCAGACCTAATGTTCCGGTGAGGGGGAGGGGTGGTATCAAAAATTTCCAGGAGGAGTTTTAAAAAAAATTTGTTGCACCGTTTTTTCTTTACTTTAATTATTTATTACATTAAAAAAATTAATTTTTCTCCAGAGGGAGGGGGTAATTATTATTATTATTGTTATTATTTATTAATTCATAAGTTTTACAGGCTATAGTGGCCCTTGGCTTCCAAAACAACTTTTCATTTCATCCATACATCTACTCCTCGGACGTCCTTGTCTTCTAGTTCCTTTAATACTTGCAAGCATTATGCATTTTGGTATTTCTTCCATATGACTAACCTAAATCTAATCCTGTATGATTTTATGTATTACACAATATTTTCCTTTTCTAAAATTTGCTGTATTTCGTTGTTGCTCCGTATCTTCCATCTTCCTTTTTCGTTTACTGCTTCATATATTTTTCTTACTACTTTTCTTTCAAATATCTTTAACCTGTTAGCATCTGATTTTGGCAATGTTTAAGTTTCAATTCCGTAGCAGATGACGGATCTAATAAGAGTTTTGTATAGCATCGTTTTAATAGTTTTCGAGAGCTGCAGCTTTGATTTGAGTAGTGTGATATTGGCAATATATATCTTTGTACGATACAACTACAAAAATATACAAAAACTATTTTATTATGTGGTATTGGGTTCGTTTGATGTTTCTTATTTTATGATCGAAAAATCGACAATTAATTGTATTATTTTTCCAATATCAATAGAGTAGGTAATTGAATTCATCAGATATAAATCGAGATTTTGAGATAAGATAAGATTATAATATATTTTTATATATTTCTTACTTCGCCCTTTGGAGAATATAAATTTGTTAATTTTTGCCGTCTTAATATAGTTATTTGGCCTTATATACTCTGCTCAGGATTCTAAAAATACATTTAATTAAACAAAATTGACTTGCCAGAATTCACTATCAATTTTCTTAATTTCTGCTGATTTGATGAAAATACGTGAAGAATATTTTGACATGTTTTACGTGTATTTGTATAATTTATATACGTACATTTGTTACCACCAGACATGATTAAAAAATAATAATTTTATAACACAAGAACAAGGTAAATGGTAAATGGTATAGGTAAATGTGATGTGATTAAATCAACATTTAAAAGTTGTTGAGCTCTTCTACAGTAGAGACAGTAGAGTACAGTTATCTTAAAATATTAGTTGGACAATATATTGCCCAAAATAAGGATCTATTTATATTTTATTGTTTTTATTTTTTTTTTGTTCTTATAGGTACTGTATGTTTTTACAAATTTAAATATCATAAAATTGTGACTTGACTCTCGTCGTCGCGCGTCGTCTAATAAATCTAATAAAATAATATTGTCAACAAAATGATTTCGAATAATAAATTCAATATTGTTATTCATAATATACTTGTTAATCGTATTTTTCAGACATCATAATATGAGTGATGGTCATGAATCATGATAGTCAGTGTAAATAGCTGTAAACGGTCTATGAAATCACGAAAACGAGTTGTGTTCCAAAGTTCAAATACTGTGCGATAAATCCGGCGATCGTCAAAATATAATATAAAATACTTTTATCTATTAGTATTGATGGCGCTATCTGTCTAGCGATAATTCTTGCTCAGCGTATTTTGTATTGCAGTGAACTATCTATATTATATATTATATTCAATGGTACAACATAATCGAATATTCAAAATGACGAAAAAACAAAAACGATTATTATTTCGAGTGCGACTCATCCGAAGTGGTCATTAGCCGTTCGAGTCGGGCTAATGGACTGAAGTTTGCTATTGCGTCAGTAAAATTCTCCGATGTCATAATAATATATACATAAGTACGTTTAAAATTCGAGTTCGCGGACACATACGAATTTATTAAAATTGTTTACACACATACGCAGTTTTAAACGAAAAATTATTATTCCCCATATAAAATGACGTATATTAGAAATACGATTTTTTTTTTATACTTAAATGATTCGTTTGTATTGACATCGTGCACACTTGTAACGCCTTTCAAAACGTATACGTTTCTCTTATAAGTAATACACTAAAACGTGTATAGAAACAAACGTATAAAAAAAAATTTCTAATTAGAAAAAATACGAATATATATGGAATCGGTAAGCTTTTTCTTTTTTTTTTTTTGAAGTAATAAAATATTTTATTTTGGAAATCGGTTGTTTCCTTTTACATTTTTTATATGCGAGTTCCGAACGCATGGATGCACAACATGTCTGCATGAGTAATCTATCGTCCGTCGGTAGATGGCTCTCTCGTAACCGGAAATCTATCGACAGTGGTCGTTGAAAAAATTTTTAATTTTAATTTTAATTTGTATTTTCAAATATATTATTACGAAAAATAAATATTTTATTCGTTTATCGCATATTTTTTGTTATACGATTTTCTATTTATTAAAATACGCGAACGCGCGCATATTTAAACGAATTATTTTTAACATTAAATACGATGGACTAAAAATAATCAATGTACCAATAGAAAACTTAATACACGTCGAGCAAATAAATAAATTTAATAGTCTCTGTGTAGTCACAATTGTCGGTGCTGGTGGCCATTTACAGCTTATTGTAAGTTGTTCGGTCATTTAAATCCGACTAATTGGTACAACGCTAAATTCGTTTTGTTTCTGGGAAACCTCCAATTCAATATTCCTTACTTTTAAGACCCTGGACATTTTTTAATATTTAATATTATATACCTATGGTGTTTTGTACAATTTCAAATTTTTTCTGAGGAGAGAGAAAAAATAATTGCGTGTAGAAAATAACATTTTACAAGCATAAAAAAAAAGTAGCGACAAATCTAAATTCTACTTTCTAGCCTATAGATGAACACTCCATAACGATTTAAATCATTTTGTAGGTCTATCAGTTTATATAGGTATAAATCTTTTACCATCAGGACCCCTTTTGTTGTCATGTTGAGAAATAAAACTTTGTGTAAGTATTAACTGTGTATAGTATATAATATATTTTATGTATCATTCAATACAAAATAATAATTTATTATGTCTAATAGTAGTATTCATAATAATTAGTATCCATAATGATTGACCACTGTTTTAACATTATATTAGGATATTTAATTAAATTAAACTTTTAACTATTACATTACGCGACACTCGTTTATAACAGCATACGCACGAGTGAAGTAACGTGCAATAACACGGACGGTGGTGCACGTAGAAGATTCTTTTTCTCTAATTTTCCGTCATTAGATTGTTTTCAATATAAATCCTGTTGTCCGTATAAACATTGGGAAATAAATAAGTATTACTATTATACGCTACGCGTATAATAATATATTGTTTTATTACACATCACCGATATGTATCATCGTTAATTATGCACATGTATGAGAGATGTGCAACGCTATAGAGAAAATCGGGGACTATAAAATTATGATTATAATTGCTGTCTTGAGATGTCCTTGTACGAATTATCAATACATTTTTGATTTAAAATGACATTTTATTATTATTGTTATTTAGTCGGTGGCACGTGGACTATGATCGATCGTGACGTCACATCATTGTATACATAAACATACCGCGTACAGTGAAAATCACACGGGTTTCCGTATGATATATTATCATGTATCGTAATATTCAGTTGTTATAGTAGATAATATATTTTCATATTATTTTGAATCTTTTACAATCTACACACTGATTGCACGTCGTATTATCTGAATATATACGACATATACGTCCATGTATACGAATAATTATTCAAAGCACGGCGGAAAACACTTACACGCACTTCCAATATTAAGTTTGTGGTACATATTGTACAATAATTATCGTAAGTTAACGTTTTTGGTACTAAAATAGAGGTGAGAACTTAAACTATAATCAATTAATTAATTCTACCATGTTATATAAACTGTTGAAAAACATTAAATTATCTTATTTTCAACATTTTATATGAAACTAAAAAGACTGGTGTACGGTTATATTTTAAGTTTTTACCTTTATTTTGTTACCTACGATAATTATACAATAATATGTAACTTTTGAAAGTGCGAAACATATATATTTTTTTTAAGACAAATATCGTGATTTAACAATAAAAATTGTACTGAGTCAGAACAATTTGTGTTAATTATGTAAATCATATAAATACGAATATAAATCAGAAAATAAAAAATATTATTTAAAAAATGTTTTAGGTTCTGAACGGAGCGAGGAGTATATTAGTTTTACAAAGATGATTTTTGTTTTTTTATTTTATCTGTACCCAACAATTCTACCAAAAAGAGTGCTCCGATGTGCACAACATTACCCCGTTTCTGGTAGTAAATTTTGTCTAGTTGATATTTTAAAGAGCCAAGAGGTTATTTTTCGATTTCCTCAAGTTTTTTAACACGACAGGAAAAATTAATGAAAAATGACAAAAAAAAACCCTAAAAATGGGATTTTGTTAACATCACATACAGATATGTCTCCATTATTTCGAAAATAATCAATCTAGAGTTTTGAAAATTTGAATAAAAACGTATCTGCATACTATACTAAAATAAAAAAATAGAAAAAAGTTTCATTCAATTTTAGGCTATTTATTTTTAGATTTTGTGGTATTTCATTCATAACATTTTTTGTCTAGGTTTGAAAATTTAATACAATGTTAGATAATAGTTTATGTTCTCCCAGTCGAGCATAATAGATTTTCTATTTCTATTTATAATTACCCCGCGCATTCACCTACTATATGAGTGAGCTATGATGAGATGGTACCTCTACCGCAAGCAGTCCACCTTATCGCTCTATAGTAGCACGCAGTCCGGAGTAGTCCCCGATTTTCCCTCTAGCATTGCACATCTGTTATATACATAATCAATGGTATTATCGAATCATTTCTAAATTTGTTAAGTTGTTTGGAAGCGGGCATTTTCTCTCTTCGTTTTACACACCCGAAACATAGCAAATTAGATATTTCTTACTTCCAACGTACCGATTGATCTAGTTGTGTGGTAAAAAAATTTGAAAACGGATTTGAATTCATCGTGAATTTTACTATAAAACGACTTTCCCACTTTTTTAATTTTTTTTTCTTGAAACCTTTCAAAGTTGATTATTGACCAATTTTTTATTTTAAAATTGTTCGATTCATTTTTAAGGATTAATGAGAAAAAATTAAAAATGCGGGAAATTCAATCTTAAGTAAACTTTACGAGGAATTCAAATCTGTTTTTATATTTTTTATCGCACTACTAGATCGATCGGTACGTTGGAAGTAGAAAACGTCTATTTTGCTATGCTTCATGTGTGTAAGACGAAGAGAAAAAATTTCCGCTTTCAATCCCCTTAATATTTTAAAAAACATTACACCGAACAACAATAGTATAGCATATTATATTAAATGAATATATTATAATTGAAATATTACATTGCTGTTCATTTATACACGTGAACGTAAGTCTCTTTTATAACAGTTATAGATGAGTGTACGGTTAAAAAAAAATTGTCAAAATGTTCTAAAATGATTTTTAATTTAGTATTTGTGAATCATTGCATATATATACATATATATATATATATATATATATATATATATATATATATGGATCATATCACTCCCTAATATTACGAAATGTGTAACTCTATGTCGCAACACGGATTCTGTTTTGTAACATACTTTGCACAGTGAGCTTGGTGGTAGTCTGCAGTTGTATAAATTATAATATATAAACAAATAATAAGTGAATAACGTAGCATTTCTGTATAAAACGATATTAATATTATTTCGATTTAAATCATTTGGGTTTAAAAAAAAATGTTTTTTTTCTTTATAACTGGACAACTATTTGTTCGTTCGTTTTAGATGTTGAGCGGTTTTAAAATGTTGTTAAATTTTTAATTTTCTCTCTTTCTTTCTTTGTGAACAATTTTTTGACTAAATAATTCGACCTAATCTAAATATTTCGATCATTATACACTCGTATACCCATTTTTCGATAAAAAAAAACTGTTTTGCTACAATGGTACTTTAAGGAGGTTTTTTTCGAATTTCTCAAGTGCTTTTTAAATGCGAGACCCTCCCCTACTAAAAAAAATTCACCTCAGAATCGTTTTATCGCATTGTATTCAAAATTCATATATATAGAAATAAAAAACAAAACTCTAAGTAGTAAATCACATAATCTTTGCAACATATCAACAAGAGCCTAACCGCGGCTTGTTATCCTTTTTTTTTTGTTTTTATATTTTGAATATATAATGAAAGATCAACATCAAAGTCCTCCCGCAAAATTCACGATTTAAACTTACGTAATACATACGAATTTATTATAATATTTATAGATCTAAAACTCACGTGTTTTGGAAAACAATATTATGCATACAGATACACATGACATGACACACACATATTATGTCGTATGGTGTACACGTGATTATTAACGTGCGCTGAATGGATATAACACAATCAATGCAAAGTGTTATTTCGAGTGTATAATAAATAAAAAAGTTTATTTATTGTGTTATTCGAAATTGGCAAACAAATCGAAATTTCAATAGAAACACATACGAGTCTAATTAACAAAAAACAACAAAAACAGTTCGTTAAAAACGCATTTTATATTGCCGGTTAATGAAAACGATATTATTTTCGTTTCATTTTCAACTCATACGATTAAAATATTAAAATATATCAATAATTATTCGATTATGATATAAATATCTCTTTTTTTGCACGATAGTCCAATTTTGAACGTCGTGAACGTTTAAGCAAGTGTATTATTACTAATATTTCTCCAACCTTCTCGGTTTTCTATACTTCGCATGATTTCTGCTACTGACCTGATTCCTCTTAGATATTTAGGACCCTTAAATCGAGTAGGAAGACGTTCTCTCTTCCTTTTGCCTTATACTTTTCTTTGTACAACTATTTTTTCTATGCCATCTTGTTTTATAATAAGACCAAGAAATTTAAGGATTTGACGCTATATTGATATATAAGTATATTATATTAATATTTGTTTCGTTTACGACAAAATGGTTGGTATATTGACGAATTATACAAAATTTACGTATTATTATACAATTTTTATCTGTTTTATAATATCTCATAAATTCAAATTAACAATCCCTTAAATAATGGTTATAATAAACTGTTTGATTCTTGCATTTAAAAAACACTATACGTCCCGCCTATATTTTTTTCGACAGCTCATTTGCAAGCAACTCTTTGCTGTGTGTGTGTACATGCTCCAAGTACACATGCATAACACAATCTTCAGTCGCTTTACCATCATTTAGCGGTTTCTTCTTTTCCGATCGAATATTTTGCAATAAAGCTGTATTTTAATATCTCTTTCCGGGCAAATATCTCGTTTCCACCGACATCATCGCCTTAGCGGCAGATCATCATTTTTAATTCCAAGCTTTCGTGATTAATTTCGAAAATTTATCTCTTCGATCTGCTAACTATTTAACGTTATATTCTCATATAGACTCCGCGGATATATTCTCTTTCTATATACCTATCACCAACAAAGTTTCGTTTTCATATCTGCCAATTCCACAGAAAATTAACAGTATAATTCGCTAGACATCGCGTCGGACAAAATACCGAAATAATACCAGATCGTATATTTAATTTAGGGCTCAATTGAGTGTCCTTTAAAAAAAAATTGTAGTTGACGAAATGAGTGATTTTATACGTTTATCATTACACTATAAATAACGCTATACATCAACAGATTCAAAATTGCGAATACTTTTGGTCATAAAATATTCGCATAATACTAAATTCTAACAGTATTAATATAATTAGAGCTATAATTGAATTTATTAATGACCGCAGTGCATTTAATCGTTAAGCGTTATTAGTTTTTTTCTCGTCATTTTTATTCAATTGTTGATTTAATATTAATTGTCAAATAATACAAGTAATTATGTAAATGTCGAGGTATATTAGTATAGTGTTATAACTAGCCATTAATAAACAAAAAAATACGATTTTATTTTAATACAGTATTAATAACAATCGATTAAAATTAACGTATTTATGCATACATATTTTCTTGTGCGCGTTTCTCGATTCAGTATAAAACAAAAAATTCGTGTATGATGCGTGCCGCAGCTGTACATAAGAATATTATGAAAAAAAAATTAAAATTAACAAAACAATTGAATACGACGTATAGATATTAAAACAAATAATAGACTAAAGAATATCGTCGACAGCCATAAACCATAGCGCCATCGCACGAAAATTACGTAAAATATGAGACGAAATTTCATTAATTCGGTTTATCGGAGCAACACAAAAATATATTTTTAAATTTCGAACAAATTTAGCATATTATTAGATAAATTTTATATTTTTTTTTCTATACTATCAGAACTGATATTATAAAATGAGGTTTTTTTCTATACATATACCTTACGTAATATTTAGCATACCTATTTAGAACGTATCAAAACTGCCAGTCGATTTAGGGTTACGAAATCCATTTGACATTTTGAAATAATTTTTAACAAAAAAAAATGAGACACTCATTTATTAATGAATCAATTCAATTCATCGGTTCAATTCCCAAAAATTTACAAATTTTCGTTTTTAATTTATACGTCAAATCCTAACCTAATTTTCATAAACCATGAAAAATTGGATCAATTCATTTGATAAATACTTGTACTACACTTTATTACTGTTTATTCAAAACCTTTCAAATTTAATTCGTTCAATTCATAAGTCTGGCAACTCATTTCGAACAAGAATATTCTAAATACAACATTGTTATAATTGTGTTGGTAAGTATTTGCTAGTATGAATCAATAAGCTACTATAGTTTGTTGCATTGAAATTTGTGACGCACTGATTCGACATTCATTCAATTATTAACTTAAAAGATTCCGACTCACTGAGTTGTTTAATTCACGAACTATCCGTCTCTAACATGATATTATAAGGCGTTAGCCTTTTTATTTTTCTATTCAATCTATAGGTACACGAATTCGTTAATTATATTGAATCGTATCGATCAACGTGTGACGTACATACCGATCGCGTATAAATTATTGTTCGAAGAGAATTCATACTCAAATAGAAAGAAGGAAAAAAAAATCTGAAAATTTAAAAATATATTAATAATGTATACACGAATATTTAATAATATCAAAACGTTTTGCCGCGGTTCTCATAAAAATAATTATTTGATTATTGACGTTTTTATTTTTAAAAAAATTAATAATTTATTAAATACCGTTTATATAATAATTCGTGCGCGCTGTGTGTAGAAAATCGCGGTTATAACTAAAAACGTGTGTTTTTTTTGTTTAAAAGAATAAAACAATATATTTTTAATTGATATTGAAATAAGTGTAATGAACACGCGATACGTATCGAAATTGATTAACGGTTATTTTAATTTCAAACTCAATAAGAAATTACGGATTTAATTCAAGGCGAATTATTGTTCGAAGATCAAGTCGGTTTTATATTCGGAAAAAATACACAAAACAAAAAAATCTCCCACTTTATCGTAATGGTTATTGAAAATGAAAACGAAAAAGAAGAAGAAGTGAAAAAAATCGGTGGATTTTTTAATAAGTTGGATCGCCGCCGTCAAGGCCAAAATTATTTGGGAACAAGAGTTAAAAAAATAAATATATGACGCGATATTATACCAATAATACCATATTGCAATACACGTACAATTGAATTATTATTATTATTATTATTATTATTATTGTTATTATTATTTATCGTATAAAAACGTTTTCAATTGGACAGAAAAAAGCTACCGAACCGGTGTGTGTTGTAATGTTCAAGCGCGGTTTGACAATAGCGCGACAATTTGACAGAGATTTTTTTGTCTTTTTTTTATCGAGTTTATTGTTATTTTAGATTTAAAAAAAACGATAAAATAATAATAACAATAATTATACACACACAGGAGAAAAAAAAAGATTCCGATAATGACGAGTACGATTTTTACATTTTGAGATTTTTGTATGTTAAAAACGACGACGATTTTTCAATACGCGTCGAATACTGTTGAGAATATTTGAAAAACTCGTGAAATATATAAAATACCCCCCGAAAAATATTTAAATACCAATATGTGAAAAATTGGTTAAAATACATCCGAAAGTGTTCCATAAACAAAAATGTTTAAAAACAAATTATTATTTACGTGCGTTTTTTTCATTATATTTACGGAATAATATACATTACATTTAAACACGAATTTTTATCATAATTATTATTATTTTTTGTTAAAAAAAATTTGATTATCTAACATTTTTCATTAAAATGACTTTTTCGTATTAAAATATTCGTAATCTCCTTGCGTACGAATTTTATTTTCTTACAATAACCTTAATACTCCTAATTTTTTTTTCCGCTTTTTAGAAATAATAATTTATACGAATCTAATAATAATCGTGCGGTTTGTGTATTAATGAAAAACTATTTGAAAAATGAATTACGTTACAGTATTTATCTTTTAATCGATTATATAATTTTAAGAGCATTCAGTTTATAGTCGAAAAGCTGCACACAGAGAAAAAACTTATCATATAATCTATTACATAATAATATGCCAACTCCGAATAGACGGTTTTCATTGAAGAGAATATTTAATTCCGCAGACCATTTTCCGTATCAGTGGCCACGTGGGTATTTTCTTTTTCGTTTTTATCGCTGTTGTGCATTGGATTTACGATTTTTTCGTTTTCTGTTTGTCCGTATTTCGACTTTTTTAGTTTAGGTACAAACCTGTACCTATACGCTCTGTATTCAGTCTAATCTATAGATTGCATGGAATAAAAACGTTCTAGTGTCCGTTTTTTGTCTCACGACCGTTTCCCGCGCTATCGTCTTTTCACACCGAATTTCCGAAAACGGTTTTGGAACTCGTAAAATCGGCTTTTGCGATCATTTTCGACGCCACAGAGGTCAGATTCGCGTTTCTCCGACGTTTTAACGTCTAACCGGACTTTTTTTGTTTTTGAATTTATAATATATATAACATTATAATAAAACACATTTTTGAGAAAGGAAATTGGCTACCTCCACGTGACTCTTCTCGGATACATTTTAAATTGATTTTTAAAACGTAACTAAAGTCAATATTAATTTATACATTTTGATATCATTTTCTTTATTTGGATGTGCTATAATCAGTGAGTATATGATGAATACCAGTTACCTAAATTTATTCTTCAAATAAAATTACTATTTAAAATGTAAATAATATTTTAATAAATAAGTAACTTTATTTGAAGTTAAAATAGATATTAGAATACATTTATTGAAGTGCATTGAATTTTATTGTGGAATTGTCAATAGGAGTATCTAATATCTATATACCTATATGATTTGCAAATGTATGGTACTTATATAATATATATATATAAGGCGTAGGGAAAGTGACGTGCCCATCGCCCAGCGTACTATAGTATCCTGCAATAGTTACCTCCCGACTTTATTGGTCGGGGAATTCTGGTCCTCCAGATTGGGGGTTGAGATAGACTTGACAATCTATCTCACAAAACAAGTTATGCAGAAGGCAAGGGGAAACAACTGTATTATCATTCCCGTAACAACTATGAATCATTCTTTTAAGAGAAAAATGGTTGAAGCGACAAGGCGAAGCCTTTAGATAAAAAAAAATATTTATATATAATATTATGATCATTTTGTATATTCTAAACTGTGGACACCAGATTTCCGCCTTTGGGCGGAATATTCCCATGTCATCATTGCTATACATATTTTAATATTTTACTAGTATAATATAATTCATAGATCATCTTCAACGGATGAATCCCTGCGAGAGGGATTCCTCTAATAATAATCCTTTGCAATTCGTCCGGGGTGAATCGCTCAATTATTGTTTAACGAAATGCGGCGTTTTTGGTAAACACCGCGTTCGTTTAAAAAAAAATATATCCTACGTAAATGAAATGCGTGCCAAGGCAAATACGTATGCAAACGCGATAGTGCACAATCATTGCAGCTATATAATCATTAATAATACTGTACCTTTAATATAGTTGAGATCAAATTGTCTGACACTGTGACGTCTTTTCACAGTAACAATTATTAATCATTCGGTTAGAAAAAAAAACCTGTAATTTTATATGTTTCTTTTTTTTTTTTAAATAATTATCGATAAAAACATATATACTGTCAATCGTTATACGATGATAACGTTATCATTTTATCTTAACCATAAATTATATTATTATGTATTCGAGTAACGAAATCAAATAAAATATTGAAGTTAGTTTACTCGTTCGAAGCAGAACAAGTAAATTTCCTGTACATTTTTTTTTTACTTTGAACACGGCCGAGTCACACGATACATAATGCGATAATAAGCAGAAACGATTTGGGAAATATTTGAATGAAATGTATTAAAGAAATACATCATGCAGAATTTTTGTGTGTATTTTGAAAGTATACAAAAAAATACTGATGAAAGGTAGTAAAAGTCAGTCAAAATTTAACATATTTATTCATCAGTCATGAAGTACATCAATGATACGTATATAATGTATTATTATAATAATTTTTATAATTTTTTTGTAAATTTAATATATCAGTGTTTTTATGTGTAAGTAAAAACATTTAATTCAAAATAAATCATTTTATCTGTAGCATTTATTGCTCATTATTTATTGTCTATTTATTTCTTTTTTCTAAAAATGTCATAAAAATTCCCAATTGAATTTATTTTTTTAATTTATTTTATATATATTTTTGCAATACACATTCGGTATTTTTCGTTTTGCTGTGATAATTTTCAAGCTTTTTAATTATCGAGTATTTCTATTATATATGATTTTTATTTCAAATACACATCGAATTTTGCACATTCTTAACAATACCGTCCGCTGTACGTTTTAACGCAAAACTGATTTCGTTAAACACATTCAATAATGATAATTAAAATATTTATAACTATAATAATTTATTAAATAAATTATTACGATTTCTTCGAGATAATTTTTTACGCGTATATGCGATTACTGTATTGTAATCGTTTCGTTTTGTCAACGTTGGTTTATATTTAAATAGTTTTTTAATAATTATTTTGTTTTCAATAAAAAAAAAAAATCATAAAAACGCATTCGTAATATTTTTGTGAACAAAACAGACGAATAAATGCGTTTTGAATAAAGTATATAATAGTTAATTAAAAGAAAACTTTCTGTGTCACAAGTGGTATATAATGAAAAATATAATACGTGCATATATTGCAGTTCATAGCACTCGTTATGGTTCTTATATAAACTGAAGAACTCCCGTTTGACGCGGCGACGTATGTCATCGAGTTCAATAACAGCGTCGCTCTTATATGCGAAATATTTCCTTTTCGACAAATGCTTTATACACACAATGAACTACGAGAAATTTTAGACGATATTATGTTATACTATCTATACAGAGCGTGTTGTACTAATTAGAAATTTAAATAACAATTTTTATAAAATTATCCGTTCGACAGTTTTAAATTGTTACAACTTTGTATGAAAATGTTAAAACAAACTTTATATTAATAATGTGTACGTAAAAAAAAGAAATATAATAGATTAAATAATTTTAAAGTCTCCAGACTAGATTTAAAAAAAGTATACTATGTTAATACGAAAAACAAAAGACAAAATTAATAAATTTCAACTATATGTAATATATACTTGAACGAATAATAAATATATAAAAAAAACGGCAATTTTGATTTTTAAAACACGCATTAATTATAAAGTTTTGCCGGGTTTTTCAAAGTGATAATAACTCATTATTCGACAAGCAAAAGTATACACACATATTGTTAAAACTATTTAAAATATCAATTTGATTTGTATACGTCTGCAGAGTCGTAAAAAGGACCAAAAAGCACTTAAAAAAAAAAAATGAATTTCTTAACAAATTAAAATATAAATTAGAAAAACATTAGTATAGACAATTTAAAGAAACCTTGATATTTACACACATTTCTTTTTTATAATAATGATAAAATTCCTACGATAGCAAATTCAAATAGATAAATCTTTTTTACGTCCATTTATGTGTGCTGAACGCGAACAGTTTTAAAAATCTCTATTGCAAAATATTGTCACTCGATCCAAAAAAGGCTCGTCACTACTGACAAACGCGTTATTATAATATATGAGTGCGTGTAGATGAAAAAAGAAAAATGTTTAAAATACGATATCGTCACGAACGAGAATAATGAACGGCTAATTATTGATTGAACGTACAATGCGTATAATTTCGAAACAAACCCTCCGTACAAGTATAGTACGTATATTTAAACACTTTCTAATACGACATAGTGTTTTTTGACCCTCCCGAAATCTGCAATGCGTTGAAGTCGTGTGATCACACGACATTTAACGTGCCACTGAGATAATTCATCAGGTGTACATATATGAGTACATGACGAACGCTTTATGTATCGTAACAGTGTTTGTGGACACCTTTACTTTTACGACATATACGTTCATGACTTATTATTAAATAGGTGTCTCGCGCTGCAAAATTCCATATGGAATTTGCCTTTTATTATTATTATTATTATTATTATTATTATTATTATTATTATTATTATTATTATTATTATTATTATGGAATACGGATAGAAATGGCAAAGATAATACTCTATTCAGTTTAAGATCATGTGGGAACGCGCATGCTGAACGATGGACAATGATGGACGATCTGAATCGATCTTTTCATACAAAGAAAAAAATCGATTTTTTGAATTGATTTCTAAGGTTTGACCTATTTAAGAATCAATTCAATTTTTGAAAGATCGAATCAAATAATATCGGATTTTTTGTTTATTAAATATCTTCAAAATACTTTTCCCTGCGCATGATACACTGCAATGGAGTTGGTCGCATTATATTTTTCGACCGTAAATTGATTCAAAAGATTCATTGATTCATCATCTAGAATCGTCCATCACAAGGCTTTCCACTATATTTCTACCTTTTTGTGACTGAATACTGTTTCACTCTATAAAAAATTATCACAAATTAAATCGACATTCATAGTACATTTGAAACATTTTTGACAAGTTTTTGTATTAGAATAGTATTCAGTAATAAAAAGGTGGAAATGTAGTAGAAATATACTATGGGAATCGATTTAGTTCGGACTAAATAATGGTTTGTCTTTTTATATCAAAATGGAATGCAGTTTTTTTCGGATCGATCTTTTGTGATCAATTTTTTTATGAATCGCTCATCACTACGCTGAATGAATAATGAAGTGATGCTGAATGCTCCAGGTAGCTATAGTAGCTATTCTGTCATTGATTGTTGCTATCGAGACACGACAATTCTTGAAAATTGGGAATACCTGCGCGAAACCTACGCGAACATGAACCAATTTTCATCCGCCGTTTGGTATAATCTTACACTGAGTAGAGTATGTGAACTTATTTTAAAGTATAAAATTTTATATTTTACGTACGATTCGACGCTTTTTTTTCACTAATTTGCGTGAAATTCAAATTATTTTGTATTTTTCATAGAATGCGTAAAAAAAAACTATCCACGTTAATATTTCGTTCGAATATTTTTTTTCTCGTTTAATACGATATTTCGGTATTGTCCGTAGACCTTGATGCATATATACGAGTATATATTATTTATAAATAAAACAAATTTATTTTCCCGTTCTTACCGTTTTTATAGCATATTTTTAAGATTTTTGTTGTGATCACATTATAGTGTATATGTCTGCAGTACTCATCTTTAGTGTTATGAAATCTGAGCCATAATACATGTACATAAAATAATAAACTATATTTAATATGTCCTCCGAAAATCTTTTACGTCGATATAAATAAAAAGTTGAAATTACAAAACAAATGGGAGGAGGGGAAATAGCTTTAATATCAATTATTCTTTATATCTATATACGGAATTATCGTGTAGTTAAAATATGTTATTAAATTAATTTTATATTTTGTACAGAAGGAATTAAGTGATAATTACGTGATAGTTTTTTTTTTCGGAAAATAAATTTCTTATAAGAAAACATATTTTCGTTATTGAAGCTTCTGAGTCTTGGAATTACATAATTTTTTTTTTTGCCAACGTGAGATAAATAACGTGCGAATTTCCTTCTACTTTTTTTTGAATTCCGAGCGAAACGAGGAAACTATTGCGGGTGATATTTTTTATTTCTTTTATATACAAATTTTCAAAGAACGCTTGGATGACCTCGTCATGCGTTTTACCTTCCCGTAGCAAATCGTATCTAGTCGATAATTTCGTTTTTTCTCAGTAGTTTTCTTATATAGACAAGATAATATTAATACTATAAAAAGAACTATTTTCTCACTGGTTTTTAAAAAGGGTATAAAAAAAACCTACCGAAATAATGGCCTTAGAGTTTTTACATCATAAGTATACGTGAAAAAAATTATTTAAAAAACATTTTCTTCTAATTTTGGGCTATTTATAACGATTATTGAATATCGAATTATTTAAGTCTTAAAAGAAGTAATTTTTGGTTTTAACAGCTGAACATTTTATAAAACATCAAGTTTTTTCAACTGTACTAAAAAAAAATTTAACAATCTTAAGTCACAATGTTTTAAAGTTGTATATTGCACTGCTGAATGTCCATTCGGACACGTTTTATTTGAAACGATTTATCTCGTTGCTATCAAATTCATATACAGTGTTAAACTGTTAGTAATTTGTAATTCACTATTTTTATTATAAGTTTATCTAAATATTTTTCATTTCTTCGTTCAATATATATGAATAGAATAATATGCTTGTATTATAATTCGTAAAATGTTAAAAATAAATAAAGAAACCCTCGTATTTGAACGGCACGATCGAATACAAATCAAAAACGTTAAGTCGTCACGGCATCGTCAAGCGTAATTATAATTATTATCTCGTAATAATTCCCGTATAATAATATAAACAATTTACGATTGCTCGCTCGAATCGAATGCTTTCTTTTATTTTTTCCGTTTTCTATCTCCGCCCGAATAATCCCCGGTGGATTACGTTCACGTAGTTACATCTATGAATATACGAGTATGTGCAAAAGTGTTACGCGCAGTAAAGATAACATCGTCGAGTACACTATTTATCCGTTGAATTGGCGCCTACACACACACAGACACACACACACACACAAATTTTTATTAATATTAATATATTTTATTATACGTACGAGCATGTCCGTATATTACACTTGTACATACGCTATCGTGACGACGACGACAAAGAAAAAATGAATCGATCTCGTCGCGTTCGTACGATTTTATAGTAAATATAACATGTTGAAAGTATCGAATTCACCTGGAACCGTGTGGTACTCAATGGAATTTACAACAATACGAAATCGATTTTATCGAATCCGACATTTGAATATTATTCGACCGAAATTTTTAAAAATTGAACATTTTTCTTTTGTTCATAATACATTTAAAACTTGAGTCAGTCAATAATTAATATCGATTGTTTATTAATTTTTTTGTATATATGTAATGATAAAAGTTTCATTCTTTTTATATAAAATACACTTATTTTTTAAATCATTCGCTTCCTGCAACACGTTTTTACTACGCGATTTTAGAATCCGTTTTCACGTCCACGATCTAAACAATACGGTTTCATACACAATAATATAAATTTTTTTAGCCGTTTCATTTGTATGGCTGAATTATTTTAGATCTCCTTAAATTCCTCTATGATTCATTTCTTTCGTGATTCGTGTCATATATTTCTCCCGTGTGTCTTCAATTATCTTCTTTTTTTCTTTATTATTATCCTCCGATGTCTCATGTAACGGCCGTCTGAATACGCAATATACGGAGCAGCTCGAACGTTTTACAAAAGCACCTGCACATTTCAAACCTTGCCGTCGACTTATACACAAACGTCGGAATTTCGAAAAACGACGATTTAGCGCCTAAAAATTAAAATATGTCGTGTGAAATTCATAATATTTTATCGTTGATATTAGTGTGATTAGAAAGATTATCCCTTTGAATTTTAAATTTAAGTACACAGGCGAACAGAATTATTGCAATGCAAAACCGCGTATTCACAAATTGGATACAATACCCTTACAATAGCTACGAGTCGTATTACAGTCGCATTCATTTTAATTCGTCGACATATTTTTATTACAAACCACAAAGCGTTACCCGCCAACTGATGTCGATGTCAGTTTTGAAATAATTATTACAAAATTAGAGACATGTTTATAAATTTATATATAAACGTATCAATTAGTGAATTTGTGTATACGCGGAAAAAAATAAAATCAATAAAATTGATGGTTTTAATGCTGGGTTGCAGGAAAACAGTTTACTGTAAATAATCGACAGGATAAACTGTATCGGTTCTGTATAATATTGCTTGGTTTATAGAACATATTGCGTTGCACGAAATAATTGTAAATAGTATCTATTAATAAGGTTATAAAAGCACTTACTTGGTAAACAATGTATGCGTTTTAATGTTATTAAAGATAAGATATTTCACGTAATTTGTATACGGGGTCGGCCAATATTAAAATTAAAGAGTTAATATAAAAATAGTAAATCGATGGTATTTTGTGATAACAATATGATAAAGAAACAAATAGCGTCATAGAATGCTGTAAATTTTATAGAACCGAAATCGGGTTTACAACTTATCATCGGTCCGATAACCATATAAATGGTAAGTATATATCTATTTATTTTATTGTATGGTTTTTAATTTTACATGACTGATAACAAGTTATCCGTTCTGTAAATTTTCGTGCAATCCAGCATAAGAGTATAATGTTATAAAATCGAGAAACATTGTAATATTGTACGGTTAAAATTACACCGAACAAGATTCGTTTTTTACCCCTCCTCAAACACGCTCGCTCGCAAAGAAACTTAATAGTAAAACACGTGATTAAGCAATTTCTGTATTTCCAACAGAATCGGCTGAACAATCAGTTTTTATTGTAATAAAAAAAACACGGAATAACGCTAGTAATTATTAAACATTTGTTTAACGATTAAGCAATGGATTGTTTTGTGTAATCGTCGTGTGTAAAACGTAAAACTATATTTACTATGTGCAATTTAAATTATAGTAATAATGTAAACATCATTATTTTAATTTTAATAAAGGGTCAATAATAATAAAAAACAAAATAGGAAAAGCAAACCAACGTTTATAGCATTTGTAGACTTAGAAAAAGCGTTTGACAACGTAAATAAAACATTATTTCAAATTTTGAAGAAATCGGGAATCGCAAGCACAGATAGAAGAATAATTAAAGGTCTCTATAAAAACGAGACAGGAGTAGTACGATATGGAAATAGTCAGGAAATAGTAGAAATTAAGAAAGGAGTAAAGCTGGGATGCTCATTATCACCATGTTTATTCAACCTTTATGTACAAGAAGCAATTAACCGAGTGAGAGAACTAATACAAGTAGGAATAAAAATTCAAAGCGAAAATGTGGATATGCTACGGTTTGCTGATGGCATTACGGTGTTAGCGGAAAATAAAGAAGACTTACAAAACATTCTAATAGTCATGAATAGTATATTTAGAGAAGAATACAACATGAAAATAAATGAGGCCAAAACTAAAATCCTTGTCTGTAGTAAAAATGAAGCTGCTAAGCCGAATATTAAATTAGATGATGAGACACTAGAAGTAGTCGATGAATATAAGTATTTGGGAAGTACAATAACAAATGATAGAGGATGTACCAAAGAAATAAAATGCAGATTACAGCAAGCACGATGTGCATTCCAAAAAAGAAGAGCTTACTAACTTCTAGAACTATAGATTTAAAAATAAGGAAAAACTTTCTAAAGGTACTTTATGGCAGTGAGATGTGGACAATAAGAAAAGCTGAGGAAAAGAATATACTCGTATTTGAAGTGTGGTGCTATAGGAGAATCCTTAAAATAAGTTGGGTGGATCATATAACAAATAAGGAAGTTTTTCGTAGAGTAGGAGAAGAAAGAAGTTGCCTGAAAGCTTTGAAGATAAGAAGAGCTAAGCTTATTGGACATACACTGAGACATAACAATCTTTTAGGTAGAATAATAGATGGATCCATAGAAGGGAAGAATAGCTGAGGAAGACCACCACTCGAATACATAAGCCAATTAGTTGAGGATCTAGGGTGCGTAACATATTATGAATTAAAGCGTGAAGTAAAGAAGCGTGAAGAATGGAGGAATGCTACTAACCAGCTCCTGGGCTGTTAACATAATAAAATATATATATACGTAAAAGAATAAAATAAGAAACTGTATGCGTGAAATATAACATGAAGTCTATATGGAATTAATTTGAAAAAAAACGTATTCCTTGAGACTTTGATGACTTCGATTTTGGCCTGTAGTTATTATTATTCATTGTTTCGATTCTAAATGGTCTGATACATATATACAAAAACGCAAAAATACGCGAAATATCGTACTAAAAAATACGATATCTGCACAATAAATTGCTTACATTTTTTTCTTCTTCTCTATTTAAATAATTGTATTTCGATTATTTCCTAAATTAATCCAGACGATTAAAAAAAAAAAATGTATGTCAAAACTATACTGTATACGTAAATTACGTATATTTATTTAATTTTTTTTCTATCGTATTCGAAGAAAACAAATGATAATTTTTTTTTAAGTTTTTCTCTAATATCTAAATAACAATAAGCACATACAAGCATTAGAAAATCTTCAATGACTAGTAAATCATCTTTTCTATAATCAATTTCCAAATCACTTTTACAACCGATACAAAATTCCAAATTTTCTTTAATTTCCATTAAAAGAAAATGGCAGATTTAAAATTCCAAATCTTTAAAACGCAATATAAACAAAAATAATAATGAATGTTACGCGTTTTGTAGGATTTCGATTCGTTAAAAGAGTGTCCAAACGATGTAATTATATATATACTTTGTACGTAATACCGAAGAATAATAATAATTTGTTTTTCAATGGGAATGAAAAAAAAAATAGATTTTAAATTGTATATTATTACATGATTGTGGGTGATGCGAAGTGTGTAGAGCAAAATGTAAATATAATATAAAAAATTCTACAGTAAGAAATACCGGAAAAATTTTAAATTTGTGGTTCTCGTCTTGCATAAATAAAATGTGTTATTTATTCAATAATATTTATTTTATAATTTTAAATTTCAAATTTGTTTGCTCGTTAAATCGTAAACATTTTATTTCGCATACTTTGACGGGTTTTCAAAATTCCACGACACATTTTACGATTTCGAATATTTTATAATATTAATGTAATAATTAAGGACTTTTAAATATGGATGAAAAAAAAACACGGAATAGCTTAAAAAAAGTTAAATAATATAATAAATTATAAAATAATTGTTTATATTTATAAATTATTAACTGCTTCGCAGATTATAATACAGTGTGTAGTATTTTTATTTTAACTACAGAGATTTCAGATGAAATATCGCTAGTTTATTCAAATTTAATATATTGTGTACTGTTCGATAGCAGAGTCTGTTTTCGAAATAAAATATTATAAATTGTGAATTTTTTCAAATATTTTAATAACAAATTTTGCCGGTCATTTTTCGTGCATACATACGAATATTTCATTGGGTTTTTAAAACGTAATATAATTATTTATAACGTTGTAATCGATATAATATATTGTGTATTATGACTTTTGATCGTTACGGACCCAAAGTGACGAGATTAAAATTGTTTGTTTTCATTTTTTCAACACATCTCACAAATAAAATGCACAATAATTTTTGTTATTCTCCGGGACGACTCAAAATCTCGTGATTACACAATGTTAAGGTCGCGTGGCACGTTCATAATATTATTTATTCGATTCTCAGTCATTTGCAGCAACAACGGATTTCGTTGTATTTAATTTCCGCATAATATCTAACGTATTGTATTCGATATTATATCGATGGATAAATGAAAAATAGTAAATATTGATAAATCGATCTTCACATAATAATATTATCATTTATCATTTTCGGTATTCTCTCTCTCTCTCTCTCTCTCTCTCTCTCTCTCTCCATAATAATACATTCCTCGCTATTACGTGTTTATTGTTCTTAGGATTCCGCTGACCGATTAATTATTATTATATATTATTTTTTTCGTATAATATACTTAGGTATAGCGTTGTTTAAGTTCTTTTTTTTTTAAAAAAGAAAGCCAATAATATTAAGATGAACGGTGTAGTATTGTTATTTTACGGTACATGGTCTTCGATTAATCAATGGTAATTGGTAATTAATTAATGATCTTATATATTAATATAAAAATATTATCGATTATTATTATTACTACTATTATTGATATCGATTACAAGATAACCGTCATGTAACGTGTTATATTATTGTACTGTAAATTATTATTACTACATAATGTTATAACTTATAATATTAAATATATTTAAAATTTAGATTATAAATACAGTTAAGTTATAAATTATACAAATTAGCTCATGAATTACTTATGTTTAATGCAGACCTCAAATAACCCCCTCCCCTAAGTTCTTAGTTAAGTAATACACAGCAAGAATATTATGCGTCTAATACAAAATATTATACTATGGTTTTTCGATTTTTGTTTACGTACCGAAATATCGAATCAAAATAATCTATTATAGTCTTGTTGATCATTCAATAAAAGTTTGTTTTTATACTTTAAAACTAGTTGAAAACAAAAAAAAAACATTTTTAAAAAATGTGTTTTTTCCAACCCTGGTTGCACTGAGAGAAAAATATTAACTGAAGATATAAACAATTTTCAGCTTCTTTGCAACTGCTTGCAGGAACTTTTTATTGAAGTTATCGCAATTACACGAGAAAATAGTGGGGAAATAATTTTCATGAAAACGAAAAAAATAAGTAAATTCCATAAAATACTCCGCTTAAGATAAAATTATTCCAAGTGATGTTATAAAATGAAACTAAACTCGACTATATTTTATAAGTGAAATTCTTACAGTGGGGGAGGGATACTAATAATCTCTGTCTAAACTTAGAAGTTGCGTTTCTTTAGGCTTTTCTATTTTCGCTACATGTAGTATAATATTAAATATTTAAAAATCACGCATTTGTATCACAATATATAATAATTCGTATATATATACGTTAATGTCATTTCAGATTAAAACGTCGTAGATTGTTTCGTAATTATAATTCGTAATTTAATATACTTAAATATGTAATTACATTTTCTATTTTGTTAGTTTTTTGAACTTTTATATTTATCTAATCTCGAAATAATGACGCAATTAATATAAGTAATAGTTTCGTATTATTATATATTTTAGGCGTCAAATATTTTCTAATCCTTTTACCATGTACTTATAACAATAACAGTACGATTGAGTGCAAGCCACTCATTAGATAGGTCGATTGTTTTTTTTTTTTCAAACAAAAATCCTACACTGCAGAATTGTAGATGCTGAGAATATTCCCGAATGTAATTTCAATATTCTCAATAAAAGGGGTTTTTTTATTAAAAAAAAGAATCATACGTATATTATTATAGTAGTTTTCGTTTATTTATTTTACAAGTATTTCAATGATCATTTGGTAGTTAATTGTATACGATTGTTGGTAAGATTACAAATATAATATTTAAGGAAGTAAACTATTTAAACATTTAGACCGTATTTTCGTTGATCAAAATGGCGAATAAATAAAGTGTCGTGATTAGGAACTGAGAAATTAAAGGACAATACGTATCCGTTAAGTATTATATAATATATTAATTTTATATAAATTGAAATTAAAAACAAGATTTTTAAGTTTTATAAATTATGGGAGCGTTTACGTTACAAACGCGGCGTAAAGATTACAATATAATTTGTACACACATATTTTAAAAAGGTTAATTGCGATTATTGATCAAATATTATATACTTTTCACGTATATACCACAAATTAAATGAATATTAATAAAATTCATCTAATATGTGTATATACACCACTGAGCCAGGTATCGCGGAAACAGAGCGAAACTATTACTCGTGCGATAAAACGCGCTATATCGAAAGAAATTAAAAATTCAAATTAAATTCACAATTACATTTTTATCTGTATTTAAAATAAATATTTATTACATAATATAACAGTTAAATCGTATCTTAGTACACTACTTATAGATGTATACACTTTATACGGTATACATCGTTACGCGTTTTTTTCCCAAACGATTAATATCGTGATCTGATCGAAATAATCCGATTGAATATTGCGATATTACTATAAAAATACTATCGAAATATCGCTTTTTGAGTTGAACGTATAACTAAACACACATTATAATAATTTCGATGTCTATCCGTTTTAAGTATACGGAAAATAATTCCGTATGGAAGTAATGGAATAATAATAATAAATAAATAAATAGTAATAATAATAATAATAATAATAATAATAATAAAAACGAATGCCACTAGGCGAAAATGATATCAACTCGCTTTATCGGCCAAGTATAAAATACGTTTTTTTTTTGAAAACGTTTCTCGTTTTTTTCCTATACTGCAATAGGAACTCGTTACTGCACACATATTTATAATATTGGATTATCGTCATTTTTACATTATTCTAGACATCACGCGTGTAATATAATATTATGTTTTAAACTTAAAAAAACGTGTTTTCTTTGTCTTCTTCTTACACGCGACCTTGAAGACGTAGCAAAATATAAATACTTGTCGCGTATAATGAATACGAGCGTATAATGTTTTGAAACCGATGAGATACTGTACTGAAATGGTAAAAAATCTTCGCGCCCATATATAGTCGGTATATTATATTTTTAACGTTCGTTTTCAGAAATTTTATCACATTCCGTTTAATAATAAACCGTACATTTTTGCGTGCCAAATTATTTTCCCAAAACGCATTCTCACCTCCTCAATAAATGTAAAAAATCAATCATTACGAATTACAAAAAAAACGTAAAAAATCCATCGCAGAATTTTCCTGTTTATTCCTACCGAGGATGGTAAAAACTCTGGTACAAATGCAGGACTATTTGCACGTAATGATTATTTTTTCTCCTGAATAATATTTCGTTTATTTGTTTTAGACGAGTAAAACGCGCGATAGAGAAATCGAAGGAAATCATTGCTGTGATGAACGAAAATCTTTTTTTCTACATTGTACTTATCAAATATCAGTTAAGAAAACTATATTAAAATCAATTAAATATATTATTCACGCGTATTAACCCACCGAACGATATTATCGCATGTAAATTTTGTCTAGCAGTATATATATTTATATATATATATATATGGGAAAAATATATTATTTCACGTTTCAAATGAAAAAAAAAACTAAAAAGTAAAATTCACTCAATAAACACTATATAATAATAATATTAATAATAATAATAATAGTATTGATATACGAGTATTTATAAGAAATTATAGAAACGTAAATACGTTTTGTTTTGGACGGGCGTGTAAATCGTGTTTTATTTCTATGGAGCCCGCAATCAGTCAGTGGACGACAGAAATATTTTAACATTGAATTGCAAATTATAATTATTTTGTTCCGTTTACCTTCGCGTTGCATTGAGCAAGTGGTCAACTCTATTTCCGCATATGTAATAGCTGTATACAATCTCGAAATCTCGAACAACTGTAGAATCGCTGGGAATAAAAAACGTATCCGTCGTATTATACTGTTATTATTATTACTCTTTCATAAAGAATATTCGTAGGTAAAAGAATAAAAAAAACCAATACATCTTTTCGATAATTGAATATAACAATATTAGTTTTATACGCGTAGTATTTATACGAATCGCGATATGCATTTATTTAGTTATTTAAAAAAAAAAAAACAAACTGGATAAATTTTCAAAACACAACCGGGACTTTAACGGTAATTTCATGCGTAACTATTTTGAAAAAAAAAATTATAATACGTAATTGGAATTTTTTTCGATATTTTCTAACGCGTATACGTTAAAAATAAAATGTATTTAATTATACGCGATAATAACGCGAAGTAAAAGCGAAATATAGAAAAACTATGTAATAAATCATTTTTTCCCCTCCCAATTGATTTTATAAAACACTTTTTATTTAATAATTTGATAAAAAAAATTGAAACCCGATTTGCCTTACACTAAAAAAAAAATAAATACTATATATTGTGTATAAAACGCATTTGGTGGTTTACTTATTAACATAAAATAAGACGGTGCAATGATATGTTATAATACTTTTGACGAACAAGCCTAAAAAATATGAATAATTTCTAGCTTAAATATTTTTTTTTAATAAAAAGAAAAAAAATCAGTTTATACAACTACCTCGGTTTTGAGTGAAAAAGAAAATACAACGACAAAAGTAAAAATATATATATACGTAGAAAATATTATAAATCATTAAGATTAAATAGTAAAACGAAAAATATATGTCAAAGAAATAGAAACAAACACAAACTATAATTTAATACTCGAAATAAAGAAAAAAACAATACTATGCATATTTGCGAATCGATAAAATCAGTGAAGTTTAAAAATTAGTTGATTTTTTTGTTACTTTCGTTGTATTTACATATCGAATGATGACTTTCGGTCCAAATACTACCGGTAATCACTGGAAAATAAACAAATTTTTATGTGTTTTTTAAATAAAATATTTTTAATTATTGGCTTTGTTTAGCGAATTTATTTTTAAAAAAAAAGGATATTGATAAATTAATTTCTTTCGCCACTTCTCTTCCTCTTGGTATTTCATTTTATTATTATTATTATTATTTACTATTATTATTTATTATTATTATTATTATTATTATTATTATTATTATTATTATTATTATTTTATATCCACACACACTAACTGTGTTATCGCCAGTGAAAACAAATCGTGCCAATATATATATATATATATATAAAATAATTTAATTACCTCTTAAAAAAAATCAAATTAAAAACGGCTGGAGTAAGAGAAATAGTAGAAAAAAAATTTTTTCTCCGGTGCGTTCCACGTGTGTATGTCAAATAAAAATCATAAGACCGTGTACGAGACAGAGGCGGCGGTGTACGTAACCTCAAGGACCGTACGCCACAGTCAAAATACCGTATTACGTGCGTATACACACACAATATAATGAATCCCCGTCCCCCTCCACACGAATATATTATTATTACAATTATTATTATTATCGTCGAATTGTCGTCCGCCGGCGTTTTTATTGCCCTAGACCGCCGTCGCCGCCGTATACGCTGTTTGCGATCGGTGTGAAATTTTTCCATTGCGATTTGTAGTTTTCGCGTGGTACGTTCACTCGCCCATCGGCCGGTGCTGCTGTCCGCCGCGAGAGTCCATCACGACCGGGGTTCGATCGACGCGTATTATAATAATAATATTAATATTCGCGTTGCACGCTCGGAAATTGATTTTTTTCTGTTTTACTCGTTGTAAATCTCAATCGTTACAAGTCGCCGCGAATTTATTTCTATTCTATTTTTTTTTTTTTTTGTTCAATTTTCCTATTGTTGAAATTCGAATGCGTTGCCCGCAGTTCGTGTTCAAAATTCAAAACGGTTTTATTTTCTTTTATTTTTGAAAATTTAAAACGACTCGACACGTATTTCGCTTTACTATCGATACATAATATACTACTGGATCCCGTGTATGTTGTAAGTCGTATTATATTTATTTCTTATATATATATATATAAACACACATGGTTATAACTTCTTTTTTTCATACCGGAGGATTTTTTTTTTAACAAAGTCAAATTGCCACTGTTTTGTCGATAATAAAACACAAAATAATAAGTTTTTGAAGAAATATATTATCGAAAGAATAAATTCGTAAATTAAACGCTCGCAATGTACTCGTATAATGTAAATTATCAAAATGGGCTTTGCGCACTATATTTTTATACTACGATACAGTTAGAATTTTATTCTATGCGGTTAATATTTTAACTTTTTATTGAAATTTTTAAATCTAAGAAAACGAAATTATTAATCTATTAAATTATCATAATCTTCAATTTTACAACAGAGATATTTTTCAAATAATATTACAATTCTTTGTAAGGAAAATCGATTTTATTCGAAATCGGGGAGTTTTTTCTCCCGAAAATGACTACAAAAAATAAAAATACTACTGGAAAAACGACGATTTTATATCTATAAGTGAAATATTCTTTGAATCAATCGTTCGGAGTAATCGAATAATTGAAATAAAGCAAACTGATCATAAAAAAAAAAAGAAAAACCAACATATGGTTCCACTCGAAAGCTGAAATTTCGAAATCAAACTGGCACCTTAAAAAAAAAAAATGTTTTTATCGTTGGTATTCGTATGAGTAAAACCATATTTGACCATACGTTGGTCTGTTGAAAAAAAGTTTGGTAAACATTTTTTGAAATAAATTTAAACGATTTTATGACTTTGATTCCACGATATATAAGAAAAAAATCATTGTTCGACTTCGAGTGAATATTTTATTCCTATACAGATACTTTGAACGCGACCATAATATAATATAAAAAGTAATAAAAATAATAATTATTTATTATTTTAGTTTTAAGACATTTTTTATTTCATATATCTCTATCATTAACACTATTTATCTATATCTATATATAGATATATATGTAAAAGCAAAATTGACTTCTTAATTATAAAATAGAATATTTAGTCTCGGATCGTACTAATTATAAAATGATTTTATCGATAAAACACGGTGCACGCAAAATACTCGCGCAGTTATAAACAGTGATATAAATTGATAAATTAATGTAATACGAGTATTGAGGAGATAACGCGGTCGATTCCGTATATCGTTTAGAATAGAGAGCCTAAACACATATTTTCGTTTTTCCATACACACGCACACATTTGACGTCTTAAAAATAATTTTTTTTTTTTTTTGCTTACGTTCTTAAAAAAAAAAATCGTAAATTTTACAATAGTACACTTGTGTTTAATAATCTTTTTTTAAAATCTCTGTCTAATAAATTGTTTCAAAACTAATTGAAAACTGAAAATTACTGAATATTGAACGATAAACTTCTCATTTTCGTATAATTAATTATTTTTAACAATTTATTTTGCACACACAAAATCATAATTACGGTGTCAAATGCATATAATAGTTATCAGAGCGTATCAAAATATGCAGTTCACTAAAATTGTTCAAAATTGTTTGGAAGAATTTACAACGGGCGTTGTGTTATAAAAAAATAATTTACTATTTTCCACGAAATATCCTTTTAACGTTGCCAGATTGTATTTGGTGTGTACAATTTCGCGTGGTCGTTTTTTTTATAATGCGAAAATATCTTATGTGCACGGAGATAAATAAAATTCGACCAAAATATCCTTTAAAGAAATATACGTACAAAAAAAGGGGGAAAAATGTGACGAAAATTTTCAAATTCGACATAATATAGTATTGTATCTTCAATTTTACCAAAACATAAAATATTACCACAACGTGCAAACACAATTAAAATATCATAATCGACTTAAGTATATGAGAAATCGCATCGATTTTACCGATATTACCGAGTATTAAAATAATGTTTACGTTTCAATTCAATTAAAGTAATTATTTGAATAAAATTAAAAATTGAATCGCTAAAATAATGCAATTAGAGGAGCACGTGACTTTAAGCCGCGTGCAACGGAATCGTGTTGGTTAAAAATAACACTATAATTCATATGAGTTATATTGAAATATATAGAAAAAAAATTGTTTAGATAAAAATAATCCGAGATGGCTTTTTTTTGGCGAAAGAATAAAAAAGAAAATGGAATCCGAATGGGGCATGGTCGATAATCGATTTTATTAAAGGGCTGTAGGACGTATAAATGCGAAAGGGAGATAGGCTTGAATGAGGAAACCACAGGGAACGAGATTCCGTGATAGATCTAGAAAAAGATACAGTTACAGAGGGTCTAAGGGACCTGTGCGAGCTTTGGTTCAACCTACAGATTAATGGCGTGACGTTTCAGTGCTACGACGGGACGAGAATAATGTTAAAGCCAAAATAAGGAAAAAACTGTGGATATGATAATATAATCGCAATAATATTGACTGACGTAACTCTGTACTTTATCCACTCGACGAAACAACTGAAATTATCATCTTTGTCTTTTCTAATTTCTGATTGAACAATTTTTCATCACTACTTACTATAAGCCGGTAATCATTTTGGGAGAAATCCGCCGTATAATAATAATAATAATAATAATAATAATTATAATAACGGCTGACTTCTTCAGTAGTGAGACCTTACCGCCGCTGTATGCGATATCGAATGTTACAACGCTTTATATAAAAAGAATGTATATAGCCTAAATTAGATGTATATCTGTACGGTTGAATTTTTTTTTATTCAACCTTAACTTAAAAATTTGCTGAGTAATAACACTTGAGGTTAGATACCTGTCGTGAAATCAATACACGCAAACACGACCGTGGTTAATGTGAAACTTATAAGGTGGTACATCTTATAATAATACACGTATATACAAATCGTACAAAGACTCAAAAGGCATTCGTAGAGAGAGTGAGAGAGAACGAAAAAAAATCACGATATAATAAAAAAACGTAAATAATCCAATAACGGTTTACGAGTATTATACCAGTGCGCTTATATATTGTATAAAATCCAAGAAAAAAACCGTACGAGCCAAAAATGTGTTCAACCGACCGTGTCAAGGCGTTTCAAAAATTTGCGATATAACGTTTTGTAAATTCATATGCAATTCAAATATAATAAAAATATTACAATTTTTTTTCTTCTCCTAATATTCTAATATCTCGTCCGTTTTTTTTTATTTTCTATTCGATCGAAAATCTCACTGCAAGTTTCATAAATAATACAAAAATAATATTCAATCGTTGTAGCGTATTAATGAATTTAAAAAAGTATATTAATTAACGACTACGTTTAAGGCGATAATCGAATATTTGTAATGATGACGACGCATTATTTTTACTGATCCCCAATACCAACGAATATTCGATAATTTTTTCGTATTTATTGTAATGAAATTAATTGTTTATCGTATACGTCCTAAAAATTCTTATATTGCTATGACGAAAGTTCTAATAAAAAAAAATTACTGAAATATAATTATTATTTCCATGTCATTTGCAGTAAAATGCTTTAATTACATACACTCACTAAATTTTAAATAATATTTGCGATTTTTGATTCGCAATTTAAAGGATAATTAATTAATTATTTCAATATCCGCATGTGCGTGTTTATCGTGGAAAAACTAAAAATTTTTTTTCTTTCCCACCGTTATAAACAAACGGATTATCGTTTTTTTTCCTCATGCGTTAATCTAATAATAAAAAATGCAAAAATCATTCGGCTCCTCGCTTGTATCGCGTGTTAATAATACATGTAATATGATTTATGACATTTCTTTTTCCGTCACGTAATGAAACTCCGTATACGCGATATTAATATTAATTAATATTTCTATTTATCACTGTTTTGTCCATATACACAGCCTGCAACGACACAGGATTATATAACTTTTAGAAAATATAAATCGATATTATTATTATTATTTTTACGAAATTATTAGATTTTACTGAAGTCTTTTAAACACACAACTTAATGAAACACGAGCGGGTACCAATTTAAATAATAATTTTTAATTAAATGTGTTTAATTGAAATTAAATTACACGTGTCGCATAAATATTACGTATGGTTCGTTACATGTAAAAAGGTATTTGTAAATTGTTGAAATTTTAAAAATTATCGGTTTAATATTGACTTTAATTGTTTTTACCGTTTTGTTTATAGTTTAATTTTTTTGGCGACGAATTCTAAACACATTCGGAGTAATACGCGTTAAAACGAATATTTCAAATCTTATATATATACTCGTATATTATCGAAAAATGTCATTTATTACAAATCAATAATTAATTTTTCCGTAAAAAAAACAAATTTCAACTTGAGCGATAGTTCTATTTTTTTAAACTCAATTCGATATATTTGAACATTTAAACTTTTAACTCAGTTAAATCGAGTTAAAAAAAAAAAGTTAAAAATAATTACTTATCTATTTTCTTTTTATATAGGGATTTTTTTTTGTGTGTATATGGATTAATAATAATGTTGAAATATTTGTATCGACAAAAAACTTATTTCTTTTCGTAAACTTTGAAATAGGTAGTATATAGTAATAATTTTATATATTTATAAATTACGAATCACTATAATACGATGCTGCAGCAGTAATTAGAATATCGCAGAGAGAGAAAAAACCAAATAACAATAAGGTCATTAATAGGTGTATTCATAATAACAAAAACGCATCACGTCGGTGAACGATAATAATATTAAATGAAAATATAAACATTGTCGATAACCCGTGGAATTAACTCCGACGGTCCTTGGGAATTATCGTAGAGAAATATTCACGGGCTCGTGAATGATAAAAATGATCGTAAACGCAGATGATCGCAACGGTTATCGATCATAAGCGATTGATATGCTGATTTCGCGTCCTTAAACGTATACCGTAAATTCACACTTGCTACTCGTATAATTTATTTCATTTTATAGCGGAAATAAAAAGTACATTTTATTACAACAGTATTGCGGCGAACGTTTATGTCGTAACTGAGTTTCCATAAAAAAATGTCTATAATAAATCAACGAAATTTACTAATTGAACCCAGGTCATAGTTAAAGAATTTTTTTACACATATTCATTGTTTTTATATATTTAAAAAAAAACGTTTTACGAGTTTCCAATGTCATTTATCATTTATTTTCTTTAAATTCTATCATTATGTCCTTTTTATTTTTTATATAATCAAACCGAAAAAATTGCCATGTTTTCAACCACAGTTGCGCACTATTTATGACTCATCTGTAAATTTTCTAGACATGTGTATAGTAAATTTATAGAAATATAAGCAAAAGATAACAATTTTTCCATATGTCGGTGCGTAGTTCTATGCATATGTTCTCGTGTCAACCATTTCTTCAGAAAATCCTAACGCTATGGCGGTACTTAACTCATCGAAAGTTTGAATAAAATAAAATTACATGTGCTTTATACGATATATATAAACGATCGAAAAAGGGGGAATTGGAAAATAATAATCAAATAAAAACATTTGTTATAATAAAAAAAATCAATAAATAACATACAGTACAATGTTTTTTTTGTGTAAGACAACGTACGTTTTTCGTTGTCTAAAAAATCAGAAAATATACGTATCTGAATGGAGCCAAAACGTTATAAGTACTCGTTATAATTTTTGTTATTCGTGTATTATATTGTAAAAAAAAAATAAAAATCAGTTTTAATTATAAATCAATATAAAATAAGAATATTTATACACGTTATATTGTTTTATAACACTGGGAAATTTTGAACGATTAACGAAATCGTCTTTTAGGTTTAAAAACGTCGAAATCTCACAGACGTTTAAATAATCGTTTCGAAAACGACTAACCGATATTTATTATACGATAACAGACTTATTAATTAATTAATTAATAATAGTCCTCTACATATACTACAATAGCGTTAAACTATTATACGATGATAATCTAAGCTGCAGACATCGATTTTGACGCATTAAAACGATTTTATTTTAAGAAACATAAAAAAATAAATAAACGAATGTTAAGAATATTTCGATTTTGTTTTTAACAACCGCCGCGGTTACAACATATTTATTAGACGTTTTTACTTTATCTAAATAAGTATCATAAGGTTGTAGGTTACACGCGCATGTAAATTATTCGATTATATACGATGACTCCGTGTAATTCGTATATAATACATTCAACTAATTATTATATTATTAACATTGTTATTGATTAATATCACCTTTTCTTTTGCACTATAAACATTATTGATAAATAAAATAACGTAAGTAAACAAACGATAATCGTAGTATTTCTCTCGTGTGTAAAAATTAAAAAATATTATACGCCGATACACGAGCTGTTGTTGACGATTTTTTTATTAAAAGAAAATTTTAAAAGGGATTTATTTTGGTATATAAAAAGTGTATCGTACATTATATTTCAAATCAAATAAGTATTTAAATTACACAGAACATTAAAAAAAAAATTTTAATTGACAATTAATACTAATTAAAATCTGTAAAATCTGGAAAAAAAATCCATAACCAATAATTTGTAACCACTACATACCTTCTTATATTGACATAATACACTTTTAAATTTTACGGTACAAAATATAAACGCCTACTTTATCTTGTACAAAAAAACATATATATTATATAAATACCTCAGTAATATTAATATCAATTTAATTAATTTCTCGACTTAAAAAATCTTTTAAAATTAAAAATTTTTATCAAAGGTTATACAACGTGTTTGTAGTGTCTGAATTTAAAAAAAAAAAGAAAAAAATCGATACATTTTCAACTATATAGGCGATTATACAATGTCTCGTGGAGTTCCGATGCAAATGTAACTTGGACTTTAATCAATTATATATATATATAATTCATATAGAAAATCTTTTATACAATATTATAGATTCTTTTAGATTTTGACTTTTTTTACAGCGAAAAATTACCCTATCGATTTCCCATAGCTATTGTTCAATAATGAAATTAGGTAACGCACCGAGTCATCATAATATCGAGTACAGTTGTGATTCGAAAATTCGCAAAAGTGATCCGCGGTTCGAGTCGAATTGGAAACCACTGGTTTTATATACGCGTTATAAACTACGCGTCGATTATTATTAATTGATTATTGAAATCTGTCGTGAATTTCTTTTATTTATTTATATGCTCTCTTTCTCTCTTTCACTTACAGTAGAATGGATTAATAATAATAATAATAATAATAATTATTATTATTATTATTATTATATCGGTCATCGTCCGCACGGTGAGAAGGAAAAAATTGTGTTGCGACACGATAATAAATGCGAGTTTTTGGGAGACGTAGCGGAAAAATGGTACACAAAGGCTGTTTCACGGACAAAATGCACGATAAGGTAGTCGGTTACCTTCCCATACTGACGTGGATGCCGCGTTACCGACCAATCGACTTTTTGTACGACGCTGTGTCCGGCGTCACCGTTGCTCTCACGCTAATGCCACAAGCCATAGCGTACGCTTCGCTCGCTGGACTCGATCCGCTGGTAAGTTATATTTTATTCATGATTCGTAATATTATCTCTTCCGGAAAAAAGAAAAACTTCAAATTTTAAAAATTAAAAATCGAAAAAGTCGTGTTTGTTTTTGTTAAAATTCACAACACGGCACATATTACAAGAAGTATTTGACCGCTTTCTCCGCATTTCGAGAGATTCTGAGGTACATACCGATTTCGTTATTCCTGTTCACCACCTCATTCATTCGCCGTATTATCTCCGCCGGGGGAAAAACGTTTTCCACTACGTTCTTTCAAAAGAATGAAATAAATCGGATCGGTGCCTCGATCTGGATACAGTGAGCTCATCCCGCGATCAAAAGAGACACGAGAATAGATTATGTGGTCTCGTGCAACGTTTTTGCCCTCTCGTTTCCATTTGAACGGCTCAACGCAGCCTTTTACGGGCGTCTCATAAAGTCCGATTTTCGCAAAAAAAAAGTCGCGAATTAAATTTTTAATTTTTTTTTTTATACAGTAAACTCCTGCTCAGTTAATACCGATATGGTCTCTGTAATTCGACATATAATATTTAATGACTGGCAAAATCGCGTGGAAAAACGCGTAAAATTGTTGTGGGAAAAAAAGTGAAAACATTTTAAACAAAATTAAATTAATCATAATCCAGCGGACGCTGGTGAACACCACGTTGACCTCGTGTTTTATCGCATTCCGGAAGCGATTTTGTTCAGTAAACTATTAGGAACGCGTTATATAGTTTTTAATTTCTTACTTTTGGTTGATATAAAGAAGAAAAAAATATCTTTCTGACAGTGAACCATATTAGGAAATAAATTATCGGTTTCTGTTGCGATAATATACGAACATACGCGTATATTATATAACGAATTACTTTTATAATAATCAAAAATAAAATTACCAAAAGAAAAAAAAATATTCGCTTTCCGTTTGAAATCACTTAACTCCGATTAAAATTTTAACTATAAAAAAATCACGAAGGAAAGCGTTTAGAGGAAATATGTCTGTATTTGAATCCAACGATTCCAAACGGAAACGTATAAACAAATATAGTTTGGAATTCACGTGTAAACCCGAAAATTATTCTCAAAAGTTTTCTTCAGCGAAATTCTGTAAATCGTATATATGGTGCAAACAAAATGAAACAACCAGGACCGTGTTACATTTTCATATACGATTTCTAATTGTTACAATTTTCTTCATAAGACACGTTTTCTCCTTGACGATTCAAACGTGTGATAAAACACTATTTTTTACCGCGGTATATTTTATTATTTTCAACGATCTTTCACGAATGCGTCATCTAAAAAGCTATTATTATAATTATTATTATTGTCAAATTAATCTACGGCTGCACGTGGTTCGTCGTTTTTTCGTTGTTGTTCAGAGATCGGTGCTTTGACAAAACGTCACGTTCCGAGAAAACGATTCTGTGCACAAAACTCCGCTGTTTGCAAAAAAAAAAAATAATAATAAATTTAGTTTGAATGTTAAAAAAAAATAAAATAACGGAAAAAAATGAATTTTTTTCCTAAAGTCGATTTTTTTCCAAGCTATATGTATAGCTACATACATGTACTGTTATAACCGAGGGAAAGATTAAAAAATAGTTTTAATAGTTTTTTTCTTTTACTAATACCACAATATTCGAATTTATTCGTAAAGATTATTATTTAATATTTCTTTTTGATGAATATAATTTTTTTTTATATATTATAATATCGTGAATTCTAATTCAACAACTTCTTGGGTATAACCGAATACGTATTTATTTATTTTCATATGTATACTTACGTGGAAATAATTAAATTATAACCGATAAATAACACAATTTCACGCGAGTTATACGTAATTTTTACTTTTGTATAATAATTGCAGTAAACAGTTGAATAATTTTCGAATATTGTCAATAATAATAATAATAATAATAATAATAATAATAATAATAATAATAATAATAATAATAATAATATAATAATAATAACAATAATAATTAATGATTAATACGATTTTCCGTATTTATACAGTTATATAATGAGGCTACTCAAATAACTATCGTATATAATAGTCCAGTTGTTAAATGATTCCATCACTATAATCATATAGTTAAAATGTGTTATTTAAAATTTTCGACAGAAAATGATTTTTTCACCCACCCCACTCCATAAACACTATCGCTATTACCAAATTTATCAATTTTGATGGTTTTATTTTTTTGCATTTATTCAGTTTGGACTGTACGCTGCGTGTTTCGGTAGCATGATGTATATTGTATTCGGATCGGTACGGCAGATTACCATCGGTCCAGCATCCGTTATTGCGTTGCTCACGTTCAACTACATCGATCAAGCATTACCGACTACGGCAGTCGTCCTGTGTTTCGTGTCGGGAATTGTCGAGCTGATCTGTGGACTCTTCCGCTTAGGTATACGACAAAAAACAACGCATTACCATCATTAACTAAAGACTACTTATTACCAGTTGGTCAGTCTACTCTTTGGACGATTGAAATTGCAATACCGAAAGCGAATATAGTAGTAGTCCTTTTCTTTTTTTTTTATATAATTTTTATTAAAAAATAATCTACGCACTGCCGTATACGTACGAGGGAATTCAAAGTTGAACGAGCTACAGATTTTTCAAATCGCTATAAAATTAAGTAAACCAATTTTTTTCTTTTTTTTTTAACCTAATTAATTGAATATATCGAAATATAACTATTAACTCGAGTATTAAATTATTTTCTTTGTTTTTCATTAGTTTTCTCGTAAAATATTGTTTATTGATTTATATAAATTTGTCGACACTTTATAAAGAATTTAGTATTGGTATATTTTACTTATTGACTCATCTCGTTTTAGATAAAATGAAAATGTTTTTTATTAACAAAAATAAACGTTCGGAAATAAAAACTCATATCGTTTAACTTTTTTCCCCCTGCAACCTAATCAAGTATTAAAAACGACAATTTATACAATATTTAAAAAAATGAATTTCTAGCAATTTTAATAACATATTTATCGATAATATTCAATTTTTAATCGAGCTTTGTTCTTCCGCCCCTTCCAAATAGGTTTCGTCGTAGAGTTTGTTTCGATGCCAGTGACGGGTGGATTCACATCGGCTGCGGCTAGCATTATGGTTTCGTCTCAGATAAAAGGATTGTTCGGGATATCTTACAAAGCCAAAAATTGCATAGAAATGTGGATAAAATTCGTCGAGAACTTTCAATACATCCGATTGGCGGACACTTGTATGGGACTTGTGTGCATATTAGTGTTGATAGGGCTCAAAGTGAGTGCTCTTATTTGCCATTTTTAGAATAAATCGTTGCGCAGTTGCACGGTTTATTATAATTTTTATTTGAAAAATTCTAGAGCAAATTTTGTGATTTTTCCCCTATTTTAAGAGCATTTATTTTTTCCTATTTTACGAGTTTTTAATACGTATAATATTGTGTTTAAAATTAGAATTAAGCGATGAAAACATTTTTTTGTTTGTTATAATATGTATAAAAAAGATTTTTTATTAAACAGTAAACTCAATAAAAGAACCGTTTATGATTATATAAAATAACGTACGAATTTTTATACATTTTTCGTGACCTTTTGTAAATAAAAAAAAATATGCATATAAGCGCTTTTTTGTATTCGGTTCGGCTTTTCGCAGAGTTTGAAATCGTTGAAATTCGATGGCAAAGGAACGATAAAAGCCAAATTTTTCTCAGCCGTGGTGTTCATATTGTCCACCGGTAGCAACGTCATCGTGGTCACTGTGTCCTCAACCATAGCGTATTTGTTGATCAAAGACGGCGAGTCACCATTAAGATTAACAGGTATAGTACCTCTATATACACTCGGTTTTAACTGAAAAATTATTCAAAATAAGTTATAATTAACAGTTAGTACAGATTTAATAACAGTAGTTACACTGTCTTCGATATAGGTAGAATAGCGAGCGGTATACCTCAGTTTCGTCTTCCGTTTGTCGACTTTGAAAACGAAGACGAGAAGTTCACGTTTTTCGAAGGTGTGGTCGGACTGTGGCCCGGCCTATTAGTCGTGCCATTGGTATCGATTTTAAGCACAGTGTCTGTGGCAAAAGCGTTCAGTAAGTGCAATATTATTATTTTTCTCTGGGAAGCCAAATCCTAATTCCAATTTGAAAACCATAAGAGGAAATAAACGCGTATATTTCAATAATTTTCTTTATTATTATTATTATTATTATTATTATAATTATTATTATTATTATTATTATTATTATTATTATTATTATTATTATTATTATTATTATTCTTAAAAATGTACGAGTATATATAGCATTTTTGGACGAGAAATTAGACATTTTTAAATTGTGGTCCGATCGCGTATACTTATAAAAGAAAATACGGGGAAAGAAACATTGACTACCTCAAAGTAGACTTAGGAGACCGGACGAGTGTGACTTATTATTTATTCAACTAGTTTAAGTCGATTTATAAAAGGAACTGATTTAGGAAAAAGTTACTTTTGAAAATCGAAAAAGAAATATAATTATGTTGAGTTTATTAAAAAAAAATCAAATTAATCTTTTAAAAAATTACACAGAAATGTTACAATACCGTCTCTGGTGAAGCTTACCTCTTATTAATATTAGCTTAATATCACAACAATTTAATGCGACAAGAAAAATGTCATTTATATGATGAATAACGCAGAATTTTTTAACAAGAGTTTATACTTGAATCGTCAAGTTCACGTTACGTTTTTAAACAAAAACAAATTCGTCAAGTCTTTCGTTTACGCAAAATAATAACTCAAATTTTTAACTGATGTTAAAATGTTTTACAGCCCGCATTTTTAAATAATATCTTCCCCTCTCGTTTGCCACAGGTGGTGGCAAAGTTGTCGATGCGTCTCAAGAAATGATAGCTCTAGGAATGTGCAATATTTTCGCCTCCTTCATGGGATCCATGCCCGTAGCGGGCAGCATGACCAGATCTGCTTTAAACCATTCCACCGGCGTTCGTACGACGTTCAGCTCGATATTCACCAGTAAGTATAAATAAATGTTTACGAGCTTTTCTCTAAAAAGAAAAAAAAATGTGTATTTAATAATTTGTTTAGCTATATTGGGCTTGTTATCGTTGTTGTTTTTAACGCCCGTCCTCTATTATATACCCAAATCCAGTCTGTCGGCCGTACTCATGTGCGCGGTGACGTCGATGTTCCGATACGATATGGCGATTTCGTTATGGAAAACCAATAGTGAGTTAAACCGATTTTATATTTATTCGGACGAAAAGTATTTAAGGTATTTTATATTATATAAATTAAATATTAATAAATAATAATTGATCGGGACGGAAAATTATAATGATTCGTATGTATCGTAATGTCGTGTATAAATACATAGATTCTGTATATATCGTTAGAAATCCGTTAATTTTCGTTAAAACGTGTGAAATCGCACAAACGAAAAATGAAATAATTTTTCCTAATTGTAAATGTTTATATTAGCGCGAAACATAATTATGCGTTTGACAAACCCAAAAGTCCGAGTACGACACGAGATGAAATCAAACACATTGCGACTACTATCGTGCCGTTCGCTTTAAAAAAGTAAAAACCGATATTTTGTCGAAAAACTCGGCGGTGGTAATATTATTATAAATAAAACAATATTTTTGAAAAAAAATAAATAAAAATAAAAATTCGTATCGAATTTGCATTTAAAAAGGAATAGAATAACGCGAATAAATATGTTAATTAGATGCTTGTATGTACCGAATATCATTAATTTTCTATAGAAATCGCGGCGGTTGGGTCGAGTTCAATCGACCGCATCGAAGTAATTTCTTAATTTACTTATTTGTGTTTACTTGTCTTTATAACACTAAACACCACTCATTTGTAATATTGTGTCAAACGTGTATACTTAAACTCAATACGATAATCAAAAAAAAAAAACAATTTTTGTCTTCTCGATATTCTTAACATTCAGTCGCGTTTTCATTGTAATATTTTTAGAAATTCTATTCCGCGAGCAACTTTCCCACGCATAAAATTAATTATTCAGTTTTTCTTCGAATAATCGACCACCAAACCTAATTAAAATGTTCTCGAATAATTATAATACGTATATAATGATAAACTTCCGTACATATATGTGGAGAAAAGAGAATGGCTTATTACAATATACGAATTACAATATATTTTAATCGACAGTGCCGTATAGTATTTACCTCGAGAACATTTCTTAATTTAAAACACAAACGTATTGTACGTTTCTATACGTATATATAATATATAAATTAAACAATACTATAAATAATAAATAAAAAAAAAAATACTATATACGTTGCACTTAAGGCTAAATGACTTTCAGACACGTTTGAAAAAGTAATTTTCGCCAAACAAATTACTAGACTGTAAAATAGAATTGAAAATCTTAAGAAACCCGGGATAAATAATTCGAAACAATCGCATTATTTTATACTGTTTGTATTGTTTTGTATTTAAAGTAGTCGTTCCTCCCTCCTCTGCCGATTCGAGACGTGCAAGTGAAAACAGACAATGCAATATTTAAGAAAAAAAGCCACCAAAAATTCGCTTAGAATATTAATAAACTCGATAATTTGTGAAGTCATACAGCAGCGTTTTAAAATTTAAAATATCCGAAATATAACGCATAACCCGTGTTAGGTTAAGTAATAAAAAAGTATTATACAAAGAGTAAATTAAAGGCATTTTAGAAATTTCAAAAATAATTACGTTTGTATTTTGAAAATCGCGTTTTTAACAATATTATTAAATTGTCAAATCATCGTTGTAATACGATTATGCGCACAGGACGCGATCTGATACCGTTTTCAACGGCGTTCGTCGCGTGTTTGATTTTCGACGTAGAAATGGGACTTGTTTTCGGCATTTGCGTCGATTTGCTGTGCGTGCTCTATCGAAGCGCAAGACCGTCGATTTCCATCGATAAATACACCGTAAGTATATTATTTTATTAAAATATATAAAAGAAATATTTTATTAAAATATATAAAAGAAATATTTTATTAAAATATATAAAAGAAAAAAAGTTATTTTTCAACGAACCATACGTGTTCGTAAGTCGAAATTAAACAAATTTCCGATCCGTCGTACATAATATATAAATAATTTTTTGGTAACTTTTCCAAACTTCATATATACATTGAAGGCATAAACCAATTGCGTTCAATTTAAACGATTCTGAGCGGATATTCGATGTAATATAATATGTATATAATTTGCGATTAGCACTACATTTTTGTGTATTAAATCCTAAAGCCTATTAAAATCAAAAATTATCCTTATAATAATTCAAATAGTTCAATAATTGTTATAAACAGTTCAGAAATCGGTAGAAATTTTTTGAAAATTTTTCGAAATTCCGGATAAATATAATTAATGAATTTTTATGTTATGTTTTTGCCGTTAAAAAAAAAAAGCTTGAACCACGTTTGAGTAAAATCGAAAAATTACTTCCTTATAGTACCACTCCAGCGAAATTCATTAGCGAAAAACAAACGTAATGATCGCAATGATTTACTAATGGAAAATTTATACATGACCGGTTTCCTTCTATCCATTTATAATTATTTAAACAAATAATGCGAAATAACTCCGGTGATCCGGTTGTTTCAGCAGAGCTCGTCGGGTCGCGTGAAATGGATTGTCAGACCCAGTAGCGGATTACTGTTTCCCGCGGTGGATTACATGCGACAGAAAGTCATAACCGAGTTCTCCACGTTGGACCACAATATGAATAGGCCGAATATAATTGTCGTGGACTGTACGCATTTCGACAAGACCGATTTTACCGCGGCTCAAGTACGTATTAGTATAATACAAGTAACATTATGACGGTTTACAAGACTTGGAAATTGTTTCGCAAAAGTCTTTCTATATATTAGTGGAGCAGTACGTACAAAATTCGAAAATGTACACTTAACTGAACAAGTATATTTTGTTTTATTTTTGCGTATCCATCGAATTTTCGTAGTTTCACAATAACTTCCGAGCGTTATAATGATAATAATAAATTGACTACGAGAGACCACAGCGTAATCTCCTGTGTGTGTGTGTATATTCTATCGATGCGCAGGGAATCAAATCGTTAATCGATGAGTTGAAAGCCGAGTCTTGTCAGTTCGAACTGATCAACGCCAAGGAAACGGTCGCGGCCATATTGGAGGCCACTCTACAAGTAAAAATCCCGGCACACGATCCCGTCAAAAAATCTAATCTGGGTACGTAAACGTCGTAAGATATTTTTTTTTAAATTTTAATTAAACGTAATTTTTGTAGAAATCTGAACAATCACCTTGAGCTTTTATTACGAATTTGCTTGTGTGTTTTGACCATTAAAAGCAAAAACTTCGACGATTTTACACATATGCGTTAGTCTTTTTTTTTGCAATTCAAACGATCTCGAGATTTATTGTTTTTTTTTTGAAAACCCAAACATAAACGCTGTTCCTAAATATCAATCGGAACTCGCGTGTTATTATAAAAATAGTAAAGCGACTTCGTCGTATAATATTTTTACAAAATATTTGAAAATTTTTTGGCGAAAAAATAAAATGAATATCTCAACGAAATCATGGGCATATATAAAAACCTCAGTGGCAAACGAGATAGTATGTTATCTATTCGATTTAGAAAGAAAAAAAATTAATCGTTTTTCTATATTACAGCTCAACCCGATCACAACGGAACCGAGTCGATGACGTTGAATGAGATGCATATAACGAATGTCTGCGAACGTACGGCGTGATATATTTTGAATATTATTCTTATATTTCTATTTTCCCATTAACAGTAGGCTATAATATAATATAGGGCACGCAATAACGGGATTGTTATCTATCCCGGTGTACTATATTCAAATATTGTATTCTTTAAATCTAGTACAACGATCTAAATGTGTTTATGTATATATATGTCCTTTTGTTATTTTTATTTTTGAGTATTCGAAAACATAATAAAACGATATTCGTTAATAATATCCGATTCACTTTTGTAAATTAAAAATTCTCGTACGAAGTCGACGTACGGTTTTAATATATTCTTCGAGCGGTTTTTAGAAGTTGTGCGTTATATAATCTGATCGCATAATACACGCGTATATAATAATATATCACAAAAAATAAATTATTCGAGTGTTATGCGAAATGTTTTAAAATACTAACGAATAATTTACCCGTCACGATGTTATCGATGTGTTTTTAACGTATTCGAATGTGTTTTTCGTAAGAAGTCTGATGATCTCATCTCGTTCGCTATTCGATTTCGTCTAACAGACCGTTTACGGTGTTTACGATAAAATTACTCCATTCTGTGAGAGAACCGCACAACCGAACGGCCAGTGGAACGAGTGTAGTTGTCTTGTGGCACATCCGAGAGAGAGAGAATGATCAAATCATACGGGAAAAATTTCGACACTTTTTCTGTTGTTATCCATCGAATTGTATTACTACTACTACTACTACTACTACTACTACTACTACTACTACCACTACTACTACCACTACTACTACCACTACTACAACCACTACCACTACTACTACCACAACTACTACCACTATTACTACCTCTACTACTACTACTACTACTACTACTACTACTACTACTACTACTACTACTACTACTACTACTACGCGATATTTTTGGACGTGTAATTTTTTTTCTTTTCTTTCTTCTAGTCATTTTTTTTTTAGTGGTATTGTATACATATGTGTTTTAATTTGTTTAGTTTTAATCCGACCGTTTAACTTATATTTTGTTTCGATCGATAAAACGTCATCGTTTCTCCTCCGCCAATTTTTTTCTCTTTTCAATTACAATACACTATTTCCTATCCCCGTCGATCGGATCCATCCGATGATGACATTACACGCGTGGATTATAGCGGAATTAAATTTTTCAGTTCAATTCAATTCGCGATTTATTGTTTTATTATTCGTGTAAAAATTCGAAATTTGTGTTAAATTGCGTCGAGATCTACTCGAAACGTTTTGCGTATACCACTGCTACGCAAATCAGCTCCTTGGATCGCACGCGTACTCGTAATAAAAGACGATAGCGATGATTTCAATATTTGTAATATTTCATATACTCGTATATTGGTCGTTTTAATCGCGGAGAGCTTGTCTCTCGTGATAACACGAGCTGTCAATGGAAATAGATCTGAAAATCCCGATATCAGTGCGCACTGGGTCTGCGTTGTAATTTATTCCGGTTTTCCTTTTTTTATATATTGTACCCGTTATGATTGTTATATATAGATCCGATAATATTCGAAATCAATTAAATCGTCATTAATATATCTTATGTACGTACGGATCAATCGATTCCATCATATTATGCGCAGAATCAACGACGGGCATCACATCTCCCGTTTCGTTAGAATTTTTTTCACTATGTGTTGCCATTCAGAATGTTTTAATGCATTTTCCAAGAGTCTAAACGTTTGCACGCGTTGTTTTCGAGTGCCATCAAAGTCTGAGCATATAAGATATATACCATTTTTTTCTGTTTCGAGAATTTCTATTTCAATGCACATTCATTTTATCGTGGTTAGATTAGGTTAGGTATATTTGAATAACCGCAGCACGTATAGAACTTGTCCGTTCTTTAAGATCATTACCCGCGAGTACATTTCCGTAGTATACGCAACATTCAAATCCGAATCCGCGATTCGTACGTTCGAACATAATTGCGTATAAAACCGGTATATTTGGTCATTTATCACGCGATGTGATTATTTTTATTTTTAATCTAATCGTACAATTTAGTTTGTATTATTTTATAGTTAGTATAGGTGTGTAAATATAGTCTATTAAATGTTGTAATTTCCCCTACCCACAATCATTATTATTATAGCGTATTATTTATATACACAATGTAAATAAAATCAAATGTTTCTAATTTAAATTATATTTTGTATTTTTAGATCGTAGAATTAAAATAAAAAATATTAAATCTTTTGTTGAGAAAATGAATAAATTTGTAATTTTGAATAAAAATTTCGAACAACGTTTATACGATTTTTTTTTCCGTCCATTTTATCTTTTATTAAGCACTAATCGATTTGGTAGAAGCATACAAATAACGCGTAGTAAGTATATATTATATAATATCGTAAACAATATTCGAAATACATCAAATATGAAAAATATACGTACCGTATGGCATTTATTTTAATGGGTTTTCAACTCCATGTAAACAGGAGTGGATCAAGATGCAAAAACTTTATAACAGTCCCTAGACACTTACTTACAATAGTCATAAAAATAAAAATAATTTGAGTTACATTAATAATAATAATAAAAAAAATTTTAATACAAAAATATTTTTATCAAATAGTGAATATTTCCAAAAAAAAAAAAAACAATTCATATTAAATTATGTATAATTATGTATTATTAATATTAAATCTAGTAATATTATTTTAATTGATTTAAATGTGTAATATTCACTTATAAATATTGATAAAATCATTCTTATTATGTATTATAATAATTATACATTGGAGTTGCGTAACTGATGAAGCATTCGTATGAGCGACTTTTCGAAATTTTTAACTAGAATAAAAAATACTTGTATCTTATAATAACTTTTATTTTTTTCTATAATTTTCAGGAATTTATTTAAATTTAGGCATTTCATATATTTAAAATTCATTTCTTCGCATACACCCTTTGTATGTTTTCCGACAGTTTGAAAGGGCTTTTAGAGTGTTTCATCACCTCGCGGACACTACAATGGTCGTCTTAGTCCGCTACTCCTTCTTAAATATTGAATGCAACACAAAACTCATATACGTGTGTATTTTATGGACGTAAAGATTAGGATTATCTAACGTCCAGGCTTTATGGTTTACGGGATTGTCTCTAAGAGATTATATTCACGCAAAAGCCCCGCAAATGTATCGTTGCTATTAAATACAGGCATATAAGAGTCATTAAAGGAACAATATTATAATACAATTTAATAATAGCAGCTTGACGCGCTAAGAATTTCGTGATATTTTGAAAACAAGAGGATCCGTGACTCATTATAGAAGCTGCAAAAATTGAAAGAGAGAGAGAGAGGGAGATGGGTTTAAAGTTTAAATAAAATTTATTTATTATATTGTATAATTTTTGATTTTAAAAATTATTTTAACGGTTCGTTCGTCGATTCGGTTTATTTTATGTACTCGTATACTAGATTGATATAGCTTAAGATAAAAAAGAAATAGGGATAGAGTTGTGTCTGGTTTTTGAAATTTCTAAGAATTGGCAACCCTAGTGAAGATACGTTTCTCGTATAGTCGTACATTATCGTGTCTACCAATATAATATTGTTTTTACCGAGCAATATAAACGCAACTATAATATTATAATTAACAATATTATACTAATGTTCGTGTGTAGTTTGAAAAACATTATATACACGTCAAATACGAATATTTTATGGACATGTGTACGATCAGCACAAATGATATTTTAATTGAAAAGTTTTTGGTGTTTTCTATCGTATATACGTACATCTGACGTATTTATTATAAGACATTGTTCCACACGCGTATAATTATATATTATTGATTCAAATAATATTATTGGTGAATCGCGAATTCCCGATAAAATCGACATTATTTATTATATTCGTCAAACGGCTAACAAACGTGGGTAATTTGAAAATACATTTTTAATTTAATAGCAAAAAAAAAAAAAAATAGTAAGTAAATAAAATATATCGACAACGATGGTTTATTATTATATAATAAATTATAATATTTATCAAATAAGTCCACGATGAGCTATAATAATAGCTAATGTACGGTAAATTGTAAATCGTGTAAATTTATCGACTAATATCTGTTTAATAACAATAATATAATTATACGTGTATAATAGTCATGGTTCAATAGTTCGTGTAAACAATAACAGATTTTATAATAATAATTATTTTTTAATGAAAAAATAAATACTATTATTTATATATATCTAAATATATATGTATTTAGTAAAAGATTTATGCTGTTTGTTATGATATTTTCAAAAATAATTCGACAAAGTTCGTCAAAACACGTTATCGACTAATAAATATTATTACAATATCTGTTTTTACACGTTATAATAAAAAAACGTGCGTTAGGTAAATAAAATAATAATATATGTATTATACGCGTATAATAAAATACGTTTTGTACACACAATTAGTGTAAAAAAATGTAATAACATGTCATTGGTATATTATCGAAAATCGTTTAATTTCGATGAAATTCAATATACAATATTTATATTCAGCGTTTTTTTTTTACTTATACGTTTAAATGTTAAAAAAAATGTATATTATATCGAACAATATTATGAAGAAATTCACGCTTGTATAAAGATTGAGTGGAACAATAAAGATAAAAAATTATCTCCGTATAGATTAAAAACAAGCGTGTTCTTCCCTCGAATTCCAACTACACACGTTAACTATAATAATAATAATAATAATAATAATACATATCTGATGTAAAAAAAACGTTATAATAACGCGTGATAAATTGTACGCAGACTAATGATACGTATAAGAGTAAGTATAGTATTAAAATAGACAGTATACCGTAAATTATCGTAAAAAAAAGAAAAGAAAAAAATTCCAATAAAAACGTTAATAAGGGGATACATTTTAAATATGGAAATACGTCCTGAAATTGACGAAATACGCGTTTAAAAATTTTGGTGTTTTTTCTCAATCTTCTTTATCAGTGGTAAATAACAATTGATCGAAACAATTTTTCTCGTTTCATTCGAAAAACGAACGTTATATACCTACTATGACAACGTAATATGATCAATAACAAATTATTTCATTTTCTACACTCGATCCGCAATCTTTTATGAAATCACCTCTTTATTCGCTCCATAACACGATTTAAATTTGTAAACATTAATAATAAAATATTGTAAAAACAAATTTACTGGAAAAAAAGTAAAATAAAAAAACACTAGGAAAATAATATACCCGCTCGTGAATCGTGATCGAACAATAATAAATTGTGCTTGGAAAGACAAAAAAACAATATTCGCGTTTAATTGAAAAAGAATATCGATAATAATTTCGAAAATATTCGGAAAATACGAGTGTATTACACTTGCATTTATTTATCTACTCGTAACTATGGCTTATGTTTGTATTATACGTATTATTTATAATTGATTAAAATTTGATTTTAATCGAAAAAAAAACGAACAAGTCATTTGCGGTGTGGACACATTCCCATATTGTAATGTAATGATCTAATTTTAATATATTACTGCATGTGGCCGTACACAGCAATTCCAATGGACAATTCTCTCGCTCAAAACCGTTAGAATTAAGAAAAAATAGATTACATTAACCGACAAATTGTTATATAAAAAAAACCTACAAGTTGGTTGCTACGAAATAAATAATAATTAATAAACACACATGCCGCACCATCCAGTGGCCAGGGATTTCGTATTAGATGAGGACTAAATTCCAATATTATTCGCATGATAATATCAGTGACGTAGATACGTAGTGGAAAGGAGGTGCGAGGGATTTTCCTCTGTCAAAAAATCGTATTCTCTTCATTTAAAATTTTTCAAATTTTCCTACTTTCCCGTTAAACGTACACTAAACGCGTGTAGTCCTGGACCACTCGGGGAAAATCTATTATCCCTCACCAAAACTTTATGACTCCGTCGACCGTTAAACTCACGACAGAAAATCGCGAGATTCGTCTTGCTAATAAAATAATTTATCATAAGGATTTGAACTGTACGTGTCCACTTGAATTTTTATAACGCATAGTGATAAGTTTGTTTTTTAAACATTTTATTAAATAAAAGTATTTTACGTCAAAAATTACTTATTATAAACATTAAAAATTTCACATTTTTATTATTATTATTATTTTATTGATAATACTCGTAATATAAAAATTACTCCATAATTAATATTATATCATTGCGCGCACGTACTCTTTACGAAATTTTATTGTTAAAAAAAAAACGACTCAAACAGTGTGCGTGTGTGTGTGTGTGTGTGTGTGTGTGTGTACAAAAAAAACCTTTCCCTACCGTACCGCCTAAGTATATACCGAACGAACGAAATCTTTTCGGGTATTTTTTTTTCTGTTTTTTTCTGTTGCCCCGCGCTCGTTCTCGCACATTCTCGCGCGCGCACAACGTCGACCGACGACACAACACGCATTGCTACTACACGTCGCCGGCACATTTCCACTTCGGTGGTATTATTTTTATTAGTCGTCGTCCAGTACTCGTGCGATACACGACGTTTGCCGTCATTTTGCTCAACACATTTTTCTTTTTTTTTACTTTCTTTGTTTTTACTTTTTTTATTATTAATATTTTTTATTTTTTTTTTAAAGAGTTTTTGGTTTTTTTCACCGGCGAATTCCTCTTACGCGGACGCGTGTACGAGCCACGTGAGTAATTTTCTATCATCCGTCGCGTTGCCGTCAGACCACGTGTCCCCGCGTATGACATAACCTGCACACATACACCGCCATCTCCACGTCCACCGCCACATGTGATGCGACCCGTCCGTCCGCGCGCCACCGAACACCTGTTCTCGTGCCATGTACCGCACACACCCCAGCGAACACGATCTTCCCAACTACCATCCGACCCCCCCCCCCCCCCCCGAACGTCTTAATACATAAAGACATAACGCCGATCCGACGCTATCACAGACGAATTTTCTCGTAATACGCACACGTTTATTACGGCTGCTGTGGACGCGTCGAGAGAATAGAAAAACGTACACCGCGACATACCTCCTCACACCCCATCACCGAAGGTAAGACTGACGCTTATTATTATTATAATTATTATTTTTTTTTTTTTTTAAGAAACTTTTCGTTGTCGAAAATGTCGTATTTCAGTTAAACGTACGTGTAATGTAATAAGAAAGGGATAGATTCATAACAAGAGAGGAATGGGGCGCAAATGCTACCTCAGGCGCAAAATTTGAAAAATAAAAAAAATTAATATTATTGTTTTTGATTAATGTCGACGATAATTAAAACAAAAAATCATATATTTATAAAATTAATACTCTGTAGTTAGTTCTGTACTGAAATAAAAAAAAAAGAGCGCGATTTTAATAGTCGTTTCTGAGCACAATGTTCTGTCGCTACGGTCCTCATATAGGAGAGGATATGTTTTTTTCGCGGTAATACGACATTTCTACGCCTATGATTTTTTATTATTTTAATTATTATGAAACGCGCAGTTCGAGAGTATTTTTATTTTTATTTTAATTCGTTTGTCCTTCGATGGAAGTCCTTCTGTGTAAATTTTCGAGCGACAAAGCTTAAATAAGTCGAGTAAACAGGGAAAAAGTAACGAGGGAGATTTTCGGGAGAAGCGAACTGCGAGTTTGAAAAGTGACAAAAACAAACGGACACTGCGAGAATTTTCCTGCGAAAATGTATACCTAAAAATAAGTATTTGGATTTGAAAGAGTTTTGTGGTACCTTGGAATATTCTTATAGAAAACTCGGAGAAACTAATTAATGAGTCAACTTTTTTAAAAAATCGTTAATTACCAGCCTCGCACGTATTAACCGATAAGTGTATGATCGTATTATAAGCATTTCTTTTTTTTAACACTTAACTGAATGCCGGAATAGTTAAACGATTTATGTGTGTGTCGGTGTGTAATGACAGGACGGTTTAATGGTGTGAATAATTATATAATCAAGTAATCGGAAAAAAAGAAAATTTCAAAATGTTTTGGACGTTCGTAGTTTAAGTTTTCGATAGAAATTATCAATTTTATAATATTATAAATATCCCGTGTGGCAGTGTGGAAATACTCAGCCGAATATCGTTCACAATTTATACGCACACATTACAAATAATGTTAGTTGTAATATTATATTTAAAAATCGTTTATTTTGAAACGGTTATTTCGACTACTTACAAATAGACGCATTGAACAAAAAAAGAAAACATTCGAGTCGTTAAGATGAGTGTAAAAAAAAAACGAATCATTTAAACGTATGAAATCAAATAAACATGCGATTTAATAACATATTAAATTTATAATGTAAACGATTTCTTATATACGAGTATAAATACACAAGTAGACTTTGAAATTCTCGTTCTCACACTTGATCTTCTCTTAAAAATAACGCACTACAATGTTCTTTGCGATGAGTTGAGCTCTCATCATATATACAGAAACCTTCGTATGAAATTATTGTTCTGACACTAATAATAATAATAATAATAATAATAATAATAATAATAATAATAATAATAATAATAATAATAATAATAATAATAATAATAATAATAATAATAATAATAATAATAATAATAGTAATAATAATAATAAACTGACATCGTAAATATAACCTAACCTGACTCTAACCGTTATCGAACGTATTGTAGTTAGTATAGAGTTCTCTAAATTCATTCAAATCGATTCGATGCTGCATATGAACACAGAATACATAATATTATAATAGTACCTATAATTAAATAGCAGATACTGCAGTTAATTCCCAAATCGTTTATAATAATATTATCCTACCCTAAGTGTTTAATTTAAAAATATTAATAATTTCTCTGTTTCGAACATTATTGTACAAGAACCGTTAAAATATTTTTTTTTTTTACGTGAAAACTCCAAATTCGAATCAACGTGAAAAAAAGTTGTTTTATTATTATTTGTTTTTATAGGACGGCAAAAATAAAAATACTGCAGATCATGATGATCGCCGTACATTGGTTTAGAAACGATTTAAGGTTTCATGACAATCCGGCCTTGATTGAAGCTGTCAATACAACTAAAAAGCTCATTACACTATACATTTTTGACGAAAAAACATTCAGTGAGTATATTATGTATACGTATAATAATAATAATAATAATAATTATTATTATTATTATTATTATTATTATTATTATTATTGCAGTTGTAGCGTATTTTCAAAATTCGTTAATGGATATTATTATTAAATCGGAAATATTGTTTCGGGAAAAAAAAATTCTCTTTGCGATCCAATTATATAGGAAAATTTAATATTGAATTCAAGCGACAATAATTTCTACTAATTCGAGAAATCCTCCTATACATAGTATATTGTTTTCATTAAAATTTTAAAACATTTTAATTTATTTTTTTAATAAATCTCCACGAACGATAACGAAAATGATTAAAAAATACGTCAATATTCGCCACTGTAAATATTTCGATAATTTATTAAATATTATTATCGATAAAACTTTTACAATGATTATATTTACTTAAATAAGTAGTAAACAGTTAAATAGTATAATAATAATTATTAGTGGACGAGATAACACGATCTAACGCAAATAAGTCTCCACAAATTACCCAGTGTATATATCGTTTTGAGACCTTCCTTCATACCTGTCTAGTCCAGAGCCATTCTAATTTTTTTTACAGTAGAATATTTATTATGTTTTACCGAATATTCTTACCAATGACCAGCTACTATAACAAATAATTTAATATAATAATTAATAGTACCTTTCAATGTAACGCACATAACAGAGTAGACACTTGTTAATTGGAAATTCAATGGACCGAAGTATTAAATTCGATTTATATAAAGGTTTTCGATTTAGCGAAAATTCGAATTATCGTAGTGGGAGGGGAAGGAATAGATCACTTTAATTAATTTAATTCGAATAAAGGAGAGTACAAAATTTTTGTTACTCATTATACGTATAGAAAGTTTCGATATTAAAAATATCCACTTTCAGTTTTCTTGCGTATACCCTGCAAGTGTGAAAAATACATATAAAGAATTTTTCTTCTGAAATAACATTTACAAAATATAATTTTGTATACAGCCACCGTTTTTTTTTCTTATGTATTCATAATATAATGCAGTGATATATAATATATACAATCAAACATTTCGATTAATCACGAATAAAAACGAGATAATATTTCTAAATGATAAAGAAATATATATGTTTGTACCCGATTATGTATTATAATCAATAAAATGAAACGTGTAAAAATGAAAATGCACGTGTAGCTAAACATTTTAATTATTATAAACTCGTTCAGCTAGAATGTTATTATTTTCAAACAACATATTATTATATTAAGGTAATAATATTTTAATTTTTGTACCGTACCATATATAATTATTATTATTATTATTATTATTATTATCGTCATCGAATTTAATTGGGCTGTTTTTACCAATTATTTTTAATCTCAAACGATTTTCAACCGTTTTAATTTTTTACCAACGATCGTAATAGTGTTAATAAATTATATACGCGTATTATCGACCGATTTATCCACGTGAACAATAGATATACGAGTATAAAGAAGGATTTGTGAAATTTTTTTTAACAATCAAACATCATTGTCATATATTATATTTAGTGTATTTTTAATAAATACATTATTAAAATCAAAATAATAGTAACAGATTAAATTGATTCTATATACTAATATGTTAGCGTTGTTTGTATAATATTCTTTGTTCAGACTCAAAATCGATTGGATTCAATCCAATGCGCTTTCTTCTAGAGAGCCTAAAAGACTTAAATGACCAGTTGACTTTACGCGGAGGGTGTTTGTACATATTGCAAGGGAATCCCGTTGACATATTTAAAAAGATTTATGAAGAGATCGGTTTAGATTTGATTACATTTGAACAGGTAATTTTTTTTACTCCTTCTACGAGTACATAAAAACAATGGAACGATATTGTAGGATTGCGAACATATCGGAAGAGTTCGCGACGAATTGGTGATGAAATTTTGCGATGAAAACAAGATAAAATACGTGGAAAAAGTGTCACATACATTATGGAATTCGAGACAAATAATCGATGAAAACGGTGGTACGCCTCCACTGACTTTTAAAAATTTCCAAGTGCGTGTGTATTCATTAATAATTAATGATTGAATTATTTATGGACATTAATAAACATATATATGTCCGTATATAGACCATAGCCAACTGCATCGGTCATCCTCAAAAACCCGTACCCGATATAAACTGGTTGAGCGTACATTTCGAACGACTTCCAAACACCGTACTAGAAGAATTTAAAGTATTGGACTTATTATACTTCGTTATAACTTATGAAATATTTCAATTTTTTCTTTTTCGTGTCACTAGCCACATTTTTTTCGAATTATTTTATATCGCGAATACGACGTTCGTTTTCAGGCCTTGGAAAATCCGACTCCGGAGACATTCAAAATCTATCCGGAAATTCTCGACGCCAATGTACCGTCTATATACCGTTGGTATGGCGGAGAGACTAAGGCTCTGGTGCAATTAAACAAACGACTGGATTCTGAAAGAGACGCATTCATCAGTGGGTTTTACTTGCCAAACCAAGCAAATCCCGACCTATTGGGCCCGCCGAATAGCCTCAGCGCCGCTTTGCGATACGGATGCTTGTCCATAAGAAAGTAATATAGTACAACTTATAAATATTATAGTGCGGGGATGGCGAACATTATTTATAAAAAAAATTCGATTGATTCGTCATCAAAAATTGAAAAATATTGCATATCAAATATTATTAATAATAATAATAAATACACTTGAGTATATATTGAAAAAAATTATTGTCATAGTTTTTGCCAATGTAAATTTTTAAAATTGAATATTTTATATTTTTTTCTTTGTCGCTGAATTTTTCTGGCTAATGAATCAATCCAAAGATTTAAAATGAACCCACGATGCGGCGCACATATATCGGTTCCGAGACGATTGATATTCTCAAGCAGTTGAATGCACGGAAAAAAATAACTGCCTACACGCGTATTTATAAATTCAAACGTTATCATTAGAATAATATTACTTGCGATTACTTTTTTCATAAAGGCAAACCAATCTGTAAGACTACTGCCCCGCTCTCATTATAACAACAACAACAGCAAAAAGTTCGTTATTTATATTGACAAATTTATTTCTCCGAATTGCGTCTTCTTGAAATTCAATTCTGTTTCTTGTTTTTCAATATTTAACCACACTCAAATTATCATCGTACCGCTGTAGGTTCTCTGATATATAGTACAAACTCCATTGTTAAAATAAAGTTTTCCTTAAAGAAACCCCCCTTTTTTATTTTGTATAGGTTTTATTGGGAACTGTCGACAATTTTTGTGCAAAATTTCGAAGGAGATTTGTTACCACAATACAGTGCCACAAGCCAGCTCATCTGGAGGGATTACTTTTATACTATGTCTATTGACAATAAAAACTTTGGTCAGATGGAGGACAACCCGGCGTGTTTGCAAATAGCTTGGAAAAATGCGGAAACTGGACAGAATAAAAAAATGTTAGAGTGCTGGAAATACGGCAAAACCGGATATCCGTTCATTGACGCCGGGATGAGACAACTGATTCTGGTACGAAATAAATTCAAACGCTCTCGGACGAAAAACGCACGTATATTGTATTATACATAATATAATATGTTATCGCATTATTTGATATAAACACACTCTCCGTTTACATAACTTATTCCAGGAAGGTTGGATTCATCACGTAGTACGAAATTCAGTTGCGTGTTTCTTAACGAGAGGAGATCTCTGGATCAGCTGGACTGAAGGTTTAAAACATTTTTTCAAATATTTAATCGATGCCGACTTTTCGGTGTGTTCCGGCAACTGGATATGGGTATCGAGCTCTACATTCGAACAGCTATTGGATTGTCCATTGTGCATATGTCCAGTCAATTACGGTATTCGACTCGATCCTACTGGCGAATACATAAGGTATAAATTCGTTGTACATTTCGACACTGTTTGTAGTAATAGAATTTAATTAATTTTCTCTGTTCCCCATAGACGTTATGTTCCCGAGTTGAAAAATATACCTGACCAGTATTTGTACGAGCCGTGGAAGTGTCCAGAGGCCGTTCAAAAACAAGCGGGTTGCATCATCGGCAAGGATTACCCCGAACGTATTGTCGACCATGCAGTTATGACACGAGAAAACAGAAAAGTAAATAAATCAAAATTATTATTTATTTTATTAATAACGTGTCGTGTATATAGTAAACCTGTTTTATCCGCGTTATATTAATTTCTGGACGATTTCACGTACATGGAGCGTACAAAATGGTGCGTTGTCTTTTCGTTTGCAAACGTCATTTGAACACGAGATCAATTATTGTTGATTGCCTTATTGAATCACTCCAAAATCGTGTTTATTAAAAGAAAATAAATAAAATACGTTTAAAATAGTGTAAAGTGAAAAGACTATGTCGATGATTTTTATTTCTTACTCAACTCGTATAAAAAACTGATATTATTATTACATTGAGTTCGATTTGATTTCAGAAAATGCAGTCGTTGCGTGTCTTGTTAATGGAAGAATCAATAATACCGCATTGTTGTCCATCGGACCGAGAAGAAGTTCAAAAATTCATGTATCTACCGGAAGAATGCATGCAACAATTGTTGTCTAACAACGACAAATATATCGGCGGCGATTCGTATGACGATTCGTTCGATTTCCATTAAAATTAAAAACTACACTTCACACAGTTTCCTACGCGTCTCATTTTTCCATTTTTCACGAGTTTCTTTATTTATTTGAATATGTTAGTTATACAATGACTTGAAACGTCAAATATAATTCAGTCCGAACGTGAAACCTTCGATATAATCGGAAAAAAAACATCGTACACGTTTCGTATGTAAAAACCGTCGTGTATTTCGCAACCGAAATAACAAACGCAATTGAAGTCTAAGGATGATATATAGTCTATTAATCATAGAAATAATTCACATAGATACATATTATATTCCTGTATAAATTATATTATATTGTGATTCATTAAAAAAAAACAGACGCGTAAATTTTAATTAAATGTTTTCGGTTTTTTTATCTTCGTATCGAACGGCATTTTATTCGATTAAAAAAAAAAATATATATATATATAAAATATTATTAAAATAATATTATAGTTGTGTTCGTCATAAAAATATATTCCTATCGCAGTACAGGAAATTGAAACAACTCTTTCTAACGAATTGTCGATTATATATATATTAATATATTATCATATTACCAATATGTTTCTCAAAATCGGTAATCGTTAAAATTCCATATAAGTACACAATAGTTTTTACAACGTTTAGGATCCGTTCCAGTCTCGATTCAGATCACATTCAGCTAGAAAATACGTTTGTCTCCCAATTATTTTTATTTTTTTTGTAATCGTTTGTTATTTTTTTCTTTATTGAATATATATGTATAGAAATCATAAATAAATGACGAGTAATGTTATAACTATTATTGTAATAATTCCTAAGGTATAATCCAGTCATCATACATTTAAAACTATTACATTTAGTTATTAATATTCTACCTGTTATATATTCAATCAATTATAATGTAAGGATTTTTATTATTATTTTTTAAACACCTCAATAATACATAGTTATTATTAATTACTTAAAGTGTAATTTTATTATTGTTAACATAGGTCTCTAGCATAGATTTTTTTTTATTTCTAAGTATATATTGTTTGAAATTCCGCAATTTTATTTTAATTGTCAGAGATGAAATAAAGTCGTGAAATTCTGTATTACAATATATTACATTGTGAATTCGAATAATTTATTTTTCATTATATAAGTTAATCGTTAAACACTTTTTTTTTATGCGCAGAAAATGTATTTAAATGTGTACACGTTTTCTATATGCCGATGATTGAATACAAAACGGTTATACTTCAGATTGTATTGAAATTTTTATTTTTTCTGATATTTCCCAATGCATAAAAAAATGCAGTCATTTCTTTTATATACTTTGGACAATTATTTTTTTTTAACTTGTATATAACATTTTATTCGTTAAGGACATTTCAATAAAAAACCAAATCGTTCGTTATTCTAAAATTACATTTAATTTATCCGTGACAATACACTTATAGTCATACTTATTTTAATAAAACAGTACTTGCTTATTGAGCTTGGTTCTTATATATATATATACATATATATATATATATATACATACATACATACGAGTATATTATCTTAAATAATAATAATTTTAGTATTAATACTTACGTCTAAATTAATCGATTTATATATTTTAGATGGTTACAAAAACATATTCGTGTTGAACTTTTTAAAATAATTATATCAAATTTATTAAAATCACAGTATATTGTTTTTTTCTTCTTTTTTTAAACTAAAGTTGTATAAAATTCCTATATTACAATAATTAATGAGTACAAAGATAGAAAAACATTTTTTTATGTACAATTTATCGTATTTTCATTTTGTTTTGGTTTTTTCAGTTTATTCAAATCGGTCACGTGTAACGCTAACGCTTTTACACCCTAGTACTATTAAAAAAATTAAAAATTCTTCTACGTCAGTGCATATAAATATAACGAAACGTGCCGGTCTCAGACATTCTGCGCCGACCAAACGTAGGCCAAGTCGAAGACTCGGCTCGTACTCTGTATGACGTTTCAAAAGTTTGACGCGGAAAACGTCATGACGGCCCTTATAAAATAGATTTTATTAAAATTTTGCAGAATCCAAACGGGAATTTTTTAAAAGAGTTCAAAAACTATCTTAACAAAAAAAAACCCAAAAATCGAATCTATCGATAAAAATTGGCGTACATACCTCATGCGCATACAACATACGAGAGAACATAATTTTTTTTTCTCCTCTTTTAATAATAAACGATAGGTATTTCACTCGGGTGTACGGTACCGTCTTATTACACGCGCACTCCGTAATTAAATTATTTTTTTGCACGTCAATTGACAAAAAAAAAATATTACGACGAATCGTATTATAAGATTTTTATTCTTATTATTCACAGCCCTAAAATTACACTGAGTATATTATATTTTAAAGAATAATCGAATAGTTTTCATTTCACACTGAATTTAGGTTTACACAAATCGATTACAATATAGCATATGATATTGTACAATTGCAGTTATTTTTAATTTAAAAAAAACCTGTTAGGTTAGGTATACGTGTATCATAAAAAAAAAATATGAACAGATTGGAGACAAAAGTCCTAAAAAATCCGAAATGTCTATGTAGTTCACGTTCGAACGTATATATTTACAATTTACAGTTTCTTTTTTATTGTTATTTGTACACGCATCTTCTATATTTGTACAATTACTTGGTGGGACAGTGTTAACACGCAGTTAAACGTCAATCTCACAACGTCAACGACTGAATTTTGCTAAAATAATATCCTGAAACGAAAAAAAACGAAACAACGTGTAAATTAATAACATTATTATATAATATCAATTGAATGAAAAACATGAGTAAATCGTAAAAGAATAAAAGCGAATATTTTGTAATTAGAGTGTTGTTTTTTTTCTTTTACAAACAAACTTAACGTACCTTTTAACATTTCGTGTAATTGCTGTTCGGTGGTACAACAATTGAATTCGGTCGGTCGCACGCCTTGGAAAATCGATATCACGCTGGGCTTAACGTTGTAGAACACCAACGGCTGTTTCCTCCGGACGAAGTCGTCTATCAAAGATTTCACGCCCTGCGGGAAAAGGTTATTTAAAATAAAACAAATCTTGACGATGATAATATACAAGTGATTCTGGACGACAAATTGACTACGAGAGTATTTCTACGGGATCTTTTTAAAAACCCGACTTCTTCAAAAAATCGTGCACATCGAATTTTTCCGAAAATTTCGCATACAATTTTAAATACGGCAATGTGTAAATGGTTATGACTCAAAGTCAACACGTTGAGAGTTCTCTTATTAAATTTTCATTTTTCCGAATACCTCTTTAATGGTTTTGCGAGTTTAACTTAACAATACCTTACAGTCTGATCTGCCACGAGTTCCGTTATACACGTGCTTTGGATCTCTTTCCAATAAAAACCGTTACGATTTTGAGTGTGAATTAAATTTTTTACTTATGAAATCATAACACAATAATATGAATTGGTTTATATACATTATATGAAATAAAATAAAATGGAAATATTTCTCCCACTTTTTTCATACATTGTCTTTTTTCCTCTTTCCGCGGTGACGTACGTTAAAAATAAGATATAAACTCTTTTGTAAAAATTACAATTCGATAATAAGAAAAGTTTTTTTAATTATTGAAAAAAAAACGTATGGTGGCAACAGGTGAAATTAGAATCAAATAAAACTGTAGTCAAATCGTCGAGCCACTATTGATTTTAACTCTATTGGTCGAATATACATACTTTGGCCGCGGTGAAGTCGGCTCCTTGTATGTGCCTGCAGTCGATCACTACCGGTATCGAACTCAGCCCTTGTTTGAGTCCAGCTTTGGTCACCACGGCTCGTACATATTCCACGGAAGGGAAGACCAAACTGCGATCCGGTGTTATCACCAAATACTCGTAGCCGAATTCGCTCTATTTTATACATAATTGAGTTATATATAAATATATATATATTTTTTTTAGGCAGTTATTTTAAAATTTAAATTTATAAACACTGACTTTTTGTTTTTCTACGCGCACTCTGGGCCTAGCCAACGTGTACAACAGTATTATCACGTTTATGGCTATACCGACGACGATTCCGACTTCCAGACGGATCAACAGAGAACAAATGAACGTGGAAAAAGCTGGTATCAAATCTATTTCTGAAACAAACGAAAAAAATTTAAATTAAGTTGAATTTCGGATGTAAATCCCATTCCCCCTCCTCATGCAAGACGAAAATTAAAAGAACACTTACTTTTTGTTCGCCACATCGGTTTTACAACGTGCAATTCGACCATAAACACAACGGCGGCGATTATCACGGCGGCCAACGACGCTTTAGGTATGTAGACGAGGTAAGGAGTGAAAAACTGCAAAGCTATTATGACGATTATTCCTGAAAATAAAAAAAAACCGAAAAATAGTAAATATTCTCGTCGTAGGGATGATTTATTTTTCTTTTCTTCCACGGGTTGGTTATTTTTAAAATGATTTTTTTTACCCGTGTAAATGCCTCCGAACGTTGTTTTCACACCGCTGGCGTTGTTCACGGCACCCCTGGATAAAGCTCCCGATATGGGCATGGATCCGACAAAAGACGAGATTAGATTGCAAGCTCCCAACGCGAGCATTTCTTGAGTGGCGTCCACGGTCTTGCCGTCGGCTAAACAAATAATACACACATTTTGTTGTAAATGACTTCGTACATATACGTATATAAGGTACCAATGACAGAGTAGCAACGCATGAAATAAACGTAATCTACTGCTTAATGGGTCGTACGAGACGAATTTAAAATTCAAACTGAATTCATCGAGTAAAAAAAAATATATATATTTTCATTTAACGTTTAAATAAATAAAACAGAGAGTTTGTTCTAGTTTTTTTTTTATATAGACAGTAATCTTTTTTCCCTAAATCCCCGTAGTAAAACGAGTTTAAAAATTAGAAAAGCTCTGTTAATAAAAAAACGAGCGTTCTACAAAGAAACTTCAATATATTTTAAGAACTATGTCCCTTTCTCGTCCCCCAATCACCACATTCACATATTAAAAGTCCCTGCGTAGTTCCAAAATAATATTAATGCACACCAGTATCAAAGTGTAAGCGGTACACGTATAATTGTCAATAAAAAAAATCTCTTATCGTGCTTACCGAAAAATTTGGCTAACGATATGTTTTCTAATATGGACAAAAGCGGCACTACGAAAATCCCCGAGCCTAGTTTGGACGCCATCCCGACGAAATTGTACGTCTCGTTACCGATTCTGCTCTCGAACGGCGGCGGCTTGAAGTCCGGTAGACCGGATTCCACGTGACCTGTGACGCGGGAACAATAAATACACAAACGCATACGATTTGTTTTTTTAAATAATATTCGTTTTCAAAATATTTTTATTATTAATTTACTCGACAATTTGAACGGTAAATCACCCCGTGCCTTGTACATGTAACCCAAAACGGCACAGAAAACCACTACTATGATGTTCCTGGCCGTCGATATCAGCCAAATGGTCGACGAGATAATTTGTTGCCCCGTTGTCTTTTCTTTCGCGTCCACCGGACCGATTTGTATGTCTTTCATTTTCTGAAATATTATTATACACACAATATTATAACGTCGTCGACTTGTACGCGCACATATTATGTAGGCAGCTGGCTCGTTGGCCTCAAAACAAAAAAAAATACGGGACTAAAATACGGATAACTCAACCTATTTCCCCCGAGTTCAAAAAATTTAATTATTGTAAAATATATATTCCGGTGTATCTTTCTTTGTCGTTTCACGCGTGAAAGTTCGACACGGAAATCGACAGTTTTCAATAAAATTGGAAACAAAAAAATGTATTTTTCTTTTTTAACCGAATAAACGTGTAGAACTGACCCTCAACAGTAACAGGACGATCATGCAGGTGATTCCGAGCGTACCGTCGCCAATGCTGATCTCGCTGATGTGTACGGCCAGTTGGTCCCAAAATCCGATGAACGTACTCGACTTGATGTTTATGCCGAGCAAATCTTTTAATTGCGAAGTGGCTATCACAATCGCCGCGGCCGACGTGAAACCCGCCGAAACTGGTCCGGATATGAAATCGATTAAGAAACCTTGAAAAGTACACAACGAAAAAATGATAAGAGTAATTTGTTTGCATTGTGTGCGGCTAATTGAAAATACGTTCCGTCCATAACTCGGCGGCGCACAACAGATTCATTATAATATTCAAATTCTGTTCGTTTGTTTTGTTGCCTAACAAACTTAATTAGACACGGGTATAATATACGCTTATTAAAATAATTAGACTGAAATTTACTCGTTTATTTTTCATATTTTTTACCTATAAATGACCATCCGTTTTTGAACACGAATTATTATTATTCTGTAATAAAATCCATTTTTCTAGTTGAATATAAATTGTGTTACGACGAAAATATCGGATCGTTTTCAAATCTGTTGTCCAGAATTGTTGACGCTCTCAGACATGAATTTAAGTTGCCGCATTATTTTTTTTTTTTACAACTCAACTTTAATTATTTTGAACAATAAAAATAGTCTAATTATTTTAATGAACGTTACGATTAAATTTGTTAGGTAGATAAAAATAAAAAACAACTCCGAATAAAATAAAAATATATATAACGAATCTACGAGCATTCGGTGTTACCCAATTAGCAATCGATGGATAAACAATCATAATAATAATAATAATAATAATAAGCGTAAATTATTGCAAAACACATTATTATTATTATATTATTATTATTGTTTTGATGTATACCTAATTGCGCGAATCCCATTATGAGTTGCACGATACCGGTTATGAAACATAAGAGTATGGCGAACTCGGGGCCCATCTCATGGATGTTCTCGCGAGTCATGATCGCCATAATGGCCGTGGGACCCAGTGCCGGATCTTTGCAGCTGCCGAAAATTGTGTAGACAAAACACGCCATGAACGACGAGTACAACCCTATCTGAAACGAACGGATATATATATTTTTTTAAATCACAGTAGGTATATATTACTGCTGTAATGTACAATCATATTTGGAGATTTGACAAATGCCATAAGTTTATTATTATAAATTTTTTGCATGTTTCAATATAGCACAGGCTATTATTAGCCTAAAGGCATTTGTGTTGTTTACAATTAAAAATTATAATTTTTTTTTTGATTAATTCTATGTGTTTCAATGAATTTTTTAACACGTTTTCAGCGTTACGTCGATCGATTACTTCTACTGTTGTTTAGACCAATAAATATGTTCTATTTTTAATGGAGTATTGTACGCATCACGTGTTTGATTCATTGCTGATCGGGTAAGATGTGAGTATCCTATTCTGGATCTATTTATATATTTGTTTCCTCCTACTTAAGTTGTCTGAATTCGTCGATTTGTGCCGATTGTTTTCTAATGTCCCTTAGCCCGATGTTGCCGAATAGTAATGAGTTTTACCATAATATTTTTGTTTTTCTATCCTGAGTTTCATCATTTATTACGTTTTTAGTCGGTATTTTATTTATAGTGTAGTAGTCGTTGCAGATGTGAGCTATGATTTTTGTTTTAATATTTTTTAAATTTTTCTTTGCGATAATAATTTCATCAGGACCTTATATTACAATTATTTTTATGTTAATTGTCTATAGTCTTTTGAAAATCTCAATTTTTTTTACTCTAACGAATCATCTGTTGGCCGTCCTCATGTATACCACATCTCATATTGATTATAAAAAAACGATATTTTTCGTAAACTTCAAAAATCATTTTCTTTTAGATAATTAACGATTAATATTAAATTTCTACGATCAAATATATATTTTTAAATTTTTAGAAAAAAAAATGAAATGAAATCTAAAATATAATATAATTGTAGCGCAGTTTTGTGATGAAATTATTACAAAAAAAATCTTAAAATTACTGATTCGAACCAAAATTGATAAGATTTGTCGAATCTCCTTCAGACACCCAAAGAGGTTGAAGTTCTAAAGCCTTGTCCCCTAACCTTAAAAGACATAAAATACTAAACTATTATTATAATATAAAATATAAACACGAGCAGGAAAATGTATATCTCCAAACAATAATCCTGATTAATATACGTATAAAGATAAATTAAAAATAACGATAATAATTATTAGTAATTATAATATGCGCCGCACGACGCAAACACGGTATCTTTTCAATATCAAGGTCATGTATATTCTTTTCATATTTTTTTTGTATGTGATTTTTTTTTCTCTTTTTTGTCTAATGTGTTAATAACGCGCTGTCTTCGTAGAGAGTTACACGACCTCGAGCTTGCAACGCAACGACGACGACACAATATCACGTTAAATTATTACATTTAATACAACACCGGCGTACTATACGAAAACGTATTGCACTGTCACCAGTGGTTTAACATCTTCTATTTTTTTTCTTCTGGTGGATTAACCGCAAACAACAATGACGACACCGAAATTATCAGAACTCGTTCGTCATAAAGGATTTCTCGTTTGTGCCGTCCGCAGTTTCGTCGATCCGATTACGCGCCCGTAACGTATAAATAAAAGTTTTTTTTTGTCTTCTCTTTGTCTTATCCCGCACGGAATCGTAGTAAAATAAACGTTTCGTACTTCTTAACCTATAGTGACGTGATGAAGATTCTGTAAACAGATTTGAATTCGTTGTTGTGGATTTTATTATATACAATGACTTTCCCACTAAATTTTCTTTTTTTCTTTTATCTTAAGATCTTACGAAAATAAATTATTTATAATTTTTTTTTTAATTTGTTCGAGCAATTTTTTAAGAATTTATGAAAACTTTGAAATGTCATTCTATAGAATATAATAAAGTGTTTGAACTCAAATCTGTTTTCAGAATCTTTATATCGCACACTTATATATCTTATATAAGTATTTATTGGAAGAAACGTTTATTTTAGTATAATAATTCGTGCAAGGCAAATAGAAAGAAAATACTCCCTTCAAATCCCGTTAATGTTCTAACCAGATTTAATCGATTTTGCGAAATAATTTCGCATTTACTACACGTGTGAGAGGACATTTTGTATTATAGACGAAAGAAAAAGAAAGTTATTAAAAAAAAGGGAATTTGTGGACGTCGCAACAATAGAGTACGTTACATGGGCTTTTAAGTGTCCAAATGTTTACGATAAAATCGTTTTGCCAGTGGGAAAGAATTTTGCCACATTTGCACTTGAGATACTAAATTTTTACACGAAATAAATTACAATCGAATTACAATAAATGAGCTGGGTTTTTTTTTAATTTCATTGATTTTTAAAGAGTTATGAGTTTTTCAATAGAAAAAAACGATGGAAACTATATTTTTTTTTAAATGATCTTTAGAATAACCTTTAGAGTGATTCTCGCGCGAAGCGATTGTTTTGATAAAAATCGTAGTTTTAAGTGAATTACTTGGATAAATATTTTAAAATTTCGATATTATTATGAATTTGTAAACAGCGAAAAAATCCAATGCACTTGATAAAAATCACGATGCTGAGCGGACCTTCGGCGTACGTAATAGGATCTATTATAATTAATATCGAATATACATATTATATATATATTGTATATTCTGAAATATATCATTTAATACTTAGTAATACGTTTTCATCGATTGAAACCTAAAAACGAAGTAACGTACGTTGTATTAGATTCTCAAATGTTAATACCAAAAAGTAATCTTTTAATGACTCGATAATGACCTCAAAGTCTATAAATTCTATAAATAGTTCGAAATTTAAAACAACTTTTTAGAAAAAATTGTCTAGTAGCATATGGTAAAGAAATTAAATATTCTTTGAAAATTTCAAAACTTGCATTTTTGGGGCGTATGGAAAAATATTTCAAATAATTCACATTTTTTTTCCAATTTTTCGAGTTTTTTTTGAAACGTTTGTTGAAAAAAATTGAAAAATTTAACCTCTCTGAATTGCCGATTATATAAATTATTATTTACCAGAAAATGATTGAGTGTGTAAAAATCGGAACCATTCCTTTCCGGCGAAATCTTTGGTTACAGACATGAAAAAAATAAATACAATTCAATGTTACACCAACACATTCCTCTCTCCGCTCAGAATCAAAAAAATACTTTATTCGTTTTCTTTTAACGAGTGCGTTGAAACATGATTTGAATTTTCCGAAAATTTCGGAACAATAAAAATATATTAATTTTGTTTTCTTAAACGATTTTCTTGATTTTCTGTATCTGTTTTCGGGCGCATTTATCGTCATTCGTATTATTTAACATTTAATTTGCTTTTATTTATATACCAATTCAGAAAACAATCCTACAGGTTTTTTTTTTTTACTATTCCCCGTGGTACTGTATTATTCGTTTCAGTAAATCGTTCGCTAATGTTTCAGCTCGTCGTTTAAATACGCATTATTATGCGATTTGTAATCAGTAATTACTAATTAGTAATTTTACTAATATACGTACACACGTATGTGTGTGTGCTTAAAATAATAATTGAATGTGCCTTGTGTAACGTATTGCTAAATACTTTACATGGCCATGTCGTCGGACGGAGAGACACCGAACAATATTTTGTCTCGTAACAAAACAAATATAAGGTTTGTTTATTAAAATCATTTTTTTAATTTTAATAAGATATTAAATACAAAAAATAAAGAAATTATTATAGTCCATAATAACGCGGATACTCTTAGCTTCAGAACCGTTTCGCTAAGTGAATTGAGGATTGAACGGCGCACTTTTATCAACTGCTGTAGTCCCTAGCCAATCCTAATAGATTTTTAATGTAACGTAATAGCATACATACATAGTTTGTGCGGGACCTTTAACAATTACAGCGCTTGACGGTTTCCGTCAACCGATAGTATAAATTTGATTAAAAACTCTCATATTTCTCTGTATACGATTAACCCAAAGAGTGTATGTACCTATGTAAATAAATAAAGAAAAATATAAGAGTCATTTTATTAAATTTTTTTGCTCATTACCGTTTTCGATAAAAAAAAAATCATCAGATATTGAGGAAAAAGAAAAAATACGAAACAAAAAAACTAAACATTTTATTTTACGTTATGAATTTTTTTTTCTTTTTCGCTTAATATCTGACCATAACTTTTCATCGAAACCGGTAATGAACACATTTAATACAACAACTCTTATATTTTTCTTTATTTTTATGTAATATACTCTTTGGTTTAATTGTGTTTTCATTGTAAATTTGCCATTTACAAGTATTAATATTTATAATTTTTATTATCTATCTCTGTTTCTTTCATACGTATCCTTTTAATTCTTTTAGTTGTTTAAGTTTTCTTTAACTTAGATTTTGTTTATCAAAACTCTACACTCGTTAAAAAAAAGGTTGAGGGATTCGATACCGATTATATATTATAGTACAAAACAGACGCATGAAAAACAAATAATAGTATTATATAACAGCCACGATGATATGTTTCCGAGGAATGACGACTTAAACGGATTTTAAATTGTTATTATGTTTGTCAAATCGATATTTTACTTTGTCGCTATATAATATATGGTATATTTAAAGCATCATAATACGTCAGAAGATTTTTCTGAGAAAAATCGTAAAAAAAAAATAACTCTCATTCGTATCGGTATTTATTTTTAAAAATTCAACACCGCATAATTTATAAGACCTATACGAATTCATATAAATTACTAAAGAAAAATCTATTACCGACTGACTATGAAAAAACAAAATATATATTTTTTTTAAATTATAATTTTTGCACAAAAAAATGTTGCATATTTAAAAATAACGAAAACGTAGTTTTGTATCAAAAATAAATATATTATGTACCCTTTTCGTTTTCACTATTCTTTTAAAATAATGTAATAAAATACGTAAATATATTTAAAAAGAAAAAAAAGAATTTTAATTTTATAAAGAATTTTTACATTTTATAAAAAAAATGAAATTAATTAATTAAATTTTGTTACGTAACTTCAAAAAATAAGTCCGATGAGCAAAATTCTAATCATGTGGCATAAAATTGATTGGTGAATCGATTTAACCTCATTTTTTTAGGAAAATTAATGACAATTTCAATTATTATTATTATTTTTATTATTATTATAATTGTTATTTTATTTCGGTAAACGTTTATTAACGTATTGTGACATACGTATATGAAGGTAATAAGGAAAACGAAATGCTTGTAATTGTCAATATTTTAGCCTTGCCATATTATATGTACACGATTGCAGGAAGGCTGGTTTAAAAAGATGATTTAAATACACGCACGAGTATATGTAAATTTCCTATAGTAATTTCCGATTGAATTTGTTATGTATTACATACTACTATAATATAGTTTATATTATAAATATTATGACGAAGGAGAAAAACAAAGAAATGACTTTTTTTCTCCTGCAAAATCCAATAGTATCGGCTATAAATTATTATAATATATAAACGATTACAAAACAAAATTATAATGTAATTTATCGTAAAGGCATGTGCTCACTTGTGGAGGTAATCCGGCTACATTGGCGAACGCTATTGCTTGCGGTATGACGGTTAACCCGACCGTAATACCGGCTACGAGGTCGGGTATACCGTGATCGCTTAACGTGTACTTCGGTAACCATTGGAGAATCGGCAGACGTTTGTACAGCACTTTTCTCGTACAGCACCGTTGCACCGCGTCCGGATAATCTGTCGTATCGTTTTCCGAAATTTTATCTGTAAAAAAAAAACAGTTTTTTTTTTAATTTTTACGCAAGGCTTAAGATTACTCGTAGATATTGAAAGACGACGGGTAAAAAAAATATTATATGTCACGACTGTTTTTAATAATATAATAAACTGAAGACAAAAAAAATAAAATATTATAAAATTTGTTTTTCGAAAACTACGCTTTGGACGTATCCGTTTTTTTCCTAAAAAAAAACCAACTATTATAATATATAATAAAGACATACTCGCGGACCTAATGTTGTTCATTACGAATATTTATAAACGAATTAATTTCAAATTGCGTATTCATTGAAAATGCGCCTTTAAAGTAACCTTGTCGATTCCTACTGCGTGTAACTGCCTACGCTGTTGATTACACGCACTTTAACGAATACGCGTGAGGTTATAATACGAAAATTGATAAAGTTATTTTACGAACATTTCCAATTATTCGCCGAAGGTTGGAATAAACGGCCTTAAAGTCGTTATTAGAGGACCGTAAGGATCTTAGTAACGTCAATAAAGAATAAACGAAACGTTTGGACACGTAATTTTCTAAGAAATAATGCGTATCTAATCGAGGGGGAGGATGAAATTGATGTTTTATCATTTAAAAATCAGTACTATTTTACTATTTTGCGTGAACGTATTTTTAAAAAAAACAATCATCTGATAAACTCGCAGAGTGTGTGTGCAAAATATGTGAAAAAAACTACAAATTCACGCGTTGAAGTATGCCGGCGCACGGATATTTATCAATTTGAATTTTTTTCTATTTCAATTGGCAAACCTAATAAGCGTGGTAGAATATATAACATGCATAATAAGACACAAATTTATTTGAAATTGTAAAAAAAAAACTATTGTCATTATTTGACAAGCGACCGAAATACTTGTTCGAATTTTACATAGTCGGCGAACGTTTTACTTTTTATCGCAATCAACCGCACGGGACCAACTGTTGTAATTATTTTTATGTATATACGCGTACGGGTTTAGAACTTTCCAATTCATTGATATTATTTTATTGTAAATATATTTTGTGTTAAACGCGTAACTATTGTTAAATACGAGTGTATAAACGAATAGCTCAAATCGCACGGACAAAAAGCATTTTTCGTTTTCATTCACGATTTTGATAGTAGTAATAATGATGTCAGTACACACACACACACACACACACAATACGCGTGTATACAAATATTCAACGACGTTATTCTATTGGCCAAATAACATACACAAAAACGGGATGTAATGTTTTATAAATATTTTAATGCGATGATTTAACCGAATTAACGTGTTATAAACACTACGTTTATTACCATTTTATATAATATTTAATTACGCGTAGAACAGAACGGACGTATTATATGGTTTCATTTTGTATTCCGCTGAAAACCAAACACAAGTCATTATTGGAAATATTTTTTTTGGTCCAAATGAATCCACATATTATTGTGGAGTAAGGAGAAAAGTTTCGTAAAAAAAAATTGCGGAATAAGAAAAAATAACAAAATCGAATAATAATAATAATAATAATAATAATAATCATCATGACATTATGGTCTAGCCTATGTGAACAGCTTCTATAGGTACACACTGTTAAAATGTTACAACACAGATCTATACGGCGAAGTCTTGAGGGAAAAACGAAATATAATCTGAACTCTGAAACACAGCAGGCTATTGTTACTGTTTGCGCTTTATTATTAGTATTTATTTTTTTTTTTTACATACATATAAGAGTAAATTTGTAATCCGAATAAATCGCGTTCTTACGATAATGAAAAATAAAAAAAAAGAAGATAATAACAACGAAAGAAAGGAGTGAATAAAAAAATAAAAAATCTGTTTCGCGCGTTCATAACCGGTCGGACTAGGTTCATGGTGAATTCCGGTCGAATATTTTTTAACACGCTCACTACTAATACGGTATAAGCTAATAATATCGTTGCAAATTTGGGATTTGGAAATTTAACGAAATGTACTTAAAAAAAACGTGCGGATTTTTTTTTGTCCATGACGTCCTTGAATTATACGTATTAACACGTGTTTGTATATTCCAACTGAAAAAAAAACAATAAATAACAACAAACAAGATTTCATAGAGCATATTTTTTTTATCAAATTTCATTTTCCTTAATGTTTGGTTTGTCAGAGTTCAAAAATTGTCCGTTAATAATAATACGGTCTACAGTTTAGCCGTCGTATTGTCTGAAAATTGTTCTATACATCATTATGTTAAATGGTTTTGAATATCACCCATAAAACAATTCACGTGATTTTTAAATTATAACCGGTCGAAATGCTGTACCGTTTATAGCCTACATGAGTTTTTTTGTGATTCATTTTTACAAAGTGATCATTCCACGACGTTTGTTTAAATTTATAATTTTTACTACACACGTATGTTAATCATTTTGCTGATGGGACATTTCGAATTAACAGCGCAAATATACGATTACGTGAGTTAATATACATTGTAAAACGCATTAGAGTCGCGTTTCGAACGGTTCCGTCACTCGGATAATATTTTATGGACTTTTCTCATTACTGTGTTAGAAACATTTAATAATATGCGAGTATTAATAATTTAGGTACGGTAAAAAGTTAAAAACACGAAACCCGAATGAAAATAACTGGAATAAAAAAATAAAATAATAAGATAATAGGCCAAATTATTATAATAGGTTATTTTATTAAGTTATTTTTATTTCTAATTTTCACGAATAATTTTTATTTCGAATGTTACTTTTTTTTCTTAAATCGATATTATCTGTACATACCAATTACAATATTATCGTTTACAAGCCATCTGCAGCAGTAGTCGACATCTGTTAATCGTTATTTAAATAAATTGTGTTTCAATACCTGTACATTTGTTTTTCTATGATATGATGAATATATTAATGTGCACACATTTTCTCTTATATAACTAAATGTCTAGTAACGAAAAGACATATAGCGAATAAAACAGCACTAAAAGTGACGAAGATTTTATCGGTCTTGAAAAAGAGGAAGCCTACATCAAGAGGTTACTTGAATATTTATTCGTTTTTATTAAACATTAATACGAAAAAAAATCAATTTTTAAAATGGGAGACTAGATTGGTTAACTACGCTCAATATGGGCAAAAGACATGCCAATTGAAACCCGAAGAACTTTTCTCGGCGAAAAAAAATATAAGAACTTTTATCGTAAATTTCTGTTTTTTAAATGTTGACAAACGCATCGAAATAACCCCAAGTTCTATCGCTGTTTGATTTACGTATCTGTTTTATTTTCGAAAACATATTTTTTGTAATTCGAAATCGTTTATAATGGGGGACAAAATTGTCTATACGTTTTATTTCGAAAACCCCTTCGTGCAAAGAGATATCAAAAGCCCGCCAACCGTATCGATTTATTCAAGTCAAAAAATAATAAATAAATTCATCGGATGATATTTTAATAATCCGTTACACGGCAATAATAATAATAATAAGAATAATAATATTCAACGTGTTACAAATATAGGAATTTCAAATGACTCAGCTTCCAAGTATATCGTTAGACGTGTTATATTATTAAAAAAAAACCTGCACGGGTTTTTTTTTTGCAAGAAGAAATCGATGTGTTACAAAGAATTCGTCGTAATATAATATACATTCGATTATAATATATATATATATATTACACAAGTCTAACCACTTTAATATTAATCGTTCGCCGTTTGCGCGAAAATAATAATATCTCTGTCACTCTAGCGGAATCCGGTTATCTTTTTTAGTTTGCAATGTGTTACATGGTGTGAACACCTATACAGTCACTATCCACTATAAGGATTTCTCCGCTCGTCCCCTAACCCGTCCTACGGAATGAGCTCGTATAGAATTCAATTAATCGCTGTCGAATTTCAAAAACAATATTTTAACTTTCGATTTTTCCTTACAACTGAATAATACTCCATATACTCCATTTGCACCGGTCATTTTTCGAATAAAAAATAAAAATAAGTACCCGCGACAATTAAATACAATTTATTTTTTTTATTTCGTAATATATTACGCGATTATACGTATTTTTAAACGGTTATTTTATATAATACTGTGTATAAAAAAAACCAATTGCAAACGGTATTATTTATAAGTTCCTCGTATATATATATATATACGTAAACAAATAGCGATTTTTTTTTCATTCTATAAGTAAATAGTTATGAAAAAAAAACTCGTTATATTTATAAGAGAAAAATATTTATTCATTATTAAACAACGTAACTTTATTATTTTGGGAAAACGGTCCATGTTATTCGCGAAACGGTGACGTTTTTAACGCACTTAAATTATATACAGCCAAAATATTATTGAATAGATTTTTTTATTTATATAAAAGTTTTTTTTTTTACAATAACAAAATTTGAATTAATACGACAAATATACGGAGGCTAAACAAGTTTAAAATTATTTATTTATTTTTCTGTTATTAAAGTTTTAGAAAAATTAATTATTTTGACTCGATGTTAAAAGTGATAAAATATTTTTAATATGAAAAACCTTTAATAAATTTCATTTAAATTCATTGATTTTTCTTTATTTATGTACGCGACTTTTATATAACACAGATATCGTATGAAACATCTGTTAAAGTTATTATTCAAAAGCATAGAGAATTAAATATACACATATTATGTTAAAATTATGTTCGTTACTTTTGAATAACATGCTACAGACGCTTATATAAAAATTTCTTACACTAAAAATTAAAAAATCACATTCGGAAAATTTACATTGCTTTATGAACAACGTTTCATTTCATTTCGATGTACTTTCCTGTAACTTGAACCAGTTAAGTTTCAAAAAGAAATTGTAATTTATTAAGTTAAAAATAGTTAATATTAAAAAAGATATGTTATAATAATTGAAACAAACAATGCCCTACAGGCATGAATATATAAATAACATGTATATAAGAAATCTTACTGTATAAACACATCGGTAAATTCAAACATACTTTTTTTTACTCGATGAATAACGTAATAATTTTTTTACATTCACCACGTTTTTTTTAACTATATCTTGGCCTATACTGCAAATTCAATTCCCTACCATTTTTTTACACGTTATATCCGTACGACTCGAAAAAATGTATTGTAACCCATTTATTAAAATCCATTGTACTTAGTAATACGCATGTTATTCCCAATAAATACAATATATATCGATTTCAGAAAAATTTGAAATATTTAATATATTCGTGAATTTATTATATCTACACCGATACAAAAAAAAAGAGAAATGCGCGATTAAAATAAAAATAACATGTAATTAACGCGTTGTTTGAATTCCAATAGTACGCGGAAATCTAAAAGAGAGACGTGTCGTTTTTTTTATATTTACACGATAAAAGATATGTAAGTAAGTCCGAAGACTCATATTTGATTTCTATTAATTTAACGAATAATTTATTTTTATTCGCGCGTTCTGTTCTTTGCCTTAAATATACACGTATATTATATAGTTAACCACAAACGTGTAATATAGCTCACGAGAATATTCAAAATTCGCATAGAATACTTCACGATCTCGTTTATTTCTTTTTTTTCACCGTATAATCAATTTTCACAAATCCGAAACAAAAACAAAAAAAAAAAAAAACGAGAAAAACACGAAACGGAGATTTACAATAATACGAGTATAATATAAGCAAATGCGATTATTGATCATGTTTTTATTATCTACATAATACTTGTATACATAATTCATGTCTCCATACATTTAAAAACAACACAGTAATACGTATTTAATCCGTTGTTTGAAATGTAAAATAATAAATCGGTTCAAAAATTATTTTAGTCGAAATTACAAAATATTTTACTTGTGTCTATAAAAAAAAGTCATTTTATAATATTATTAATAATTATAAAAAACACGTGATAAATCAAATATCTCAATAGAAACCGTCAGATTCTTTAAAAACAAAAAACAGTGTAATTTGTTCGTATTTTATTAACTCGAATAGTACATAGAAAAAATAATATTTAGCAATATTAATCATTGTAAAGTGAATATCTATATTATTAACTATTTTTTATGATAAACTTTTTGTACCGATATGTTGGTGATGTGATGAAGAAGAGGCGGTAATTGCTCATCCATTGAACATAATTATAAAAACAAATTTTATGGTAAAACCTACCGGCGAACAATCAAACCGTATTTAAGTTTCAAGCGATTTCAGAAAATCAATAAAACGAAATAAACGATTATTAAACAAATGATATTAACATATGAAAACTGATCGTTGTAAAAAAAAATTGAAATGTCGACGGCCCGATTGAACTCGATCCTGACAACGTATTTTTTTTTTTTCAATATGGTTAATATAAAAGAATTCAATTGAGCGTTATCAACCGATTATTGTACAAATATATTTCTATAACGACTGATGCTACAGAGCGTAATTAAACCAACTATGCGTAACAAACTTCCACCAATCGTGAATTATAATAATAATAATTATTATAATAATAATATATGACGAAATACCAAAAAAAAAATCGAAAATCCCCATGTAATAAATACGGGAAAAAGTACACGTCCGCAGGTCATTATTATTTCCATAAAAGCGTATTTTAATTAAATGATTCATCAAGGCCGAATACCGCGTGAATAATAATTTTTTTTTTCTTATGAATAATACGTATATATATTTATTATTGAATCGCGCACAGATTTTAACGTTTTCGTATATATTTTTATTATTTTACAATTATCCTAAGCATAATATTACTAAATAAGTTAGAAATTATTTGAAACAACCGCGTCTATATAAAGGGAAAATTCTGCTGGACACAATGATATAAAAAAAAAATTACGTTTCGCTAAGTGAAAAATGAAAATAAAATAAATACAAATGACGACAAACGCGTACAACGATTTCGAGTAAAAGCAGAATGTTCACGTTTAGAAAAAAAAAAACGCGCGTCTATATAGCCGTTTATGTATTATGTTTAACCGAACGAGTGTTATTTATTTATTTTTTATGGGATGCGACTTTATAACTATATATGGAAGAAGCACATTGTTTTCGACGATATTTATATACTCGTATATTATATATAGACGTTGTTATTTTTTTTTTCGTTTTAAATAATACAAATTTAAATAATTTAATCTTTTTATTTGTTCTCGATAAAAAGAGTTTAAAACGTATACATATACACACAATGCTTATATTCTATACTATGTTATACGCATGCATATTTGAAACAAAATTGTAATATTACTTTTCACGCGTAACCAAACTAGCTGGCAGATCGTTTTGGATGTACACGCGTGTATTGTTCTAAACAATTTTCTTTTTTTTTTTGACATTTTTCTCCCGGTTGTTCAAAGTGAATTCAAATTCGGTAAAAAATTATTGTACAGACGGACCCCCGTTTGTAAAATTTAAAATGACTCGACTGATTTACATAGTGTCGGTTAAAATTTTTATTAAAATATAACATAAATAAATCGTAATTCCAGCCGGAACGGAAGAAAAAAATCTTGTGTTTTTAATATTTTTATTACTAAAATACGTGTTCATATAACCACAGAAATATGAATTAATGTGAAGATATTTATGTTAATATTAATTATCAGCATAACTTTTGTAATTTTTTTTTTTTGTACACACATTTAATGTTTATGTCTTTTAGTTTTTTTTTACAATGACTTTTTTTATCGTATCGCTCGAAGATAATTTAACGATATTCATAAAGATTGTACGCAAATGTCCTATTGTAAAAAAAAGAGAAAAAAATCTTTTGCCACGAATTCAAAAAACCTTTACTAAGGTTTATTTCAATTTATATGCACATTTTTACTAAATATTTTCATGCGTATTAGCGTATAATATATAAATATTAAGGTTTCGATATAGAAAAAAAAATGTATTTTTGTGGCGGAATTTTTCTTCACAATTAGTATAATATATTAAAAAATGTGTGTTTTAAAAAAATAATAATAAATTTAATTTTTTTTTCTACTCACTAGGAACACCGTCGTTTTCTCTGCGGTACGTATCCGCCGCGTAACTGGACAGATTGTCCGACGAACTCCATTGGAACGCGTCGTTCGTGTACCCGGGCAAAGTCACCGTCACCGCCGCCGCCGTCTCCGAGTCCGTCTTGGCGAACCCGACCAACTTAACGTTCTTATAATAATCGTCGCTGTATCCATTCGTCTTGTCGCCTTCCATTTTGTAACTCAAATGGTTATTCATATCACGGAGGTTAGGTCGAGTTCCTCCTAGGCCAGGTTACGTTCGGTTAGGTTAGGAGTAGCGGTGTGTCTGCAGAAAGGCCCGGCGGATTCGCGCCGTCGTCCGTCGTCGCAGCCTCGCGCGTCACGGGCTCTATACCGCTGCAACAGTTTGTACAGCCACCGTCCCCCAGATTATTATTGCGATCCGAATGATGGATGTACTACTTAATGTGGATTCTGCAACATTGAAAACAATTTACGTTAAAATTTTCCACAGATTTTAACGTTTCAAAATTCACGTATTCATATGATGCGCACGACTCGTAATTCGTATTTTGATAAGCCTATACTCGTAACGTATCCTTTCTGCGGTATTTTAAGGGATTTATACGAATTTTTTTTTATTGCGAGAATTTGGTTAGGTTTACCCGAAATGCCGTTTAACGACTTACCGGGGACTCGTATTGCTGATATCACACACAATTGTCTATAAAATTGACATAAATATGAATTAAAAATTATAACAGTAATTATGTCACGTATTCTCTCGTCATATAATTTGAATTATTTATAAATTGTCTACACATATTAGAAAAAAAAAACGCGCGTTCTTAAAATATTATTAAAACAATATTTTGAATCTTTAAAAGGACGGAAAACGTTCAAAAATCGTTAAATTTTTTGCGATAAAAACTTTTTGCCGGGGGAGGGAGGAAAGAACAACTAAAGGTTCAATATAAATTACAATATTATCTATGCAATAACGCGGCGATTTTTAATTTTTCAAAAGCCGTGAAATTTAAAAGAAAAATTGTGAAATTCGTTATATTTTTTAAACGTTTATAATTTTTAAAGATGTTTAAAAAAACGGCTACGTCATTGTACGGGTATTATTATAATACATTGTAATTTATTTTGTGTAAAAATTTGATGTCTAAAATATTTACTGCGTATATAACCTTCAGGTTTCTTTCCCGCGTGAAGCAATTATTTCGATAGAAATTAAATCATAAAAGTGTAACGTCCTATCAAACAGTATGTAATATAAATGCTATATTATTATTATTATACAGACGAACATTTTAATGAAATACCATTAAAAATAAATAAATATTCTAACATCTTTTTTTTACTATGACTATTGAAATTTTTAATCGCTCGTATTTATAACGCCAACGCAATAAAACAAATTATAATTATTTCGTCTTTTATGATCATAACATTTTTATTCAGATAATATTTTTTTCTGCAATTTTTATAAAGTCTCGCGTCAAATATAAATACAAAACAAATTAATTTAATTAAAAAGATTTTATTCCTCCGTAGGTTTTCGTTTCATTTTCTTATTATTCTAAAATAAGATACACATATCGCACGGTTTATGATCGTACATTATTATATTTTACGCAGTTTTTTTTATACCGTTTAAATATATATTAGGGAGAAGAAAAAAAATTTTCAACATCAGACGAAGGGCACACAATTATATACGGTGTTAAAAAAAATTCTTTTTTTTTCCGGTTTGCGTATATAATGAAATGTCTCATTATTTTACACATATTATTATAATATATAATTGATGCACCGCTACATTCGACCAACGCATCGTTCTTACACACATTTATATTTACCACACTTAACACATTATTGTTATAAATAATCAATTATTTTCGGTATGGATCCGATCCACCGTAGTTTATCTTTTTGTGTGTACATGAGAAACAGCAGCGCGTATAATATTGATAATATTCGAGAAACCGTAATGACTTATATGAGAGAGATCAGCTAAGTGTGCTACGGTGTGCGAGAAATCATTTTGAGCACCTTTAATCACGCAATTCATACGTACGTTTTTTCACATTTTGACCGATATGTATGTCTTAATAATATTTTATTACATACTATGCCTATAAGTATTTATAAAAATATTGTACAGAATATTTTGTAATAAATAATTTAATTAAAAACGAATACGAAATTTTTGTAACCTATTTTATTTTATACAAAAATAGTAAAAGCGCTCCGACTGTAATTCAAGTAATTTTGAAAACACGTTTTTTTATAATCCAATAATTTATAAATCCCGTCTGACGTTTGCATCGTTCGGAATATCAATTTTTATTATGTGGAAATATCATATTAGGATTACTTGAAAAGTATCTACTAATAATGCGACTAAATGAGACTATTATTCGTATAATAACACGCGAATTGGGGTCGTTCGAGTGTTGAATGCATACTCTGCAGTGATTGCGGCACTGGCTAGAGGTTCGTTCATCTGAAACCTTAAGTTAGGATATATTATTATTACTACGACCAGTCAAATTGTATAAATTATACGTATTATATAAAATTCGTATAAAAATTCGTATTGAATTCTCTTTTGAAAATTCAAACGTTATGTGGATCGAATAAAATTCACACACGACGACTTTATATATGAAACGCTGAAACACAATTAGGCGGTACGTAAAAAAAAGTATTTTTTTAAGAAAAAAAATTGGGTTAACTATTCAACGAGTGTACACTGTGGTTGAATTGATATTACATAATTAGTATAAATATTATACACGATGTTAATGCACAAGAAAGAAGCGCATTGTTATTATTTCAAACAATTCGTATAAGCAATGGATGTTGCTTATCACGATCACGTCGATTGGTTCTCGAAGGTTTCAGATCATTATTACGTGGCGATAATTATAATTTCCATGTGAAAAATCACAATAAGGGCACAATACAGTGTTAACCAATAATAACGGGCGAAAACAAAAAGAAGTACTTTTTTCCGTACGAAATATATGAATTTAAATAGAAAATTTTTAATGGAACGACAAAAATTAGAATAATAAATTGACAAAAGATATACGTACTCTATCAAATTTTTCGGTTACACTATTTATTTTATTTATTTTTGTGCTATACATATTTATTTTTGGAATCAACACGCATTTCAATAGCTTTATATTATACATTTTTTCAAACTAATATCACTAAATACCGTTAAACATCTGAATATTTATCTGAATAAAAACACATAGATAATATTTCGATCCTAATAAGAAACGGAATAAATTGAACACGAGACTCTCGAAATGAAAAAGATAAAAACAATTTATTCGCATTTTAAATGTAGTATTGTTCATGTATAAACCTGTTTGGCAATGACCCACGTCTGAAACGAATTATAAATGAGTTTTCATGTTTATTATTTTATATATATATAATATTTCGTACGATTATTATTACTGAGTATAAGAAGGAAAACATTAGGAAATTAAAATTTAAAATTTAAATACGTTTTCGCACGCGGTTTTTTCTTTAAAATATATAAGATACACATACGATATAATAATAATAACCCGTATTCGAATAAAAAAAATAATAAAAATATATTTTATATCATTTTAATTTTTATTTTTTTTTTCTCTTTATTTTAGTAACATACAATCTGTACAATTTAATTTACAATAAGCATGTGTGATATAGACATATATTTATTTTGACATGATACACGTGAGAAAAGAAGCCACCCAATGGCGACACTTTATAGCATTTTAATTTAAACGGTTTTTACTGAAAATTACTACACGATAAATTCTGACAATGACAACAACGAAATTGAGTTTAAAAATAGGCAAAAAACGATCATTTTGACTTTTTATTCGAGAACGTCAAATAATTTCTTATACTATTAAATATAATATGTGTATCCTTAGCCGTTACTCCTCGCATTAGTATAGAATTAACTATTTTCTCTTTTCTTCTGATCCGAACGACTCGTAAACACATACAAATAATTTTCATAACCATAAACATTTTCAAATTTAAAAAATAGTCAACATTTCCGCAAATCGTTTTCGATTTAAACGTTTTTATTGATTTTATAAATTGAAACTATAAACATAATATTGAATTGAAGTTGTATAATTTCCAACTCTACGATAAATAAAACCTTAAATTATTATTAAATAATTCATTCCATTTTTTTCAATTAGACTTTAAATTACTTTTTTTTAGAAACCAATAATTATTACAAAAAAAAAAAATCAATAAAATTATAAGACAGATGTCTGAAAACGCGAGAAACATTTCTGAACATTTATATTTGTTCACTATATCCTATGTGGAAAATAAAAACAAAAAATGCTTAACAAAACTTCAAATAAATGAGTTTTACTTACATTTCATTTGATGTGTTTTGTTAAGGTTAAGAAATTTTCGTTTCTTCGTAATTATATTTTGACTTGCTTTCACTTCGGATTTTTAACTATAGTCTAAAATACTATTATGAAATAACGAAATATCATATAAGAAAATAATTATTTACTGTATTAATAATATTTGTCCTTATTGTAAAGTTATTTTATTATAATACATTAGGCAAGGACAAAGCCCCAAAGGGTTTAAAGTACAGAATATTGTTGTTACGGCACGGCGATATTTCGAGTAGAAAATACCGCATTTTTTTTGTCTTTAGTCATCATTTCAATTGGAATATATAATGTATATATATATATATATATATATATATATATTTGTAGTTTCTATTATTATCTATCTTTCTATTCTGTTCGTATAAATACGTACACAGATACATACTTACATAGGACCGTGATAAGTTATTAATTTAAATAATCATTTTTTTTATTTTTATATTTGTTAAACATATAAATATAAAAATAAATTGTATTAATTTAAAACAATACATATATCTACTCAAACTCGAATAATAATTATATTATATTTAGAGCTTAATAATTGTAATTAGAAAACAATATTTGAAACTAAAATTTGTACTGCTTTTAAATATTCTAGAAATAATAATGTTCGATTTAGAAAGTATATGTCCATAAAGACGTGTTTATATATTATATTATAGTGTTAAATATATATGAATAGGTTATATCTTTATAGTTTAATAGATGGATGATTTAAAAGTAGATTGGTACAAAAAAAGGTCAGGAAAATATATATTATATATATATAAATATTACGAAATCGATGAATTTCATAAAATATATGAATATCTACACGTCAAATCGCTCAAACTATATTATAAATAAATAAAACGTATATTTAATTGTTTTATTTCATTTTTTTTCCTCCCATATGATGACGTCTGTATAAAATAATCGTATACAGTGACACAAATTATACAACATTACGAATTTGAGTGCGAGCACGGGTTTTTCTTCTCAATATATATATATATATATATACATATAAATATATAGACCTTGAGGAAACATTATATATATATATATATATATATTATAATAATAACAATAATTAGTCCATAATTAGTACGCAACGAAAGAAGCACAATTAAGTGCACGACATCTGTGCACTTAATGACGAAAGAAAGCAAAAAAAAAATGTTTATTTAAATTAATATAGAAAAACAATCCATGTTTTAATTCGCGAATTTGTGTGTACACACACAGTGTGCACTATAGTGCGTAGTTACGATCGAATCCAAATGACCCACCGCGTTTAAAAAAATTATCACCTTTTGATATGTGTACGTTCTTCGGCAAAGTCTTGTTCTCTTTTTATTTACACATAAACGCAATCCTATTGTTAAACCGTTTGATAAAAATTTATTTAAAATCTAAAGTTAAAATATTTTTACAAAAAAAAACGTTTGAAAGGCGTTTAGTGTAGGCAACACACATCACACGATTATACTATAAAAATGCGCGCGCGCGATAAAGTTCGCAAATCGTTCGTGTTAATCGCACTTGTAAAACAAAAAATTTAATTTAAAAGGAAATATTATCGTTTTTTTTTCTTCTTTTTAAATTCGTAATTTTATTTAATTCGACCGCCGCCGCCGCAGCGAATGAACAGCTGCTGTTATCTCGCGTTGCAATTATTTTCCGTTTCGTACTCATAAATGAGCGTTAAAAAAAATTCACAGTCGTTTTATATATAATATCGATAATTTTGTGAATTCCCCCCCTTTTTTCTCCTCCTTATATACAATATGCGATCATTATAATATAACACATGATGAACATTCGACGACTACGACGAGAAGATGAATCGTTTCCAAACAAAAACAAAACACCGAATTAACTTTCCAAAAATGTTTTCTACGCGTATATTATAACCACGACGCGAATTCTGCATATATTGTATACGAGTAGGTATAGGTACATAATAAATACATAAGGTATAAGCGAATATCCCCAATTCCAATAGGCGAGTTCCAACAGCGTGATTGTCTGTATACATTTATTGTTTTGAGACAATGATAGAAAAAAAAACCAAAGAGCGATTCTATATATTATATTATATATATATATATATACCGCGGTGTAACATATTTTATTAAAAAAAATAATAATATGCGAGCGCGCGATATATCGTTGGAATATTATCGTCGTCGTTCCACCGAATAAATATATTGTACTGTTATCGCGTTTTTCCGTTCGAATTTTTCTCTCTCGACACCGTCAAAAATAAATGCGTTATTAATATCTTATATAAAGAAATGAAAAAAGAAATTATTTCAAATTTCGCACGCGTGCGCCAAATATAACAACAGTACACATACCGAATTCCAGCAGTTATAATAATATGCGCGTGCTGTAGTATAATTTGACAAGAAGAAATAGTTTTTTTTTTCGTTAAATCGAATCGATTTATTATAAGGAACGAAAAAAAAATATTAAAAGCGTTTTGTTAAATTTCAAAATGTTATACTTACCATTTGCGGGATTACGGAAACGCGCGTTTCATGTTTTCTACGATATATAATAATATCGCTCGTAATTAAAAAAAAAATTATTTCTTCTTCGTCCTTAAAATATTGGTGCAGTTTTTTTTTCAAAAAAAAAGACGAACTCAAATCGCGTAAAATAAAATCCCGATGAAAACTACTGGTAAAGTGCGCGTGCGTCGAGAACCCAATGCGAGTAAACACTAATACGCCCGCTGCAACCGACGACTCTGCAATATATTTAGGTACGACCGGGCGGGCACGCGCTGCACACTACTGCACCACAACGACGTCGGAACGATATAGTAGTATGCCGCGACAGTACAGAATTGTTGCGCGCGTTCGTGTGGGTGGGGAATAGTGCGTTTTAAGGTGGCACGCGGAGGGGAAAAACCGAAGGTCAAGGGACCGCGTCGTCGTCGTGTCACTTCGATGATCGTGCGCGCACTAATAGTCGACACCAGATGAGATATAAACGGACTACGGTTCGAATTTATTTATTTATTTTATAATTTTTTCTTCTTCATCGAAACCGTTGTCAGTGCGTATACGATCGGACCAAAAAAAAACATTTATACGACAGTGAATTGTTAATAATACGGTAAAAAAAGAAAAATCTTCGACAAAAAATAATTGGTCCAGTCGCGGAGTACAGTTGTGATTGGACGATGTCATTGAATACAACTTGGATAAAAACCGTTTGATAGAGTTTTGTTAATACTATACGAATTTAAAAGAAATCATTGCGCATTTGAAAACAAAACGATTCTGCAAAGCTTCGAGTGTAATTGTTTATTATTATTATTAGATTTTTTGCGAGATACGCGTGTTTTTGTTTAGTGCTTTACCACTATTGAAATTATAGACATATTATTCGTATTATCCTAATTTGGAGGGAAAATAATACGTTTTAAGGTTATTGTAAGAACATAAAATTCGTTATATAATTATTTATAATATTATAATAATAATAATAATAATAATAATAATAATAATAATAATAATAATAATAATAATAATATACTGTACATATCGTTTTAATATAATTTCTTACGATTAACATGTAAACAGCTTGAAGAAAATTCTTCTCGTTAATACAGCGTAGAAAATATTACGTATTTGGTAAACATTTCAAGATAATTAGTTATGCACAAACCATAGTTTTCCACAAATTATATAAAATATACATTTTGTCGACGTGTGAAAATTGTGACAAACGATTATTCAAGATTTTTTCCAAAGTATACTCGTAGTTGTATAAAAATTTGCAGTGCTTTAAAATCAAAAATGTTATGAATCGAATACCTTAAAAACTATAATTGTTATAAAAAGTTCAAAATTTAAAGAAATTATTGAAAAATCCCCCCCCCCCCCCAATAAAACATTATATAAAGTCATATATTTCAAATGCATTAGTTTCAAAAATTACTAAAGAAATAACGATAATAACGTTCTAAATTCGCGTTTTTACCGTGATTTTTCGTGTTTTTATTTTTCGTGATTGTCCGGTAGTTTTTAAGTTTTTGAAAAAATCGAAAAATCACCATTTCAAAATACCGGCTAAATGCAATTTACTACAGAAAATAATAGCTATGATTGTAATAAAAATCGTATTACTTTTCTGGTAGAATTTTCTGTTACAGATATAAAAAAAACCCATATCATTGTAAAACCAGTACATTCCTCGCTCCGCTCCGAATCTAAAAGCAAAGAATTACCGTCGTCGAGTTAAGTAATCAGTAATTTATATAACCGGTAGCAGCTGATGAAAATATGATATGAACATTTTTTCGGCTTCGCCAGGGGAAGAAAAAAACCAAATAATATATTGTCTCGACAAAATATCGTATTATAAATTTATATTATAAAATATAATTAAATATTATCACAACGATATTTAAACGCGTACGGCGCCTATACACGTATATTTAATATAAAAAATGTTTTCTAACGAATTTTGTTGTTGACACTTTACGTTTTTCTTTTCATAAATAATTATAAGATAACTCACAACCTAGTTTAAAACATCGGCGCACAATTAGTATAACTTATGTAATATTATATACGATATAATCTTTGGAATAGACCGAATCTATGATAACAAAATATTCCTTAGTTACGAAAATAATACGAGTGTTAGGTAACTATACAGAATGTAACTATACAGAATTTACCACAGATACAATCACATGTTATATCATCCAAACTTTAGAATTAAAATTTTTTTTTAAACTATCCCGCACGTTGGTTATATTTTAATACATAATAAACTCCTATCTGATTTCCCGTATACATTCCTGTAAAACGTTTCTCTATATATATGTTAAAAATATTATTTATTTAAACACAATCGTGTGTATATTCAAAATCGCATCGATCGCGTTGTCCTTTAAAAAAAACGAATTTTTTTATTCTATCGTTCGTTGTCGTATAACGTCCCGGAGTTAGTAAATCTATAGACGAATGTCCAACATTCTGTCGTATAAAAATTGTAAAATTAAACGATAAATATATTTACTTTCTTATATAATAAGATGACTATAAAGAATGTATTTTATTTCACTCCTACTTTTACGCAGTAGTTTTTCTTCCTTTTTCTTTTCAAATACAGTAAAATGTACAAAATGTAGAGCACATTTTTCTAGTTACCTATATATTATTATAACGCCGTATATCTCGTATAGGCGGTCTATTCATGTCTTTATCTATGTATACAATAATATAGAAAACCGGTTGTAATTATATAAAAATTATTACAGCGTTTATTTACGTTAAACTATGCAGTACTTTTATCGTCGTCGCACGACGTAGGATATATTTTGTTGTATAAAAAAAAAACAAAAACAAAATTCTACTAAATTATTTATTTTCGAACAAATGTCGAGGTGAACACTACGAGCGCCAGAAATACGCAGGAGAAATCTTATGTGTCTACTGATATGCTATGTCCGTAAATCGTTTTCATACGTTATTTGCTGAACGGTTACAATACAATTAAAAGTGTTATACACGACAATTTAAAGGGGGAAAAAAATTATCTAAACAATTAAATTGTACTTATTTTTATAATAATAACATAATCGCGTGTACATAATAAATATATTATAATTATAACCTCGTGCGTAATGCGAAACATTTCTAATCGATTTTAAATATCTTTTATAAATATACGCATTACGCGTTCTTCTGTTTGGTCGATATATTATATGTATACCAGAGTATAAATGATTACTCTGTCCGCGTGTAACTGAAAAAAAAAATTTCTTCAATTCTATAATAACTTCTCTGTTTACCTAAAATAAATTATGTTACTTCCAACGAAAACACCATGGAAATGATAAAAAAAACCTTCCAATTAAGCGTCAATATATATATATATATATATATATATATATATATATACGAGTATATCTTTCTAAATGATTCCTGTCGATTTTTCTTACTTTGATCGTTATTCAATAGTTGATGATTTAAAATACCCGATTCTTGACTCCATAAATAAATAAATGAATAAATGACAGGTTCTATCTAACTCCACAGCCTTTCAAAGCTACTTTCATTCAGTCAAGACGTACTCATTGCTTCGTTCGTTGATCCGTAAGGCGATTTTCTCCATCTTGCTGAGATTGATCAGCACGTAATAATCACTTTTTCTCCCGGTCTCACTCGAGGCTTGATTCGACCAATTTGATTTTCTTTTAGACACGACTAATAGATACTATTACAGAAATAAAAGAAAACAAAAAAAAAACTATATTAAGAACAAGGGGCCGAATTTAAACTTTTTTTCGGAGACAGAAAACCTTTTTTTTTACTAACGAAATATTAATATTTTCACGAATTTAGAATTTTATATTTAATTATTTCACTACTTCTTTGGTATATATTAATTACCTACGCGTTACAGAATAATTTCCGCCGTTTCGAACATTAGCCAAACAGACAGACAATTTAATTTTATTTATTTTTATATTATTCTCGTATATTTTATATTTTATACGTATAATATTATATGTATCACGCAAGTATCAAAAGACTCCGCACAATAACTTATAGATAAAACTGTAATTGTACACCATACAGTAAATATATATTTATAAATAATTTATAATATATACCTACGTCATCTAAGTATATATATATATATATATTTATATACATTTTTAATCGCTTAAATATAATACGCGCGAGTGCAAATAACGTAAACGTTTTTTTTTTCGCATAAATCATATACTGCAGACGCGCGTCGTGTCTTGTTCTACTACAGTGCTAATATAATATCTGTGTACGAGATCTATTCGATTATTATTTCCCCGACGATAATAAAGTATATACGAGATGTGTGTGTGTATATTAAAATAATATATGTACATATATTTCAGGCGATGAAGGATACTGGTTTTTTTTGCCATATACGTTTTGGATTTTAGTAGCTGAAGATATATGAAAAAAAAACCGATCTTACATCACGGTACACAACCGTATACTTATACTTTGTTATATGTATATTTCAAAAATGAATGTTATAAATCATTGTCGGTGATGTATTAAATGAATTGAAACGATGCAATCAAATTAGTGGCCCTTATCTAAATGGGGAGGGAAGGGTCAGTTAACCCACAATTCATATTTACTAGACGAATTTTTTTGAGGCGTAAAATATATTCGCTTTAAAACAGATGGAAAAAAAACATTAGAATTATAATGGGAATATTTGAATACAAATTATTATCCACTCATCTGTATAAAATATTTTATACATTATCTATAGGAGGAATACAACGAAACGAAGTTCTAATTTTTTTCAATCGTTTGAGCCTCTATCCGACATAGGCGGATATTTGGTTACATCCGTGGAGGGCTTAACATTTTTGTTTTATCCATTAGCGTAAACAAACATTTATAGACGCTTCAACCAACTAAATAGTAGCCACCCAACACACGCACGCACACACCGCACGAGCGCCTTATGGCGGGTAAATACGAACAACGTTGTTGGCTTCTGAACGCGGCAAAAACACAGTGTGTGTATATGTAATATGTAATATACATACACCCGGTGTGTTTGCCGCGGTCAAAGGCGAACAAGGTTGTTTGCGTTTGCCTGTCAAGGCTACACTGAGCGGTCCGTTGGTCGCGGACCGCTATTTATACGTGTTTTTCTGCGTGGTGGCCACTCTTTTATGTCGTAGTGCTATCTAATGACTCTTTTCATTTTCAGTTTTATCGCGGTCGACGGGCGCGCTCTGTCGGTATATGCGGATGTTTAGTTTGACACTGACCGAGCGATCAATCGTCTTCGCGTATACTAAATGTTATATTATTATTAATATTATTTCGCGTGTTTCAATGAAATGAACTTAAGGATTCGTCTTTCCTATAGCTTAACGTGGAAAAAATTCCCAGGAGGACTAATGCCCCCTTATAATTTTAAGCGTTCCATATATCAATATATTATGTAAAATGTATATCCAGAGGAATTGTTAAGCATGCTCACCTCACTTTTAACCTTGAAAAATTATTATAATTAATGTATATTTCAACTAAAATTTAATATTTTGATGGAGAATTTTTTTAATAAGTTTTTCATAGTGGTTACCATTTAAGAAAACTAAAAACTGAAAAATCACTCCGATAAAAAATATTATAAAAATTAATTATTTAATATAAATGAAGTGTTATTAGTGCTTTAAATTGTGTAAGAAAAAAAATCAAATTTATATTGTTAAAAGTGGGGTGAATAATATAAATTTGGTATGCTTAAAAATTCACGCTGTATATAATATAAACATATATATGAAAAAGCAAAAGTGACGTACCTCACTACCATCACACATGATCAAAGCGAGCTCACACTGACGCGACCATCATGAAGATAGCTATGCCGGCAACACCACGTCGCCAATACCAGTGATATTGTCATAGTGTATTATGCTATACTGAATTTCCAATCGTATAATATAATAACTTAAACTCTGTTTACTTACATTAATTTTATACTTACTGTTAAAATTGGTCGCACAGGCCTTGTTATTAAAGTTCTTAAGTCAGAAATGACATATTTTTCATCTACAATATTTTTAATACTTTTTTGTGCAGTTATATCAATAATTTCCATACCAATATTTAATTGTCCATTTTCAGATTCTAGTGTTGTTGTTGATGAGGAGGAATCAGTAATAACTAATTGTTGTTTTTTAATATTAAAGATATCAAATACTCTTTATTTAGCCATTATTGAATTAATTATAATTCAAATTTAATTGATTAATTCACACAATATACATAAATAATATTGTTTAGCACTTACGAAACACCGCACATAGATAAAATATAACACGTAAATATTTAAAAACAAAATATTTAAAACGAACCATACCACATACCACTGACGCAATCGACACTATTGCCGCGGCGGTTTGCAACTTGCTTATCTCTGTAGTTACGGTAAACCAGTTCTAGAATATTCGCGATATATGATTTTCCCAAATAACGATAGTCCGTGAATATTCCAAACCATTCTCGTATTCCAACAAAACAAAATAAATATTATAAATATCAAATATTAAAATACACAATTTATTTTGACGTCTAGTGTGGTTTGATTACATTCTGGGGGCCTAAGCCCTCTCAAGTCCCCCCACCAATATCCGTCTATGCTATCCGATATAAACTCTCTAGATATACGAGTATAACAAGATTATCTAGGTAAATATATTTATATTTTAAAAAAAAATATTACAATTTTTATGATATTTTTTCGATTTAGGAGGGTAGGAGTTAGAACCCGGAATACTTTACCGCAAATACGCCACTGGTAACAGTAGTAATAATAATAAGCGATATATCCATATTATCAAAGAGTCCATTGTAATATTATTTATAAAATACGTTAGCGTATCACCTGTGTATGTTTAATAATCGTACCACCCTCCCTCCTTGGCACATTATTTTTTATACAAAACGTATAAAATATGTCGATTTGTTCGATTTATATAATTTATTTATTCGTGTACGCAATATACGGAATATAACATTTTAAACGGAATTTATATATAAATATACAGAAAATATTAAAATATGTTACATACACACACACGGATGTGAAAAAAATACGAATATACTGACGTGGAAGTGTTCATCAAGGCCGGGTTTTTTTTGTGCTGAACGTTGAAAACCGAATTGACCGAAGACCAGAAAACGCAGAGCAGAAAACACCATGGTCAAATTGAATAATATATATTTTTTTTACTCGCAACGAGTTAAGAAATTTATAAAAGACGCGTTTTATTTAATAATCTGTATAAATTATACGGTAATCACTAAGACTTCAAAACTAACGCCGAATTTTATACAAATTTTCTTTTATTTTCATTCACTACGCGTACTAAACTTACCTATTACAGTAAAATATTATAAATATATTATGGGGTACGTATATACTATCTATACGATCGATTTTATTTACAGTAGAAAATATGGAAATTTATGAAAACGTCTGCGGTGTAAAAAATATGTGTCGGATCGTCTGAGATGTCGAGTGAGAGCCGCGTGTGGTCCCGTTATCGGTGACGCCGCGTAGCATTCCTATACGCGCGACCTGTTGCAATACAGCCGGTGGTGTAGAGCTGAAATCAGACCGACGAGTTGCGGAGAAAAATGGTCTATAACACAATACACGAACAAGTGTCTAGTGAAATAATTTATTTTTGGTATACACGCGAACCGGATACATATTACATGTATATGAATTCTAACACCACAAAAACGTATATTTATACTGCGTTTATATTTAAACGCAATCTAAATAAACAGTCTAGTTTTTTTTTTTAGTGTTTAGTCACTCGCAGTGGTTGGTGATGGAAAGGTACGCGATGAGAACGGTAGATGTATACACGATCGTTAAAATATTTTGTTCGAAAACGATGTTGTTACGCGCGCATAAATTTTTTCCCCATTTGAAAAATAACCAATAAAATGTGATGTACAGCCTTAATCTTCCAGTCGTCTATGGTGTATATAATATATGAATAATAATCGAAAACAAAAAGCAGGGGTGTGGTGGATGCGGCTTAAGTGAATTACTCGGATAAAGAGATCTTTTTAGAATTTTGTCGTTATATATACTCGTATATTATAAATTCAAAACAATAGTTTACCTCTCTATAAAAACGATTCTGAACAGAGCTTTGCGTAAAATATTATTTATTATTACATATATAATAAATCGATCTAAAACCGATTCACTATCATCGAGAACAAAAAAAAATTATAACGTAACAAGTGATTCGTTGTATTATGTAAAACACGCGTAGTCACTCGGAAAATTTTATTTACAATATTTAATTATTGAAAATCGTATTAACGTGTGCCCATATATCGATCTTTGATACACGTCAGATCACACACACACGTTTCGTGCTGTTGTTATTTGCCATTCAAAATAGTGTGCGCTAATTTTTTTTTCGATCATTTTCTACGTGCTGTAATTATTATTTTATGGTGTACGCCCTGTCGATTTTCAAATAAATTCGTTGAATATATCGGCAGTGATACATGCCGTTTCTCCACGTGTTTCTCCGCAGCGAACGCGATTCGTCTTTTGAATGAATATTGCACAGATTTGATTGAAAATGGTTACGCGCGTAATATAAACACAAAGATCCAACATATATTACGAGTATTAATATTACATCGAAACTATACGCTCTGCAAAATCGTTTTATCGAACCACAATTTAAAATCGCATTGCTTTCAAATTCGTACAATAATAAACAGAACTCAAAAATTATTTATCCAAGAAAATCTCACCGAAGTGACGTTATAACATCCAACGACTCCACTACCTTTAGTTTTCATATTGTGAATTCACAATAAATACAAAACAATTACATGTATACCTATTAAATATTTATTACTATTAAACGATTTTTTTTCTATTCGATCCTTATCATATCACGCCCGTCATTTCGATGTCAGTTAATATAAATTTAATTACTCGTCACTACGCCTTCCTATATCGTTATTCTAGGCAGTAAATTATAGTAGAAAAACAAACAAAAAATCAATTTCGCGCGATAAAACAATAATAGTTATAGGCCAAAACCGTAATTATACAATAAAGTGAATTTTCAACAAAAGAAATTTTCTCGTTTTTTTTTTTTTTTTAACGAGGCGTGTGTTTAAACGGTCCGGACCACGTGCATTAAGTTTTTATAGCGCGAAAGACGTTTTTCTATAATAAATAAATAATAAACGTCCGTTGTAACGCGCTGCAATGGCGCCGAACCTGTGACGAGACGAACAACTCGTTTACAGGGATGATTCGGTCGTTCGCGGTGGCGCCGGTGGCGTCGTTCAACCGCCTTTTTTTTTTTTTTCGGAAAAATGTGGCAGTAAACAAAATGTCATAAATATGCTCCCTCGCCCACTCACACACGGCTATGTTTCTTCCAGTGCATATTAAAACGTGACGACGTATACCCAGCGGTATCGTTTGTCTGGAATGTCGTCAGTAGAGACACATTTCACGACGTAATCGATAATTTATATTAAACCATTATCAAATACCATTTAGAGCCACACGACTACGTTATAAACCACATATTATATAAATGTTCTCCGAAAATGTTTTAAATCAATATCCATATATTATTAACTGCAGGCGAATTAGGTGTAGCCTCAAATCGCAAAATAAATATAATATTAACGTAACTGCCGTTAATACCTATTTTATAACGTTTTCCATTCCAGCTGGATTAGGAATTTATTGTGAAAATAAATAAATAACGTGAAATATGATTAAAAAAGTATACACACAAAATAAAACGTAATTATTTTAACGTCTAGGCCACTAAGTTTCGGAAGTTTTTTTAAATTGAACTCTGGCGTCACTGCAGGTTTAGATCGGTGGATTGGAAGGCGCGTGCTGTGAGGGCCACGAAAATACAGACATCACAGTGCAAATAAAAAGTAACCAATTGACTGATAAATTTGTATTTACTCATCGTAAACGTCCACGTATAAATAATTTTTTTTTCAAATATTTATATACACCAAAAAAAAAACGGAATTCAAATTAAAAAAAAAATTGTTTTCTTAAGAAAATAATACAGTAAATAGCGGTGTTTTTGGACATTTTTTTTATGGTTTTTTAACGATGTAAAAACGCAAAAATGTCAGCAATCAATGGAAATTGTTATTCGTAAACACAATGCATCGTAAAACGCGTTTTAATGTTTTCTTTATCCACATAATGCGCCGGATAATTTGATAGAACATCTCGTATTCAACGAGCAGCAAAAAAAAAAAGAAAAAATAATCGTTCGAAGCGAAACAAATCGTTTTTAAAAAAATTGCCTCTGTCAGACCCGCCACTGCAGGTTGGGTAAGTTTCCACTTCTTCTGTAAATCGAATTATTATTTTATTATAGTTAATTATTATTGGACACCGCATTGAAGCACGATAAAACCTGCGAAAATGGTACTGCTGCTATAAATATATGTCGTTACAAAATCAAACTGTGAATATTCGTAAGTAAAAACGTTTATTTAGATCGTCCTGATCACGCGTACACGAATTTATTTAATGTGCTGAATGTACGCCTTATATATTGTACGACGAAAATTTTCAAAAAATAAATAAACGAATCCATTGATTTTTGTCATTTATATTTTAATACTCGTACGGCGGTTTATTGGAATTTAAAACGGATAACGCGGTATGTTATACACGCGTATTATATTCGCATGTGATATTACTGGCGCAAACGAACCGTATATTTATTGCTCGTGCCTTATAAAACGTTAAGTTATAATAATGGAAATTATTCGAATATTGTTAAATGATAATTATTGTATATAGTTACATCACTAATCAAATATGTGTCTCCCGCGCTGCAACGCTATTTACTATTAACACGCGCACCAATAACCATAAACTATTTAATCTACAATTTGTCAGACACAAATTGAAATATATTTTTCTACAATACTTCAAAATGACAATATGACGATATTACCAAAAAAAAAAAAAAACCGAATGTGCTTATTTTCCACAGTACCTCGACATGAGCAAAAAAAGAAGAAGAAGAAATGTATAGTAGTTTCATAAAATTAATAAGAAATAAAGAAAACATAATAATATATCCCATGAGGTTGTCGAGTCACCGAATGACACAACACGTAAAAAAGCAATTGTCGGTATGTTTGATTTGTAAATACATACTTATAAATTATATAGATAGGTTTTTAGAAAAAAAATACTCAGTAAATCAAAAAAGCCGTATATAAAATTGAAAAAAAAATTAATATGGACTTCTCATCGCAAACCGAAACTAAATCGATTTGTTCTGTAGTGTATTTATTTTCGATAGTCACACAAGACGATAGGATGTGTATGTGTGTTCAAATTGATTATACGCACAGTACCAAAAAAACATTCAATTATCAATGGTTCGGAGGACCTTCGTATAAACTATAAAATTTTTTTTATCATATATATATATTTTTTTTTTCTTAAAAATAAAAATGAAATAACTACGAGTTGTATACGACAATAATAATTTGCATACGCAAAAAAAAAAAAACAAAATAAAATACCGGAAAACAAAAAATAAAGAAATATTTTACTAGGGATGCAATGCAGTTGTCTGCTTGCAATGATTGAGCTGAGCGAGCATTTAATCTGTAACTCAATTGACTTTATTGTTTCTTTAAAAAACTTTTGGACCTCATGGATAGAGGCAATTCAAATGGCTTAAAAGCGGGAACAGTACTTGTAGTAGTTGTAGTTTTAGTAGTTGCAGTAGTAATAGTTGTACGAGTAGTAGTTGCATTTTTGGATCTTTGATTATTATGCGACATTATTCGTCCAATATCAGTTTGGCCATGAGAATATACTTCAAATTTGAATCCATCAAAGAATTTTCGTGTGTATAAAGGCTTGAAGTTAATGGGCTTCATGACAATGCTGAACGGCTCAAGGACTGGCTTCGCTTGCATAACTTTTTTTGGTCTATTTTCGTTCTTAAGACCATTGATCCAGTACTTAGTGAATTCCTCCAGTCTTTTGTAATTTTCCTTTAACTTTTTCTTTGATATGCAGTTATCTTTTCGTTTTACTTCAACTTTTTCAAATGTTGGTGGTAATGTTTTAAATGATAGCTCTTCATGTTTATTTATTTTTTGTCTATGAGAAAGGAAAATCGTTAATTCCGTCGTTAAAGATTATTTTCCATTCTGATCACTTACACAAAATCGAAGATTATATGTTCAAGAATTATTTTATTGCAAAAAAACTGAAAAAATCGGTCTAAGTTTCGAGAAAATAGGCTATAATAATAGGGGTCCGCCGAATAAAAATCACAGAGGTTCCCCGTATTTCGAATAACGAAAATTCTAATTTGCACTTGCATTGTGTGTTTACAATCATTTTCCATTGAAGTCAATGGGGATCAGGTTTTCCGGTGATTATTCCTCAACGGTGTGTCCGATCTAGGCTTTCAACCCCTTGCGACACTCAGCGCGCGCTATCGAACATATGAACAAAGTTTAGTCAAAATTAGTTGAACAATTCAGAGTTAAGCGCGTGTTGAAATTCATTTCAACGTTAATTCAATGGTAAAGTTCTTCGGTGATTATTCCTCAACGGTATGTCCGATTTTGGATATCTCTAGTTTAAAACCATCTTTAATATCTACTGAATCAGTGTACTAAGTTTCGTTGAGATCGGTCAAGCTGTTTTGGAGGAGTCGATGTCAATGAATGACAAAGTGGGGTATATGAGCTTCGCTCGCTCAGCTCAATTATACCTAAATATTTGTAAATATAATGCGTGTGACAGACACATATGGATACACGCGTATCATATATAGGACGAAATAAACAAACGTTTAAAAATTTTGGATTTCTGCGATTGAAAGAGTGAAAAAGCGAGAGAGAAAAAAACCGTTGACATTTTCGCCATTCATTTGTGAATTGTTAATTAACTACCTCATACAGACAGACCAGACAATATTATAATATTGTGCACGCGAGAACGCACACTGGGAATGAAACCGTACGATGATATTATAGGATGTACTCAATTTTATACTTTAAACATTCACTATATGTATTATAAATACATGTTATGCTCTTTAATGTAATAATAACGAATTGATGTTACTTTTTTTTTAAAATAATAATATATTTTTATATAAAATCAGTTTAATAAAGCTAGTAGACTAGTTTTATTAAATTAATATACATGTAAATCTTCTCATAAGACCTGTACGAACAAATCGCCGTTACAATTTCGACGTTAAAAACGAAAAATAAAAATACGTTATAGACCGTGATGAGGATTTTTTTATAGACTTGAACGTTATAAATTGTAAAAAATCGCTTTTCCTTCTTATAGTGTCCAAGATATATACCCTCCAAAAAATAAACTCTGAGGAAGTCATTGATGTATTTGCAAAATCTAATAGACGATTAAATTTTATTATTTAGAATTAATTTAGATTTAATGATTAATGATTATGTATGCTTTTTTAAAATATTTATAATCAGTATTAGTTTTAAGTTTACTTTTTAAAATTTTTGATTAAAAAGTTGTATTTAACATAATTGTTTTGTATAAGTTATTTTTAAACACACACACATATATTAGACGGATATTTCATTTTCAATGTGAAATATTCGCCCCCCCCCCCGTTATCTCGGGCTGTATCCGCCACTGGTGACGATATGCAAATGCTTCACATGCAAGCACACTTACTACGTCCTTAACGTAATACATTATATACAAATAATTTGAAAATGATGTACTATGTCGGGTTTACAACGTTTTCAAATCGGATTTGTGAAATTCGGTACTATACAGGTTTTACAGTATAATACACGCGTTATTTAGAGCTTTTTATAACCTGAACGCCAATAAAAAGACGACACGTTCTGTATAAAACGTAATTTAAATTTTATCCATTCGAATAATTTCAAGGACAACGATATAACCAGTTATATATATATATATAAAAAATCGTAGGATTACGAATGGTGGAACTTTGATTTACTTAGATTTACCTATACAGCGTTTATCGATTTTCTAGTTTGAAACGCTCGTGAAAAACATATCTAGATTTTTTCTTAAATACATGGAACATTTGTCATGAAAAAAAATATGTAAAAACGTAATAATCGCCTAAATCGAACGACATAAAATTACTCCGTTTCGCGTAATTGATATTAAAAAATTTACGGAGCGTAAATACTGTTTATAATAAGGAATATTGTTTCGTATTTAATTATCTGATTACGCGCGTTTCTATTACATATTATATGAAAAGACATTATGCGTATATATATATATATATATATATAATACATTAATATGATCAATCCAAAACGAATTCAAAATGACACATCAACGCAATATTTTTTAATAAATTCGTGACAGATTAACAATTTTATTTAAAATATATATAATAATTATATGTAATTATATATATATATATATGTTTATTATCTCGTTTTTTTTTATTGCGTGTCTCGTATATTTAGCTGATATTGTTGTTATTCTTATATGCGTATAATAATACACGTTTTACTACTACTAGTAATAATAATATTATTATATGCTAACAATAATATTTAAAACGAAATTCGTTATCATATAAATTATAATAACTAATTAAAATTGCAGTTGACACATACGATAATATTATGACATCTATAAATTCAATCGTTGAAAACAACGACGCGTTTTTCTTCTTTTTTTTTCTTGTATTGCACAAGCGCTGTTCGAGTTCGCATATCATTGTGTCGTTTTTAAATTTAAAATGTATTATAAAAAAAAAACTGAGTAATTAAAAAATACGACGAGTAAAAACGATATGGAAATCAACAAATTCGGAATGGAGAATAAAAAAAAAATGTGTACTCAATACACGAAAATCGTATTTTTATAATATAAATCATCGCTTTGGAACGAATGGAAAAAATGGAAAATTTGCTATATAATAAGACCTTTGAATTATTTTTGTACAGCATAATATAATACGTGCTACACTTTCCAATTTCGATATATTTATTGCACGTTTTACATATTATTACTAAATTACAATTTTTATTAATTATAAAAAAAATATAATTCTCTCCAACCGCAATACGATGTAATAATTGGACTCTCGTAATTTCTATAATTCGACAGTGTTTTTATAAGCAATTTTACCATATGTCGAACCTAAACTTCGCCATTATAAATGCGGAAACGGATTGTCCGATTACACCAGATCGTGTATATGATATCACGATAACACGAAAAGTGAAAAAGTGTCATTGTCACCGAATTGAATTGCATTGATTGCTTATGATACATTACCTCAAGAATCCGTTTTTTTGCCGTTTTGTATTTGAAAACAGACGAGATTGTTCTAACGAGAACAAATTGAGAGAATTCAGTAGTCTGTTTTATCGTGCACAAAAAAAGAAAAATTATAAATCTTTCGTCGTTTGAAAATGCATGTAAGAAAACTTATCGAATATTTTTTCATAATTTTGAATCCAAAATCGATGAGATTTGCATGATTTTTTTATTTATTTCATGAGACTGTCTTTTTTTGTTTAAAAATGTGCTGCAAAAAAAAAATCAGAAAAGAGCTGGTGATATTGTCATTTTCCCGACCGTTTGCAAATTTTCCTCCGCGTTCCTTTACCGCAACAGGACACCGTGTACGATATAAAATTATTGATCTCGTAATGTTCGAATCGTTATCTTCACTACATAATATAATATATTAATTATTAAATGTATAAATAACGATATAAAACGAATCGTTTATCGATTCAAACCGATCACGTTTCCCATATACAATACATATAAATATATGTCGGAATACTCAAATATAGGAAATGAGCAACCTGCAACCATGCATGGCGTATGAAAAAAATATACACATAATAATTATTATAGGTACACGTTTTTTTGTTGTGTAAAAAAAAGAAGATATCATTATATTATTATACTGTTTTGTAGCGCACTACAGGCGGCGAATCGATTCAATATCTATTTTTTTTTCTTTTAACTAGACAAAAATAATAATAATATGATTATCAACAACCAGGGAAATAGGTATACCAGCTATAATATGCATTATAATAACAATATTATATACATATACATATATCCTTTTGATGCGGCCATTTTTTGTTTTGCTATTCATGTCTACGATTGATATACATAATATATTAAATATATACGCTATATATCTACGCTTAAATATTTGTAGTGTACTAAAGAAACCGGAAATTCGGTTATCGTCTATTTCATTGAATATATTTTTATTGTCACGGACAAGGTTTTCTCTTGAAGAAATGGAAATATGAAATTTGTTATATGATTGCCATAATCACTGATGGTTAATCGCATACAAATAAACAGCAAATAAAACACAATAGTTTATAACATATTTTATAGATACAGATTCAAAAAATCTCGTTTTGGCGGAGTCTACGAGAAAATGTTGTGAAATCGTAAAAGCTGTGTACACCGATTTAGGTAAGTTACACGTGTAAAATTTCGAGACTTCTTCCTCTGACTTAATAAAATTACCATAAAAAAATTTTTTTTTTAAATTCTTTCAAAAAGTTTAAACGAGTTGTCGAATGTGGCTATAGACATAGATTAAATATACCTAAAAAGCCGATGGCGTGTAATTATTTGGCAACTACTTATCAATAATAAATGTATCCCAGAAAATTTAATATGTACCCGACTCGCTAGGAGCGCTAGTTTAAACCATAATTATGGCCATATGGGGTTTACACGGCCGTTAGCGTTTCAGTAATACTGTAGACAGGGCCGGATTTAGGAATGTGGGGGCCCTGGGCCCACCTTAAAAGTATATATTATATTTCAATAACATATATTTAATATATTATTATAAGTGAATTTAATTTAATAATATATTAACATTTACCGCAAAACAATATTTTACTAGAAATTTTGGTTTAAAAATATTTATATTAAAATACCAAAATAATAATAATAATAAAAAAATGTGGTACAATAAAAGTAGGTAGTAAATTATGTTTATTAGATATATACTGTCATTATATCGTATATATATATATATATATATATATAGTCTATAATTATAATATTAACTTATTACTATACTTAACAATAATTTTTAGTATATTACAACTTTGCGAGATTTCGTCGCCACAAATTTTTCAACTACTTGAGAAAAATCCAATGTTCTAAGTATATATCACTTTCTATACTTAACAGTGCAAGTCCTGATAGATCGCTTATCGCTTATCTTACTCTACAAGTAATAATCGATTTTAAATAACTTTAATTTTACTATATAAATGATTGAACAATTTTATTTATTTTGTGATTTAAATTTTTGAATTCGATACTAATAACGTAATGCAGTTAAACCTGTCCTTCAGTTCGAAATAGTTCAGAAGTTATGACGTTTTGAAAATAAGAAGTGAGGATAACGATATAGGAATTTCTTGTAGTCTATAGTACGGCCAGCGAAACTAGGCGGGTGACCGTCGCGTGCCAGGCGGCCGTTTTCATGTAAACCAGGGGTTCTAAAAGTATTATTTATTAAATGAATAGCTGGTGCAGCTGTGTTTTAGATGTTTATGAAAAAAGTTGTGAACCCTCACATTACAAATATTTTATTATCGTATAAGGTATATCGACGGTCACCCGCCTAGTTTCGCTGGCCGTACTATAGTGGATTAGTGCGTTGCAATGGAATCTACGGACCAGGGTTCGATGCCGTGTTTGGGAAGTGATTTTTTTTGCATTTATTTTCCACTTTTCTTTTAAATTAATAAACCAAATAGGCCCATTTCAGTAACTCTAGGTGGTTTTTCATATCAAATCAGTGAATAATTTTAGTGTAAATTCGGTAGAAAAAAAAATTTTTTTTGGTGATGGGGGGTCAAATTTTTTTTATGACGGATTCCGATAGAATTCGATACGTAATGCAGTTAACCCCGTCCTTCAGTTCGAAATAGTTCAGAAGTTATGACGTTTTGCAAATAAGGAGTGAGAAGAACGATAAGGACATTTCTTGTAGTCTAGTGGATTAGTGCGTTGCTTTGGAATCTACGGACCAGGGTTCGATGCCGTGTTCCGGAAGTGATTTTTATTGCATTTTTTTTGACTTTTTTTTAATTAATAAACCAAATATGCTCATTTCAGTAACTCTAGGTGGTTTTTCATATCAAATCACTGAATAATTTTAGTTTAAATTCGGTAAAAAAAAAATTTTTTCTTGGTGGTGGGGGGGGGGGGGTCGAAATTTTTTTAACATGAATGAATATACACACCGTTGGTCTGTAGCGCGGCCGCTGACGAATTTCACGGGGACCGGTGTTCAGCCGGTTCAACGACCGCATTGAAAGCATAATTGCCACGGGTGACGACGATCGAAACGCGTCGGTAGCCGTACCACGGGTCGCGATCCGTCCGGATCTGAACACGGTCGGTGGCTACGATGTACGAGTAGTCGCCGTATACCGTGCTTGCGTTGGCCGCACACGGGGCGTTCAGCGTCGATAGATAGGTCGAGTCGTCTTAATTTTACAATGTTTGTCATCTGGCTTTACTACTCCGTATATTCGTAAAAAGGCGTCGCGTACAAAAATATTTTGTGCGCGGCGCACACGTTCTGCAGAAGCGACAAGGTCGGTGTACGATCGGTCTAGCGCGCAGATGGCAAAGTTCCAGTGACTCTTAGAGTCCCGCGTCGTCGCACGGGTGTATTGCTATAAGCTGCCCGCCCGACGATGTGTGCCGCAATAACGACCGTTCAACGCGTCGTCCTCCGTCCGGATCCGATCACGTTCGGTGGCTGCAACGACGTGGAATAACATACGAGTAGTCGCCGTTTACCGTGTTTGCGTTGGCCGCACACGGGGCCGTCATCGAAAATTTACCCGTAGTCACTAACATTATATTCCAGCTGCAACGTTTACGAGGTTTAAATTTCCACTTTTTTTTGTTCGTTAGAAGGCTAGATTTAGTATTCTAAAGGCTAGATTAGTATTCTAATACGAATGAATATACAGACGGTCAGTCTGTAGTGCGACCGCGGCCGCTGACTAATTTCACGCGGACCGGTGTTCAGCCGGTACGCCGGTTCAACGACCGCATTGCAAGCATCATCGACACGGGCGACGACGATCGGAAAGCGTTGGTAGCCGTTCCACGGGCCGCGCTCAGTCCGGATCCGAACACGGTCGGTGGCTACGACGACGCTGAACGACGTCCGAGTAGTCCCCGTATGCCGTGTTTGCGTTGGCCGCACACACGGTTAGGTGAATAGGAGAATAATCAGGAAAATTTCCGTAAAAATTTTTTATCTGGCAAATTCTTCTCATACTTTCAGTAACACTATAAAGACAAAATTGGTGTCGAATACTTCCCTAGAGAATAATAGGAAATATTTCAGTAGTAATTTTCTGACAAGCAAATTTTTCTTTTACTTTTAGTAACTCCACAACGATAAAATTGGTGTACAACGCTTCCCTAGAGAATAATCAGGAAAACTTCCGTAAAAATTTTTTATCTGGCAAACTCTTCTCATACTTTCAGTAACACTACAAAGACAAAATTGGTGACGAACGCTTCTCTAGTGTAAAATCAGGAAAACCTCCGTATGAATTTTCTGCCGAGGTAATTTTACTCTTACTTCCAGTAACTCTACAACGACAAAATTGGTGTCGAACGCTTCCCTAGTGTAATATCATTAAAACTTCCGTAAAAATTTTTTATCTTGCAAATTTTTACCATACTTCCAAGAACACTACAAATACTAAATTGGTGTCGAACGCTTCCCTAGAGAATAATCAGGAACACTTCCGTTGGAATATTCTGCCGATCAAATTTTATTCTTACTTCCAGTAACTCTACAAAGACAAAATTAGTGTCGAATACTTCCCTAGAGAATAATCGGAAATACTTCAGAAGTAATTTTCTGACAAGCAAATTTTTATTTTACTTTTAGTAACTCCACAACGATAAAATTGGTGTCGAACGCTTCCCTAGTGTTAAATCAGGAAAACCTCCGTATGAATTTTCTCCCGAGGAAATTTTACTCTTACTTCCAGTAACTCTACAAAGACAAAATTGGTGTCGTATACTTCCCTAGAGATTTATAGGGAAAACTTCCGTAGAAATTTTTTATCCGGCAAATTCCTGTCATACTTTCAGTTACACTACAAAGACAAAATTAGTGTCGGACACTTCCTTAGTGTAAAATCGGGAAAATCCCCTTAGGAATTTTCTGCCGAGTAAATTTTATTCCTACTTTCAGTAACTTTACAAAGACAAAATTGGTGTAGAACCCTTCCCTAGAGAATAATCAGGAAATTTCCTTAAAAATTATAATCTGGCAAATTCTTCTCGTTACTTTCAGTAACACTACAAAGATGGGATTAGTGTCAAATGCTTCCATAGAGTAAAATCAAGAAAACCTCCGTATGAATTTTCTGCCGAGCAAATTTTACTCTTACTTCCAGTAACTATACTAAGACAAAATTGGTGTCGAACGCTTCCCTAGTGTTAAATCAGGAAACCCTCCGTATGAATTTTCTGCCGAGGTAATTTTACTCTTACTTCCAGTAACTCTACAATGACAAAATTGGTGTCGTATACTTCCCTAGAGAGTAATCGGGTAAACTTCTGTAGATTTTTTTTTTCTATCAAATTCTTCCCATTACTTTCAGTTACACTACAAAGACAAAATTGGTGTCGGACACTTCCTTTGTGTAAAATCGGGAAAATCCCCTTAGGAATTTTCTGCCGAGTAAATATTTTTCTTGTTTCCAGCAAATTTTTATCATACTTCCAAGAACACTACAAACACTAAATTGGTGTCGAACGCTTCCCTAGTGTAAAATCGGGAAAACCCCCGTAGGAATCTTCTGCCGAGTAAATATTTTTCTTGTTTCCAGTAACTTTCCAATGACAAAATTGATGAAGAACGCTTCCCTAGTGAATAATTGGGAAAACTTCCGTAGAAATTTTTTATCTGGCAAATTCCTCTCATACTTTCAGTTACACTACAAAGACAAAATTAGTGTCGGATACTTCCTTAGGTAAAATCAGGAAAACCTCTGTATGAATTTTCTGCCGAGGTAATTTTACTCTTATTTCCAGTAACTCTACATAGACAAAATTGGTGTCGTATACTTCCCTAGAGAATAATCGGGTAAACTTCTGTAGATTTTTATTTTCAATCAAATTCTTCTCATTACTCTCAGTAACCCTACAAGCACTAAATTGGAGTCAAACGCTATCCTAGTGTGAAATCGACAAACCCTTCGTAGAAATTTATCATCTGGCAAATTTTTATCATACTTCCAGTAACACTACAAACACAAAATTGGTGTCGAACGCTTCCCTAGTGCTAAATCAGGAAAACCTCCGTATGAATATTCTCCCGAGGAAATTTTACTCTTACTTATAGTAACTCTACTAAGACAAAATTAGTGTCGAATACTTCCCTAGAGAATAATCGGAAATACTTCAGAAGTAATTTTCTGACAAGCAAATTTTTCTTTTACTTTCAGTAACTCCACAACGATAAAATTGGTGTCGAACAGCTTCTCTAGTGTAAAATCAGGAAAACCCCCGTAGGGATTTTCTGCCGAGTAAATATTTTTCTTGTTTCCAGTAACTTTCCAATGACAAAATTGATGAAGAACGCTTCCCTAGTGAATAATTGGGAAAACTTCCGTAGAAATTTTTTATCTGGCAAATTCCTCTCATACTTTCAGTTACACTACAAAGACAAAATTAGTGTCGGATACTTCCTTAGGGTAAAATTGGGAAAATCCCCTTAGGAATCTTCTGCCGAGTAAATTTTATTCCTACTTCCAGTAACTATACTAAGACAAAATTGGTGTCGTATACTTCCCTAGAGATTAATCGGGAAAACTTCTGTAGAAATTATTTTTCTGGCAAATTTTTCTCATACTTTCAGTAACACTACAAAGACAAAATTGGTGTCGAACGCTTCCTTAGTGTAAAATCAGGAAAACCTCTGTATGAATTTTCTGCCGAGGTAATTTTACTCTTATTTCCAGTAACTCTACATAGACAAAATTGATGTCGTATACTTCCCTAGAGAATAATCGGGTAAACTTCTGTAGATTTTTATTTTCAATCAAATTCTTCTCATTACTCTCAGTAACCCTACAAGCACTAAATTGGAGTCAAACGCTATCCTAGTGTGAAATCGACAAACCCTTCGTAGAAATTTATCATCTGGCAAATTTTTATCATACTTCCAGTAACACTACAAACACAAAATTGGTGTCGAACGCTTCCCTAGTGCTAAATCAGGAAATCCTCCGTATGAATATTCTCCCGAGGAAATTTTACTCTTACTTCCAGTAAATCTACAAAGACAAAATTGGTGTCGTATACTTCCCTAGAGATTTATAGGGAAAACTTCTGTAGAAATTTTTTTTCTGGCAAATTCTTCACATACTTTCAGTAACACTAAAAAGACAAAATTGGTGTCGGACACTTCCTTAGTGTAAAATCGGGAAAATCCCCTTAGGAATTTTCTGCCGAGTAAAAATTTTTCTTGTTTTCAGTAACTTTCCAATGACAAAATTGATGAAGAACGCTTCCCTAGTGAATAATCGGGAAAACTTCCGTAGAAATTTTTTATCTGGCAAATTCCTCTCATACTTTCAGTTACACTACAAAGACAAAATTAGTGTCGGACACTTCCTTAGTGTAAAATCGGGAAAATCCCCTTAGGAATTTTCTGCCGAGTAAAAATTTTTCTTGTTTTCAGTAACTTTCCAATGACAAAATTGATGAAGAACTCTTCCCTAGTGAATAATCGGGAAAACTTCCGTAGAAATTTTTTATCTGGCAAATTCCTCTCATACTTTCAGTTACACTACAAAGAAAAAATTGGTGTAGAACGCTTCCCTAGAGAATAATCAGGAAAACTTCCGTTGGAATATTCTGCCGAGCAAATTTTATTCTTACTTCCAGTAACTCTACAAAGACAAAATTAGTGTCGAATACTTCCCTAGAGAATAATCGGATATACTTCAGAAGTAATTTTCTGACAAGCAAATTTTTCTTTTCCTTTCAGTATTTCCACAACGATAAAATTGGTGTCGAACGCTCCCCTAGTGTAAAATCAGGAAAACCTCCGTATGAATTTTCTCCCGAGGAAATTTTACACTTACTTCCAGTAACTCTACAAAGACCAAATTGGTGTCGTATACTTCCCTAGAGATTAATCGGGAAAACTTCTGTAGAAATTTTTTTTCTGGCAAATTCTTCACATACTTTCAGTAACACTAAAAAGACAAAATTGGTGTGTAGACACTTCCTAGAGAATAATCAGGAAAACTTTCGTTGGAATTTTTTTTTGCTAGCAAATTCTTCTCATACTTCCAAGAACACTACAAACAATAAATTGGTATCGAACGCTTCCCTAGTGTAAAATCGGGAAAACCCCCGAAGGAATTTTCTGCCGAGTAAATATTTTTCTTGTTTCCAGTAACTTTCCAATGACAAAATTGGTGTAGAACGCTTCCCTAGAGAATTATCAGGAAAATTTTCATTGGAATCTTTTGCCGAGTAAATATTTTTCTTGTTTCCAGTAACTTTCCAATGACAAAATTGGTAAAGAACGCTTCCCTAGTGAATAATCGGGAAAACTTCCGTGGAAATTTTTTATCTGGCGAATTCCTCTCATACTTTCAGTTACACTACAAAGACAAAATTAGTGTCGGACACTTCCTTAGTGTAAAATCGGGAAAATTCCCTTAGGAATTTTCTGCCGAGTAAATTTTATTCCTACTTCCAGTACCTTTACAAAGAAAAAATTGGTGTAGAACGCTTCCCTAGAGAATAATCAGGAAAACTTCCGTTGGAATATTCTGCCGAGCAAATTTTATTCTTACTTCCAGTAACTCTACAAAGACAAAATTGGTGTCGTATACTTCCCTAGAGATTAATCGGGAAAACTTCTGTAGAAATTTTTTTTCTGGCAAATTCTTCACATACTTTCAGTAACACTAAAAAGACAAAATTGGTGTCGGACACTTCCTTAGTGTAAAATCGGGAAAATCCCCTTAGGAATTTTCTGCCGAGTAAATTTTATTCCTACTTCCAGTAACTTTACAAAGACAAAATTGGTGTAGAACGCTTCCCTAGAGAATTATCAGGTAAACTTTCGTTGGAATTTTTTGCCGAGTATATATTTTTCTTGTTTCCAGTAACTTTCCAATGACAAAATTGGTGAAGAACGCTTCCCTAGTGAATAATCAGGAAAACTTCCGTTGGAATTTTCTGCCGAGCAAATTTTATTCTTACATCCAGTAACTCTACAAAGACAAAATTAGTGTCGAATACTTCCCTAGAGAATAATCGTAAATACTTCAGAAGTAATTTTCTGACAAGCAAATTTTTCTTTTCCTTTCAGTAACTCCACAACGATAAAATTGGTGTCGAATGCTTCCCTAGTGTAAAATCAGGAAAACCTCCGTATGAATTTTCTCCCGAGGAAATTTTACATTTACTTCCAGTAACACCAAAAAGACAAAATTGGTGTCGGCCACTTCCTTAGTGTAAAATCGGGAAAATCCCCTTAGGAATTTTCTGCCGAGTAAAAATTTTCCTTGTTTTCAGTAACTTTCCAATGACAAAATTGATGAAGAACTCTTCCGTAGTGAATAATCGGGAAAACTTCCGTAGAAATTTTTTATCTGGCAAATTCCTCTCATACTTTCAGTTACACTACAAAGAAAAAATTGGTGTAGAACGTTTCCCTAGAGAATAATCAGGAAAACTTCCGTTGGAATATTCTGCCGAGCAAATTTTATTCTTACTTCCAGTAACTCTACAAAGACAAAATTAGTGTCGAATACTTCCCTAGAGAATAATCGGAAATACTTCAGAAGTAATTTTCTGACAAGCAAATTTTTCTTTTCCTTTCAGTAATTTCACAACGAAAAAATTGGTGTTGAACGCTTTCCTAGTGTAAAATCAGGAAAACCTCAGTATGAATTTTCTCCCGAGGAAATTTTACACGTACTTCCAGTAACTCTACAAAGACAAAATTGATGTCGAACGCTTCCCTAGAGAATAATCAGGAAAACTTCCGTAGAAATTTTTTCTGGCAAATTCTTCATACTTTCAGTTAACACTACAAAGACAAAATTGGTGTCGGAACTTCCTAGTGTAATAATCAGGAAAACTTCCTTAGGAATTTTTCTGCCGAGCAAATTTTATTCCTACTTCCAGTAACTCTACAAAGACAAAATTGGTGTAGAACGCTTCCCTAGAGAATTATCAGGAAAATTTTCGTTGGAATTTTTTCTTTCAGTAACTACAAAGACAAAATTAGTGTTGAATACTTCCTAGAGAATAATCAGGAAAACTTCAGTAGTAATTTTCTGACAAGCAAATTTTCTTTTCCTTTCAGTAACTCTACAACGATAAAATTGGTGTCGAATGCTTCCTAGTGAGAATAATCAGGCAAACCTCCGTATGAATTTTCTGAGGAAATTTTACATTTACTTCAGTAACACCAAAAAGACAAAATTGGTGTCGAACACTTCTCTTAGTGTAAAATCAGGAAAACCCCTTAGGAATTTTCTGCCGATTAAAAATTTTCCTTGTTTTCAGTAACTTTCCAATGACAAAATTGATGAAGAACGCTTCCCTAGTGAATAATCGGGAAAACTTCCGTAGAAATTTTTTATCTGGCAAATTCCTCTCATACTTTCAGTTACACTACAAAGACAAAATTAGTGTCGGACACTTCCTTAGTGTAAAATCGGGAAAATCCCCTTAGGAATTTTCTGCCGAGTAAATTATATTCCTACTTCCAGTAACTTTACAAAGACAAAATTGGTGAAGAACGCTTCCCTAGAGAATAATCAGGAAAACTTCCGTTGGAATATTCTGCCGAGGAAATTTTACTCTTACTTCCAGTAACTCTACAAAGACAAAATTGGTGTCGTATACTTCCCTAGAGATTAATCGGGAAAACTTCTGTAGAAATTTTTTTTCTGGCAAATTCTTCTCATACTTTCAGTAACACTAAAAAGACTAAATTGGTGTCGGACACTTCCTTAGTGTAAAATCGGGAAAATCCCCTTAGGAATTTTCTGCCGAGTAAATTTTTTTCCTACTTCCAGTAACTTTACATAGACAAAATTGGTGTAGAACGCTTCCCTAGAGAATTATCAGGTAAACTTTCGTTAGAATTTTTTGCCGAGTATATATTTTTCTTGTTTCCAGTAACTTTCCAATGACAAAATTGGTGAAGAACGCTTCCCTAGAGAATATTCGGGAAAACTTCCGTAGAAATTTTTTATCTGGCGAATTCCTCTCTTACTTTCAGTTACTCTACAAAGACAAAATTAGTGTCGGACACTTCCTTAGTGTAAAATCGGGAAAATTCCCATAGGAATTTTCTGCCGAGTAAATTTTATTCCTACTTCCAGTACCTTTACAAAGAAAAAATTGGTGTAGAACGCTTCCCTAGTGAATAATCAGGAAAACTTCCGTTGGAATTTTCTGCCGAGCAAATTATATTCTTACATCCAGTAACTCTACAAAGACAAAATTGGTGTCGAATGCTTCCCTAGTGTAAAATCAGGAAAACCTCCGTATGAATTTTTTCCCGAGGAAATTTTACATTTACTTCCAGTAACACCAAAAAGACAAAATTGGTGTCGGCCACTTCCTTAGTGTAAAATCGGGAAAATCCCCTTAGGAATTTTCTGCCGAGTAAAAATTTTTCTTGTTTTCAGTAACTTTCCAATGACAAAATTGATGAAGAACGCTTCCCTAGTGAATAATCGGGAAAACTTCCGTAGAAATTTTTTATCTGGCAAATTCCTCTCATACTTTCAGTTACACTACAAAGACAAAATTAGTGTCGGACACTTCCTTAGTGTAAAATCGGGAAAATCCCCTTAGGAATTTTCTGCCGAGTAAAAAGTTACACTACAAAGAAAAAATTGGTGTAGAACGCTTCCCTAGAGAATAATCAGGAAAACTTCCGTTGGAATATTCTGCCGAGCAAATTTTATTCTTACTTCCAGTAACTCTACAAAGACAAAATTAGTGTCGAATACTTCCCTAGAGAATAATCGGATATACTTCAGAAGTAATTTTCTGACAAGCAAATTTTTCTTTTCCTTTCAGTATTTCCACAACGATAAAATTGGTGTAGAACGCTTCCCTAGAGAATAATCAGGAAAACTTCCGTTGGAATTTTCTGCCGAGCAAATTTTATTCTTACTTCCAGTAACTCTACAAAGACAAAATTGGTGTCGTATACTTCCCTAGAGATTAATCGGGAAAACTTCTGTAGAAATTTTTTTTCTGGCAAATTCTTCACATACTTTCAGTAACACTAAAAAGACAAAATTGGTGTCGGACACTTCCTTAGTGTAAAATCGGGAAAATCCCCTTAGGAATTTTCTGCCGAGTAAATTTTATTCCTACTTCCAGTAACTTTACAAAGACAAAATTGGTGTAGAACGCTTCCCTAGAGAATTATCAGGTAAACTTTCGTTGGAATTTTTTGCCGAGTATATATTTTTCTTACATCCAGTAACTCTACAAAGACAAAATTAGTGTCGAATACTTCCCTAGAGAATAATCGTAAATACTTCAGAAGTAATTTTCTGACAAGCAAATTTTTCTTTTCCTTTCAGTTACTCCACAACGATAAAATTGGTGTCGAATGCTTCCCTAGTGTAAAATCAGGAAAACCTCCGTATGAATTTTCTCCTGAGGAAATTTTACATTTACTTCCAGTAACTTACAAAGACAAAATTGGTGTCGAACCACTTCCTAGAGAAAATCAGGAAAACTCCTTGGAAATTTTCTGCCGAGTAAAAATTTTCTTCATACTTTCCAGTAACTTTCCAATGACAAAATTGGTGAAGAACGCTTCCCTAGTGAATAATCGGGAAAACTTCCGTAGAAATTTTTATCTGGCAAATTCCTCTCATACTTTCAGTTACACTACAAAGACAAAATTAGTGTCGGACACTTCCTTAGTGTAAAATCGGGAAAATCCCCTTAGGAATTTTCTGCCGAGTAAAAATTTTTCTTGTTTTCAGTAACTTTCCAATGACAAAATTGATGAAGAACGCTTCCCTAGTGAATAATCGGGAAAACTTCCGTAGAAATTTTTTATCTGGCAAATTCCTCTCATACTTTCAGTAACACTACAAAGACAAAATTGGTGTCGGACACTTCCTTAGTGTAAAATCGGGAAAATCCCCTTAGGAATTTTCTGCCGAGTAAATTTTATTCCTACTTCCAGTAACTTTACAAAGACAAAATTGGTGTAGAACGCTTCCCTAGAGAATAATCAGGAAAACTTCCGTTGGAATATTCTGCCGAGCAAATTTTATTCTTACTTCCAGTAACTCTACAAAGACAAAATTGGTGTCGTATACTTCCCTAGAGATTAATCGGGAAAACTTCTGTAGAAATTTTTTTTCTGGCAAATTCTTCACATACTTTCAGTAACACTAAAAAGACAAAATTGGTGTCGGACACTTCCTTAGTGTAAAATCGGGAAAATCCCCTTAGGAATTTTCTGCCGAGTAAATATTTTTCTTGTTTCCAGCAAATTTTTATCATACTTCCAAGAACACTACAAACACTAAATTGGTATCGAACGCTTCCCTAGTGTAAAATCGGGAAAACCCCCGAAGGAATTTTCTGCCGAGTAAATATTTTTCTTGTTTCCAGTAACTTTCCAATGACAAAATTGGTGTAGAACGCTTCCTTAGAGAATTATCAGGAAAATTTTCATTGGAATCTTTTGCCGAGTAAATATTTTTCTTGTTTCCAGTAACTTTCCAATGACAAAATTGGTAAAGAACACTTCCCTAGAGAATAATCGGGCTAACTTCCGTAGAAATCTTTTATCTGGCGAATTCCTCTCTTACTTTCAGTTACTCTACAAAGACAAAATTAGTGTCGGACACTTCCTAGTGAATAATCGGAAAACTCATAGGAATTTTCTGCCGAGTAAATTGTATTCCTACTTCCAGTAACTACAAAGAAAAAATTGGTGTCGAACGCTTCCTAGTGAATAATCAGGAAAATTTCTTGGAATTTTCTGCCGAGTAAATTTTATTCCTACTTTCAGTACCTTTACAAAGAAAAAATTGGTGTCGAATGCTTCCCTAGTGTAAAATCAGGAAAACCTCCGTATGAATTTTCTCCCGAGGAAATTTTACATTTACTTCCAGTAACACCAAAAAGACAAAATTGGTGTCGGCCACTTCCTTAGTGTAAAATCGGGAAAATCCCCTTAGGAATTTTCTGCCGAGTAAAAATTTTCCTTGTTTTCAGTAACTTTCCAATGACAAAATTGATGAAGAACGCTTCCCTAGTGAATAATCGGGAAAACTTCCGTAGAAATTTTTTATCTGGCAAATTCCTCTCATACTTTCAGTTACACTACAAAGACAAAATTAGTGTCGGACACTTCCTTAGTGTAAAATCGGGAAAATCCCCTTAGGAATTTTCTGCCAAGTAAAAATTTTTCTTGTTTTCAGTAACTTTCCAATGACAAAATTGATGAAGAACTCTTCCCTAGTGAATAATCGGGAAAACTTCCGTAGAAATTTTTTATCTGGCAAATTCCTCTCATACTTTCAGTTACACTACAAAGAAAAAATTGGTGTAGAACGCTTCCCTAGAGAATAATCAGGAAAACTTCCGTTGGAATATTCTGCCGAGCAAATTTTATTCTTACTTCCAGTAACTCTACAAAGACAAAATTAGTGTCGAATACTTCCCTAGAGAATAATCGGAAATACTTCAGAAGTAATTTTCTGACAAGCAAATTTTTCTTTTCCTTTCAGTATTTCCACAACGAAAAAATTGGTGTTGAACGCTTTCCTAGTGTAAAATCAGGAAAACCTCCGTATGAATTTTCTCCCGAGGAAATTTTACACTTACTTCCAGTAACTCTACAAAGACCAAATTGGTGTCGTATACTTCCCTAGAGATTAATCGGGAAAACTTCTGTAGAAATTTTTTTTCTGGCAAATTCTTCACATACTTTCAGTAACACTAAAAAGACAAAATTGGTGTCGGACACTTCCTTAGTGTAAAATCGGGAAAATCCCCTTAGGAATTTTCTGCCGAGTAAATTTTATTCCTACTTCCAGTAACTTTACAAAGACAAAATTGGTGTAGAACGCTTCCCTAGAGAATTATCAGGTAAACTTTCGTTGGAATTTTTTGCCGAGTATATATTTTTCTTACATCCAGTAACTCTACAAAGACAAAATTAGTGTCGAATACTTCCCTAGAGAATAATCGTAAATACTTCAGAAGTAATTTTCTGACAAGCAAATTTTTCTTTTCCTTTCAGTAACTCCACAACGATAAAATTGGTGTCGAACGCTTCCCTAGTGTAAAATCAGGAAAACCTCCGTATGAATTTTCTCCCGAGGAAATTTTACACTTACTTCCAGTAACTCTACAAAGACAAAATTGGTGTCGTATACTTCCCTAGTGTAAAATCGGGAAAATCCCCTTAGGAATTTTCTGCCGAGTAAAAATTTTCCTTGTTTTCAGTAACTTTCCAATGACAAAATTGATGAAGAACGCTTCCCTATTGAATAATCAGGAAAACTTCCGTAGAAATTTTTTATCTGGCGAATTCCTCTCTTACTTTCAGTTACTCTACAAAGACAAAATTGGTGTCGGACACTTCCTTAGTGTAAAATCGGGAAAATCCCCTTAGGAATTTTCTGCCGAGTAAATATTTTTCTTGTTTCCAGTAACTTTCCAATGACAAAATTGGTAAAGAACGCTTCCCTAGTGAATAATCGGGAAAACTTCCGTAGAAATTTTTTATCTGGCGAATTCCTCTCATACTTTCAGTTACACTACAAAGAAAAAATTAGTGTCGGACACTTCCTTAGTGTAAAATCGGGAAAATTCCCTTAGGAATTTTCTGCCGAGTAAATTTTATTCCTACTTCCAGTACCTTTACAAAGAAAAAATTGGTGTAGAACGCTTCCCTAGAGAATAATCAGGAAAACTTCCGTTGGAATTTTCAGCCGAGCAAATTTTATTCTTACATCCAGTAACTCTACAAAGACAAAATTAGTGTCGAATACTTCCCTAGAGAATAATCGTAAATACTTCCAGAAGCAA